>CM055121.1:175703108-176263108 GCA_029206835.1 Rana muscosa | reverse complement strand
ATTTACCCCATCAGAACGTCCCCAGTTATTAAGAAATGGAAAACGTAACTTTGTATTTAATACCTGCAGCCCACGCAGAATATAGACAGTTGAGCAATCACATCTGACACATTTTGCAGTTAAAATTCACTTCTTACCATAAAATGCATCAGATGTCACTGAACAATCATCTATCTACATTCAGCCGGTTTAAAAGAACTGCATGGAAATATCTAGTTGTTAACTTTCAATCTTATATGAAGTGTCCTGTGATTTCCACTTGTTTCACAAACCAGTATGCTTGAATCCGGTCCAAATATTTGTGCTATTTATATACACAGTAATACACAAAATGCTCAAAACCCCTGAAAATCTTTATGGTGCTTTACCTTAATAGCTGCCATGGATCTTACCTAGTTTTATCATCTTAAAAAACTTTCTATAGTTTGAATTAAATTGAGATGGGCAAAACCAAACAAAAATACGTTTTCGATAGTAGGATAGTCATTGGTTTTGAATTGCACTAACTATGCTACAGGCACTAGAGGAGTTTAAGGTCTTAGCTTTAAACACATACATTAGGTGAAATAAAAATAAAAAAAATACATATTTCTCTTAATTTATGTTGCATCAAAATAACAAGATGAGATTTTGCAGGCTAATTAGCAATGACAGCACGATACATAATATGGCCCCCCTCCCCCCACCTTTCTTTCTTTCTATCTCAATCCCAATCTCTCACCCTAATTTTCTTAAATTTTCATAGCTAAATAAGTTATTTTAAGCTTCTTCCTTTTAATAAATTGTCCCTATATATAATTTTTATATTTTATGGCAGTTTTAGCACAAATACTTTTTCTTGCTACATTTACTTTATAAAAGTGTGTGTTATACTTTTTCCCTCTTCGTACATTTTTAAGTCAGGTAAATATTAAATATTAAAATTTTTCTGCTAACAGCAGTGAAGATTGCAAGTCTGGTACTCCAGAGTTTTGGACACATGGTTTATTGCTGTACTGTACTGACCGGAATTCATGGAGTTCAGGTTATACACACAGCTGAATGACTCAAATTCTGGACACATCTCCCCTTTTCTTCAAGCCTAGTACACAGCAGGGCTGATCGAAAAAAAATCATAGCATTGTTAGTACAGCAATCTCTCCTCTGCCGTGCTATTGTTGTTTGACAGAGGAGCCCCCCCCCCCCCCCAGCAATTGGCTGAGAGGGCTGATCGGGAGCCAATCGGCAGACCTTTTTTGGTCATGCCCCATCAACAGAAGTCAGCTGCATGGACAGGAGTGAAACATGTTTGGGGCGTGGCCTGGTGGGAACCCAGGCTGAGGTTATCTCTCTCATACCACCATAGGACTCCGTGGATGTGCAGCACCAGGGTTCTTTTCTCTCTTCCTTCCAGTGACTACAGGAGCTGGGACAAGCTCCATCCCTTGCTGGCACTCCTGCAGTGGTGCAGCATTACCCACATTACTCCCCATAGTGATCGAGCCTGAGTGGCACACTAAACCAACCACGGGTCACAGTGAGATCTGCCGACTTCTATCTGACCGGCTGCGGTACATACAGGCCAAATGTCGGTTGGTTTCTATTGAACTGGACAATGACGCCCGACATTCGGCCCGTGTGTAGTAAGCTTTAGGCAGAAATGGCTTCTAGGTCTCTAGTCTGCAGGAGGAGTCAGCAAGTTCAGAGCAAGTGCTTGGTTTTAATTTTTAGACAGCCCAGTATGAACTGCAGAGACCTGCACATGGAATTTTTATTTGTAAAAAAAATAACAATGTTATAAATAGTATATAATCTTTTTAACTTTATTAAAACAGGGAAATAGATTACTTTTAAAGGATAATTGCCATGATACAACATTAAAAATGTTGTAAAGGTTGTTTTTTTTCACCCTAATGCATCCTTTGCATTAAGGTGAAAAAACACCTGGCAATCACTGGCCCCCCCAGCCCCTCCGTTTTACTTACCTCAGCCCGTTTGCCTCCTCGGAGCGTCCCTGCTGTCCTCCTCTCCACGGAGCCCCGGCTTTGATTGGATAGATTGATAGCAGCGCAGCCATTGGCTCCCGCTGCTGGGGACGGAGCCGAGTCATACACTCGGCATCTATGGACGCCGAGTGTATGACTCGGGAGCGCACCCGGAAGGTAACCCCCTCGGGAGAGCGCTTCTCCAAGGGGTTATCTAATGTGGGGAGGAGCCACAAGAGCTGCCGAGGGACCCCAGAAGAGGATGTTCGGGCCACTCTGTGCAAAACGAGCTGCATAATGGAGGTAAGTATGATATGTTTGTTATTTTAATTTTTTTTAAAAGGAACCTTTAGTATCACTTTAAGGATCAAAGTAGTTCCTTGTACTTTAACCACTTGTCCCCCGCCCACTGTCAATTGACCGCGGGCGGAGGATACTCTCGTTCTGGGAGGACGTCATATGACGTCCTCCCTTTAAAACGAGCTAGGAGGCGCGCGCTCGCCGCCAGCGGCGCGCGCGCGCGCCCGCCGCGTTCACAAGGCCCCGGTGCGCGTGCCCGGCGGCCGCGATTGCCGCCGGGCACCCGCGATTGCCCGGGAAACGAGCAGGAAAGTGGATCTCTGTGTGTAAACACAGAGATCCACGTCCTGTGAGGGAGAGGGGACCGATGGTGTGTCCCTTGTACATAGGGACAACCATCGGTCACCTCCCCCAGTCAGTCACCTCCCCCCACAGTAAGAACACGTTGAGGGAACATATTTAACCCCTTCCCGCCCCCTAGTGGTTAACCCCTTCCCTGCCAATCACATTTATACAGTAATCAATGCATTTTTATAGCAGGGATCGCTGTATAAACGTGAATGGTCCCAAAAATGTGTCAAAAGTGTCTGATGTGTCCGCCGCAATATCGCAGTCACAATAAAAAATCGCAGATCGCCGCCATTACTAATAAAAAAATTAAAAAATAAAAATGCTATAAATCTATCCCCTATTTTGTACACGCTATAACTTTTGCGCAAACCAATCAATACGCGCTTATTGCGATTTTTGTTTTTTACCAAAAATATGTAGAAGAATACGTATCGGCCTAAACTGAGGAAAATTTTGTTAAAAAAAAAATGGGTATTTATTATAGCAAAAAGTAAAAAATAGTGTTTTTTTCCAAACTGGACGCTCTTCTTTTGTTTATAGCGCAAAAAATAAAAACTGCAGAGGTGATCAAATACCACCAAAAGAAAGCTCTATTTGTGGGAAAAAAGGACACAAATTTCGTTTGGGAGCCACGTCGCACGACCGCGCAATTGTCATTCAAAGTGTGACAGCGCTGAAAGCTGAAAAATGGCTTGGGCAGGAAGGGGGTTTTCGTGCACAGTAGAGAAGTGGTTAAACTATGGCAAAATGAAGATAAACCAGTGTGCCATTACCCCAAACTAGTGTGTTATACATGAACCAGGGAAGTAAACTAATGTCTAAACTGTGCTGGCCTTATGGGTGTAAAATGGAAATGTACAATCTTACAATCTTAGAGAAATGACTAGAAAGAGTAATTTGGTTCTGTGAATAACATACAAAGTAGTAAAATACACAAAACCAAGAAGATGTTGCCCTTGGCTTTATTTCACAAATGTCCATTAGCGTGTTTTAGCAAGTTGAATTCTGGATCAATTTAGTTATTACAAAATGTATATACTTAATCCAAAGAACAGCGACTCATGCGCAAACTGTAGACGCTATATAAATCCTGTATAATAATAATAATAATATAGTGAAGTGAATTACCTAGCCAAGTATCTATTAACACTGATAAAATAGTACATAAAAAACAAAGTCCAGATTGTTGGTTTGGTATTTGTATACTAATTTATAAAGCCTTCAGAAAGAACTATCTTTGCTTTTTAGCAATAGCGGCATTGTTACAAAAATAAAAAATGTTTCAAAAAATAATGAGACAACATTAAACATAACAAAAAAAAGAAAATGCCTTTGAGTCAAAAGGAAAGGAAAGTTATCTGAACATTCTGTTATGTGGAAAAGGTATGTCTGCAGACAGCATCTCATGTGGTTAAAATGCTGATGTTCATCATGTCGAGACATAAAGTCTGGTTCATATCTGAAGTAATATGATTAGAACTACAGTATACGGTTCTAGAGAGTTTACAAAACAGTAGTCAAGCCACATTATCCAGCCCATGTCCCTCTATCCACACAATCAGACATGCATATTTTCTCTTTTACAAACTAAAGCAAGGTCGGAGATAGATAGATAGATAGATAGATAGATAGATAGATAGATAGAATACATAGATAGATAGATAGATAGATAGATAGATAGATAGATAGATAGATAGATAGATAGATAGATAGATAGATATATAGATAGATAGATAGATAGATAGATAGATAGATAGATAGATAGATAGATAGATAGATAGATAGATAGATAGATAGATAGATAGATAGATAGATAGATAGATAGATAGTGCACTGAGTTATATTATTTTTTTATAAGAAAATACATATTATATAGAATGTTACAGATGGTTAAATGTAACACCAAATAGCTAAACTCTTTCTAAGCTGCATGTAATGAAGTGTCAGCATATGAAGATATCGTTCACAAATGACCTCTTTTGTTTAAGCAGATTTATGGAAAGTAGCACTCTCCATGTCATATTGTCATGGAATACAGGTTTGTAGTAGAAGAATGTTGGGATGAGCAGCCCTAGCTATCTAGTAGTAAATTGCTCTTAGTAATTTTATCTAAGAGTATTAAAAGCAAAAGGTGCATCGTCACTTCTGCACCATAGTTCTGCTCTTGAGGATGATTATATTTTCTTCATTTCATTTGGGTATTTAGATTGTTCTATAAATATATGCGCGCATGCAAGTAAACACACACACAATTGTATATATATATATATATATATATAATTTTTTTTTTATTATACATTTTTTACTGTAATATATGTATATATATATATATATATATATATATATATATTATAGTAAAAAAAATATGTATATATATATATATATATATATATTACAGTAAAAAAAATAATTATAAATATATATATATATATATATATATATATATATATATATACAATTCTGTGTGTGTGTGTTTACTTGCATGTGCACATATATTTATAGAACAATCTAAATATGCAAATGAAATGAAGGAAATATAATCATATATATATATATATATATATATATATATCTTTTTTTTTACTGTAATATATATATATATATTGGTGTATGTATAGAAATATTTATCTTTCATTCACCCAACAATCCCAACCTATACCAACACGTGTCTATTACTACCATTTAAAATATTAGCCGACTGATAATACTGATAACCATTAATTATTCAAATAAAAGTAGTAAGCTAAGGAGACAATTTTCTACCTCTATCAGTATTTTTAGGGATATGTTGAAAGAGATCATGAAAACAGAAAAAAACTGAAAGGTGCCTTTGTTTGTAAAAGAGGCCATGCTTTAATCTAGCTGATTCTTGATTTTCCTAATCCAGGAATTAGGTTTAATCAATATATTACTGTGAATAGTTTAGGGACGCTTTTTTTCTTTCCACTGAGCAGCAAGGGACCATCTTGTTATTGATGCTAAGTAAGGAATCAGCTTCTGGGTTTTCCCTGGAATTCCCTTAAGGTGAGATTGTATTCAAATCTAATTAGCATAACAGACAAAAAGAAAGCAGAAAAAAAAAACAAAGATAAATGCACAAGAGTCATTTAAAAAGTTTGTTTATAGAGCGCTTATGCTGAAAAGCTTTCAGAGAGTTGAGGGTAGCTTGAATATTTTATTATTTGCTAAAAAATATGCTAATTATCAGTTGATTTGGGCACATTGTAAAATAATTGCTTTATTCTTATTAATGGAAACTGGCTTCTTATTTTTTTTCTTTCTGATTTTGTAAATCAGTGTGCATTTAAATGAAAGGTAAATTCAAGTGCAATATATTTAAATCATGTAAATTTTATATACCTGATCCCAATAGGGCTAATTCACTAAAGGAAGTAGAGGCTGCTCATGTAGCAAAGTCAATGTATAATTTGCAGTATCAATAAGGTGAAGTTGTGTTCACTTTGATAACCCAATCATGTGTGAGGGAAAGGATAAAAACAGGATATTTGCTAGCACATGATTGGGCATCGGATTTATTAACATTGACATCGAAAAGTGAACATATACTTTGAAGAGTAAACAGCCTCTATTCCTCTAGTAAATCCACACCAATAATACCTAAGTTTTAGAGAAGAGAGAAGTCCAATAAAATCTTGGATCTGCTGTGAACATAAAAGAGAAGCATCGTCAATATTAAGTATAGTGAAACTTTTTAAAATTTACCACTGCTTTCCTAAATGAACTAAAAAAACTACTTAATAAAATGTATGAAAGCATATATGCAAAAATCTAGTTGCATTTAATTTGCAAAGACCATAATATTGTATACATTAAGGGGCTTATTACCAAAACAATCATATTATGCTGGTCCAGCAAACCTGTGTTTTGGTCAAATGCCCAATAATGTTTAAGGAAATTTGAAATACTAATATAAAGCTTGAGCCTTTTAATAAATCCCCAATATGTATAATTTTTTATATGTTATTACAGTTTTGACACAACTACTTTTTCTTGCTACATTTCCTTTATAAATGCATGTGTTATACTTTTTCCCTCTTCGTACATTTTTAAGTCAGGTACATATTAAAAATGGCACTGAAGCCAGACCCTTGTAGCAATGACTCCTTAAGCAAAAGAGTGAATATAATGATTGCATTGCTCCTATTAATACATAATGTAAATATTATATTTATATAAAAATGCTAAAAAAAATGCTCTGTTTACAATAAAATGTAAATGTGATCTAAGATGGATTAAATGTGTCTCCATATTCATTCATATGTATAATAATAATAATTATTCATATGTATAATAATATTCATTCATATGTATAATTCACAAAGTTATATGAAAAAAAGTAAATGTACAAAAGTCTAAAATTTGATATAATCAGATAGTACACTTGGTAGTGGTAAGCACATTTGTTACAAATAAATAAATAAATGGTGTGTTCTGAAATTTAAAATAATTTGATACACTTATTGGGGTTTATTTGCTAAAGGCAAATCCACTTTGCACTGCAACTGCACTGCAAGTGCACTTGGAAGTGCAGACACTGTAGATCTGAGGGGGATATGCAAGGAACACAAAAAAACAGCATTTTTTCTTGTACATGATTGGATGAAAAGAGCTTTCCCTCTTTTCAGATCTTCCCCTCAGATCTAAAGCGACTGCACTTCCAAGTGCACTAGTAGTACAAAGTAGATTTGCCTTTAGTAAATCAACCCCATAGTGTTTTAGGTGCATTTAGTACATGTTAATTCATCAGAGAAAAATGTATGTGCTTTTATTTATCCCCAAAAGTTTCATCAAAAATCTAAGATTTTTGGCCATTTTGCCATTTTGGAGAAATAGAAAAGACAAGTTAAGTTGGTTATGGGGGTCTTTAAGGGTGCAATAGGCCTTAAATGACACTTGGGGTTACCGAAGCTTTTTTTTTTTTGCTATCATGGACCCTTTTTGCTACTAAGCAGCTCATTTAGAAAAAAAATTAAAACACAGACAGTAAAAAAAGTAAAAAAATAAAATAAAATTACAACAGTACACAAATAATGATTAAATGCATACAAAAAAGTAAAAAACACACAAATACAAAAACAGAATGAAATACACTCAGCTACTCTACGTGCACGCAAACCCTCCAAAAAAAAAATTCTCAAGCAAATTTCCCATAAGCAGCTTGATAAGCAATATTAATCAATTTCGCTGAACTCGCCATGCTCATCCCTAATTATATTGAATAAGTATTTTCTTTGCTAAGAGATTTGACTCCACATCGAAAGTAGATGCGATTTTTTTTTTTTCATAAAGAAGCATTATTTAATAATGAGATAAACAAAGCTCGTGAACTACACTAAACCTGAAACCAGTTTAATAAAGTTGTAAAATCACCTGCACAAAAGAAAATTATACCCAATCAATCCTCCAAAAACTATAAAGTAATGTTCTTTATATGAAATACTTTTGTTGCTTTGAAAATAATAATCCAGAAGTTAGGCCATATATCCCCACCAGTAAATTCAGCAATGTGTTAACAGTAAAAATTGGCATTCCAAAGCCATGCAAGTTAGAACAGGTCTATTTCAGGTTCACGTTAATTCACTGGTTCATAATTGATCATCCACCTTTTCTTGCTTGTTATAAATTGTGGTATGTAAACTAGAAATATCACCTACAGTACAGATAATACTTTACATGTCAGATCATTCCTGGATCTACAGAGACATTATTCATACCATTGACAGGGAATGTATTAATAGGAAGGATATGCCACTCAGTACAGTGGCCCCATTGTTGTCTCTGAAATTATTAAGAATGATACAAACTAAGCCAGGTGCTTCAGAGTGGGGATGAATACATCAGGAGCTGTCAATCTTGGGCTACAGCAAACTGCAGAGAAGGAATTACATTTGCTTTCTAACAAGAAAATGCATTTTGAGGAATGTAGAAACAAGCATACTTATAATGTATCTTCAGATACTGTTTACTAAATGCTGCAAACTGTGCATGTTTGCCAAATAATTTCAGTTTATAAAGCCTGAAAGACTGGCAGCTTTTATTAACTTGAATAACAATTATGTGCTATACATAAAACATGCATGTTTAAATTTACTGTATAACCACAGAAGCCAATCAATGACAAGCTTTTGCTGTATAATGATAAGGCGTCATTGATATGGCAAAGGGCAGGTTTGTGTATAAAGTACATTATTTCAAAGTAACCGGGCTGCAGTTTAGAAGATTTCTAATTGGCTCATACAGGTTACCTTGCAGCATCTTATTAAATCAACTCCTAAACCTGGTACACACGTTTTTTTCCATTCAACCTAGCGGGTAACTATGCAAAGTTAGTACAGCGATCTCCCCCCCCCCGCTGAGCTATTGTGTTTTGACATGGGGACCGCCACCCCCCCCCAGAACACTCCGAGCAGCGGTCTCCGCCATTGGGTGAGAGTGCTGCTCAGGAATCGGTCGACTGCTGGTTTTCCAGCATGAACGCCCAACAGAAGCCAGCCAAACAGTCAGCGTCTGTCGGACAGATTTGTCATACACACAGGCCGCATGTCGGCCATTTTTTTTTATAACCTGCAAATGTCTCCCGACATTCAGCTCATGTGTGCCTGGCTTTAGATAACCTCTATTTATCTAAAACGTCTTCCTTAAATAATTCCTGAAAAAAGAAGAAAGGGAAGTGCCACTAAGTGCAGTATCACATGGGGGAGCTTTTAATAAAGGGATTTAAAACACAGGATTTGAAGGAATATGTTGCCTTCCACATATATAGATCTCAGCCTTAGATTCTCTGTCCTGTAGGTACTGCTTGGATCTGGTCCATGGTGAGTAGATATTGTGGAAACAGGTAACAGGCTCAGTGATAGAGGTAGGAGGGGAGGGTTCTGTCCCAATCGGTCCTTCTGTATAGTGCCATCCGCAGGGATAATCGTCCAGTTGCAGGTTCCATAGACATCCTGTGGCCACCAGAAAGTGAAACCAACATGGAACGTGGGTGGAAATGATGTCACCGGATGGACAGGGGCATACAGGAAGTAAGCCTGGGCCTTTAAAGGAGCAGTAAGCTCCGAGTGTGTAGCCCCTATTGTTTTCAGTCTCTTCCTGTATGCCCCTGTCCATCCGGTGACATCAAGGGCCAGAGACCAGATCCAGGCGGTACCCGCAGGACAGAGAATCCAAGGCTGAGGTTTACATATGTGGAAGGCAACATATTCCTTTTAATCCTTTAAGTGTTTTTAATCCCTTTATTAAAAGTTCCCCCCTGTGATACTGCACTGAGGACAGCAGCCTTAAGCACTTTACACCCATCCGACAGACTACCTAACCCCAAGCATTATTATATTAATTTCTTTTGAACTGGCCATTGTTGCTAACATCCAAGTACCTTTTATTTTATTCTATTTCAACTAGCTACTGTTGCTGGCATGCAACCCTTGGGTCTGAACTTTTAAACGCTGTTGTTATTCTTAAATGGTTCCTAAATGCAGCGCAAAGCACTACCAACATTACCATGTGACATAAATCTTATCCCATCAATATATTAATCCCTTCAAATAATGTTCATGTATCATCAATCCGCTAAAACATTGATATCAATGCTTGATAATGTTTGGGTTGCTTTAAGGTTCCGTTACCAAAAGAGCAATTTCAGATGCGACTTATTTTAATGACAATGAAAATCACATTTTTAGTGGTGCCCACATACTGTACATCAATGCAACTCACCACAGTGCAATTTTGGAAAAGTTTCCTGTACTACTTTGGTGCGATTCCAGTGTGATTTTGGCCCAATAGAACATGCAAACGACATCCAAGGTCATTGGCAACACAGTGGCTAATTGGTTAGCACTTCTGCCTGGCAACACTAGGGTTGTCAGTTTTAATCCCAACCATGGCACACCCAGCCTGGGTACTTTGGTTTCCTCCCACTCTCCAAAGACATGCTGGTAGGTTAAGTGGCTCCTGTCTAAATTGGCCCTAGTGTGTGTATGTATAAATGTGAGTTAGGGACCTTAGATTGTAAGCTCCTTGAGGTCGGGACTGATACTAATGTACAATATATACATAAAGCAATGCGTAAATAGCCGGCATTATACATACTGTATATAAGTACAAATAATAAAATAAAATTCAAGTTGCACTACATAATCACACTGAAAATTTGATTTTTTTGTGAGCCTAGCCTAAATAGAAAAGTGTTGCATTTCTTTGGTTAGTTCATTAGGACTACAGTTTATGCAAATACAAACAGGTCTAATGTTCACAATTAATCCCTCCTATCAACTATCTGGCAGCAATGAACTTGATTTACTAAAGGAGTAGAGATCATTCACTTGGAAAAGCGTGTATTCCCTATACAAAGTGAATGTTGGTAAATGAGGTGAAGCTGTGTTCCCTTTGAATATCCAATCATGTGATCGCAAAAATCCTGTTGATTTATAGTTCCCTCACGTATGATTGAGTATTCAAGATGAATACATCCTCACCTTATTTATCAACATTTACTTTGACAAGTGAATATTCACTGTGCTACATGAACAGACTTTACTACTTTGATACTAGTATATCAAACCTATTTATAATATATATATATATATATTATATTGTAAGCCCTTATGAGCAGGGCACTCTTAATCCTCTTGTATTTTATTGTATTATAACTGTATTGTCTCCCTTTTATATGTAAACACTGCGTAAACTGTTGGCGCTATATAAATCCTGTATAATAATAATATACTGTATATATATATATATATATATATATATATATATATATATATATATATATATATTCATATAGTGTAAATACAAGGTCTAACTAACTTCTTAATTATTACCCCCTGTGTGAATGCAAATGAGACACAAGTGTAGGCAATAGCCCAAACTATTGTGTCTCAGAGCCACAACCCTAATTAAATTTAACCATATAAAAAAACTGTCAAAAAATATATATTTTAAAAACAAACAATGACATGCATACCCATCTAAAACATATATAATATGAGTCTGCCCCCAAGATAGAAAAGTGTTATCTAAATAGCCAAAAGATGTACATATATACATGACAAAAATGCTATCATATATGGAAGAATATCATAACTGAGTATCAGCATCAATAATGAAAAAATCCTCAGGCTGCATACAACTGCAAACAAATGTAAGCTTTGCTATGTAGGCTCCCTTATTAAGAGGTGTAGCCTTGGTGAAAGGACTAAGATCTAGTGGTTCCAGGCTGCGGACTACCATCTTTCACATTTGTGCATGTATGTGATGTATTGGAACTGTTTAAAAAGGTCCTCTGATGTCAGTTTCTACAACTACAATGCTTAAATAGCTCTAGTCATAAAATAGCCCAAATAAAATATCAGTATTTGTAAATGCCATTTTCCTATTAAGGCCGTATAAATCTATTATAACTTTGGAGGCATGTTACTCAAACCTTAATATGCATTTGACAACATGACATATTCTTTACAATAAATAATTAAATACTGTATTTTTTGGCGTATAACACTCACTTTTTTACCCTGAAAATAGAGGGTAAACTGTGCCTGTGTGTTATACGCAGGGGGCTGTGGAAAGTTTTTTTTCCTGAAATTTCCCTCTTAAAGTTGGGTGCGTGTTATACGCCTGTGCGTGTTATACGCCGATAAATACGGTAATTGTAAGTTTACATACAATATATAATTATTATGTTTAACACACATGACAGAGCATCCCCTGAAGACAATTTGCTTGCCACTCATATGCCCCCCAAAAAAAATACACACACATATATATATATATATATATATATATATATATAAAGTATGTATACTGTGAATATTTTTATATATATATATATATATATATATATATATATATATACACACACTGTATACACTGTATACACTATATTACCAAAAGTATTGGGTTGGCTGCCTTTACACACACATGAACTTTAATGGCATCCCGGTCTTAGTCTGTAGGTTTCAATATGGAGTTTGCCCACCCTTTGCAGCTATAACAGCTTCAACTCTTCTGGGAAGTCTGTCCACAAGGTTTAGGAGTGTGTCTATGGGAATGTTTGACCATTCTTCCAGAAGCACATTTGTGAGGTCAGGCACTGATGTTGGGCGAGAAGGCCTGGCTCACAGTTGTTTTATCAAGTTATTTTAGGGTTTTTATTCGATATGTGTAAAGAGAGATCACACAAATACTTAAAAGTATAACATTTATTAAAAGTAATATTAAATTAAGTAAATATGCGATATCCCCAACAGCAGTCTCCGCTCTAATTCATCCCAAAGGTGTTCTATCGGGTTGAGGTCAGGACTCTGTGCAGGCCAGTCAAGTTCCTCCACCCCAAACTCGCTCATCTATGTCTTTATGGACCGTAACAAAATTTTGAGTATGGCCTCAAGTAGAAAATGTAATAATAAATTAAACAAGTACCATCATCCATGATATAATATAGAAACATTGGACCAGGTGAGCATAGAGTTGTGGCTGCTAGTACCGCCTAAACCAATGGTCACCTGGGGGGGGAGGGGATGTTGATTGGACTTTCGAAGTACTGATAACAAAAAGCAAAATTTATATAAAAAATATTTATTATACATAAAACTATTACAAAATTAAAAACATTTGAGCCAAACCCCACATACAAAACTGCATTGGCTATTGACGGATGAACCGTCAGATGTCTGTTGCGGTGTGAGGCCAGAAGCCTCAACCGGTTTCGCGGCTTAGCCGCTTCTTCAGGAGGGTTATCTGTATGACAAATAATACAGTATAATAAGCTAGCAAGGACATAAAAAACATTTTACACAGAAAATTCAAAATATTAACATGTATAGTCATTAACATTAGTGCAGGTATGCTCACCAAATTGGGGCCATGGATCAGGCGAAGGCTCATAGAAGACCCCCCCCGCGGCGAACGAGGGGGAAAAAAGGGTGTCGCTCTCTGATGGAATAATTTGGTAATATTAGAAATACGTATAATGACGCCAGGGAAGACACCATGTGGGGATGTGATGGACACCTCAGAAAGGAAGGGGAGTGAAGGAAAGGTGGGGGATGGGTAGGGGAAACGACCAGATGAATATTGAAAAAGAGGAGGAGAAAAGGAGAAAAGAAAGGGGGGAAGGGGAAAGGGAAGAAGGAGGTGAAGGGAAGAGAAAGAGAAGAGGAAATTGAGGGGGAAGGGAAGGGAGGGTTGGGGGGGGACCTTGCTTTGTGCACTGGTCCAAATCATTTGGTGGAGGGGGGATTATGGTGTGGGGTTGTTTTTGAGGGGTTGGGGTTGGGTTTGGTCCCTTAGTTTCAGTGAAGGGAACTCCTAAGGCATACCAAGACATTTTGGACAATTTAGAGCTCGCAACTTTGTGGGAATTGTTTGGGGATGGCCCCTTCTTGTTCCAACATGACCTCGCACTAGTGCACAAAGCAAGGTCCATAAATACATGGATGTGCAAGTTTGGGGTGGAGGAACTTGACTGACCTGACCCCAACCTGATAGAACACCTTTGGGATGAATTCGAGCAGAGACTGCAAGCCAGGCCTTTTTGTCCAAATCAGTGCCTGCCCTCACAAATGCGCTTTTGGAAGAATGTTCAAACATTCCCATAGACACAGTCCTAAACCTTGTGAACAGCCTGCCCAGAAGAGTTGAAGCTGTTACAGCTGCAAAGGGTGGGCCAACTCAATATTGAACCCTACAGATTAAGACTGGAATGCCATTAAAGTTCATGTGCGTGCAAAGACAGGTGACCCAATTCTTTTGGTAATATAGTGTGTGTGAATATATATATATATATATATATATATATATATATATATATATATATATATATATACACACATTTTTTATTTTATTTTTACTTTAAAATAACACAGTATATATGAACATGTACAATCTGTTTGCGAATAATCATGAGATAATAATAAGAAGAACAAAAACAATATAATATCATGCATCTATATTAAAGATTATTCACTGAATGCTACATGGTGTCTTTATTTCCTATTCATTCCGCCTGTGTTGCTTGGAGGCATTACCACTTATCCATCAACCTTTTTGTAAAATATGACTTTCATATCTTTAGCTCTGAATTTTAGCTTTCTATGAAGAAAATATTTCCCACTGGAACTATAATAAACCCTTTATATGTGTGTTTCAAATTCAGATGATTATCATTTATTTTTAATGCATCAAAATATTCTGCAGTGGAACATGAATGTAATATTGTATCACATAAAAGAGCACAGCAATAATGCAATATCACATAGTAAATAAAACTAATATTACTGCTGTCTAGCAGTAAAGAAAGCGTGCATCACATACAGCCTGTCTCTGATCAGCCAACAGCATCTCTTATCAACAAACCACCACTGTGAGAGGAGATATAGGACAGAAAATGACAAATGTCAGCAGATCTTCACACCATCTTCTTCAGCTCTCCTCCACACTTATTTCAGGCAACTTGTTGAGAGAGGAGAGCCAGCGGAGACAGATGTTGAAGAAATGTGAATTGGAAAGCTGAGTAGGAGTGCAAACAAATCATCCGGATTGCAAAATGTACAAAAATATCACGAAGGGGCAAATAATGGCATTTTCCATATTTCGATAAAGAAAAAAAAGCACACTGGGGGGTTATATACTTGTAATAAATTAGATCTCAAACATTCAGTCATAAGGGATAAGAAAAATTCAGAGTTTTAATTTATTTTACATTCAGTCAAAAGTCTGAAGATTTTGGCAAAATGCATTGATGTCAATGGTAAAGGTAAATTTAAGGTGATTTTTTTTAACCACTTCAATGCCAGGCACTTTCGCCCCTTCCTGCCCAGGACAATTTTGAGTTTTCAGCGCTGTTGCACTTTGAATGACAATTGCGCGGCCATGTAAACCTGTACCCAAACAAAATTTTTATAATTTTCTTTGCACAAATAGAGCTTTCTTTTGGTGGTATTTGATCACCTCTGTGGTTTTTATTTTTTGCTAAACAAACTAAAAAACACCGACATTTTTGAAAAAAAAATAGTTTTTCTTAGTTTCTGTTATAGAATTTTGTTTTCTCCTTCACTGACAGACACTGATGAGCCGGCACTGATGGGCGCTGATGAGGCGGCACCGGTGGGCACTGATGAGTTGGCACTGATATCGTGGCACTGATGGGCACTGATGAGGAGGCACTGATATGTAGAATTGATGAGCACTGATAGGCGGCGCTGATATACAGCACTGATGGGAACCGATAGGTGGCACTGATATGCAGCACTAATGGGCACTGACAGGCGGCACTGATGGGCACTGACAGGTGGCACTGATGGGCACTGATAGGCAGCATTGCTGGGCACTGACAGGTGGCACTGATGGGCACTGACCAGCGGCACTGATGGGCACTGACCGGCAGCACTGATGGGCACTGATAGGCGGCACTGATTGGCACTGATAGGCGTCACTGATTGGCACTGAAAGGTGGCATTGATGGACACTAATAGATGGCACTGATGGGCAGCACTGATTGGGCGGGTACTGACAGGTGTTAATTCTGGGCACTGATTGGCACTGTGATTGACACTGATTGGCACTATGGTGGGCACTGATTTGCACTGTGGTGGGCACTGATTGGCACTTTATTGGGCACTGGCAGGGGGTTATGATGGGGCACTGACTGGGCACCGATTGGCAGCTGATTGGTAATTTTGATGGGGGCTGTGCTGTTAATCAATGTGCTGATTATCAGCACAGACCCCCCCTCTGACAGGGAGAGCCGCCGATTGGCTCTCCCTGTCAGCACGAACCGTGGAATGCCGTTTACCGGCACTTCCTGGTTCACGCGATGATCAGCTGTGATTGGTCACAGCTGATTACATGGTAAGAAGCCTCTGTCAGAGATGCGGTGTGTCAGACTGACCAAACAGAAATCTCGGGGGGGGGGAGGAATGGGAGCAAGATAAACTTTCATAAGAAAGGTTGAGATGTACAGGTAAATCCAACAGCCTGCATCTCTGAATCAACTGTTTGTTTTCACTTGACATTTTCACTGAAGCCAACCACTGCTTATGTATTTTAATATATGCTTTGAAATGCCCAGTTTAATGGTCTCTGTAAATTATTTTGTTAGTCCTCAAGAATCAGTTCTATCTAGTGATCTAGTAAATAGACATGTGCACACTGAGATATTTTGCTTCAGAATTTCGGTTTCGTCCGAAAAATAAAATTTATTTAGTTACTCGTTTTTATTTATTTAGTTTCGTTAAAATAATGCATTTGTATGAAAATCCAAATTAATTAAGGTCGAATCTGTCAGTTGAAGGCTTATGGTGTCTGTCAGATGTTCTAAGAAGATTTGACGAAGCAGCTTAACTGTACAATGCCGCGATCGTACATTTCCGGTTGAATGCTAAACCTACAAATTATAGTAGAATTAAAATGTTGTTTGACTAGTGATAATTATATTTATTAATTATTATTACTAGTCAAACAACATTAGAATTCTTCTATAGCCTATGGGCGGAACATTTGACCGTAAATGTCCGCTCGCATCGATCGTATGTTTTTAGCTGTAGCTTTAGCGGTATCATACATATTTTTGATCATATCGAATGATACGATACTTGTGTACTTAAGTTCTAGCTATTTTACTGCTCCTCCTCCTTGGTTACAATAAGCCAAGAACATTCATCATCATCATCGTTTTACTTCCCCAACCCATTCCAGCAGCGACCACTAACAGCTCTTTTACTATTGTCTCTATAATGTTGAATCTTTTCTCTCTATGTCGAATAATCTTGGACTAATAGAGTTAGGTTAGGCACATTCGACCTCGGGTTCGATAGACACAGATCGCTATTGTCACCGTCATGTCGAATCTTCTATCTATCCATATCGAACGGTTGTCGCAATGATACAAAAATATAATGGATACGAAAATAAAGCATTTTTTTATTTTGGATCTTTCGGATTTCTGATTCTGCGCATTCGATATCATTTTGTTAAAACGAACACGAAAATCCCTGAAATTTGGACGATAACGAATTCACATGTCTACTAGTAAATTGAGTAAAATCATAGAGAACTTGATATAAATCTATTATATATTATATATCCCCATCCAAAGGTCTCCCAATTCTACCAACTGGTCAGCTTTGTTCAAAAATAAAATGTGTAAGATTGTTGAACATTTTTAAAGCCTTGCTTCACTAAAGTCAATGGAACAAACAGCTCAGACAGCAATCCCTAATGCCTTGTACACACAACCGTTTTTTCCGTCAGGAAAAAAAACAACGCTTTCCCGACGGGATTCCTCTCAAGCCTGCCTTGCATACACACTGTCACACAAAAGACCGCTGAACTTTTGAATGCCAAGAACGCGGTGACGTCAAAGACTACGACGAGCCGGCACAATGACGTTCTATGCTTCCGCGCATGCGTCAAATTGTTTACGAGCATGCACGTTTTTTTTTCCCCTCGAAAAACCATACACACCACCGGGAATCACGATGGGAAAAAAGAGAGCTGGTTCTAATTTTTTTGCGGGCAGTTTTCTCGTCGGGAAAACTGCTATGGAGCATACACACAGCCGGTTTTCCCGACAAAAAGCAAACATGGCAAATTTCCCGTCGGGAAAACCGGTCGTGTGTACGAGGCATAATGGTTTTCCTCGCCAATTAGGCTAAATAAACACTATAACGTGAATTTTCCTTGTTTATTATTAATTAAAAAATAACCTATTTTACATTAAACCTGTAGAAAAGGAAGATCTAGTTCAGATTTACTCATAAACTTTATTTTGTGAAATGTTGACATTGTTTTCTCTTTTGAAATAGATTCATGTTGACAAATGGCTTAATGTTAGCTTCTCTTTACAATGGGTCTTATTTAAACAGTAATTTGTTTAGTTTACTGGCTTTTCATTCCGCTTTTGCAGTATTATCTTCAATTTAACACATATCACCCAAAAGATTATTTAATTTGGACGTTTTATTTTTGTTAACCACTTTTGGATGCTGTTGTTTTTGTTCACCCAAATTAAATGTGTAATTTGTTTACCACTATAAAAGCCACATTCATTTTTTTTTAAGCCTATGTCAAGGCAAAATTTCAAAAATCTACGCACATTTACTTGTGTTTATCAATTTAACCTTTTCACTGCTGCCAAATTACTTATTATGGTGGCTGCAGCATTGGCATGTTTAAATTTTTTCTCATCACTGCCTTGTAGAAGTGATTTACAATGGTCTAAATGCTGAGGAACATCATTATTCAGATTTCCTCTATGTGGTATGAACCATTTTAAAGTGCCCCATCCCCTTGTGTTTGGACGTAGGTCCCACACGCATATATAAATGAGGATCACGCTACACATGTGAGGTATCACTGCGAACGTCAGAGCAAGAAGAAGAATTCTAACACCAAAACTCTGTAAAGGCTTTTTAAGGCATCGCCTATGGATAATTACATTTTTCATAGTTTTTTGCAATTTCGTGGGCCTGTGCAATTTTAAAGTGTGACTGTCAGGGTCACCTGTGGCCAGGTGACAGATGCACACCGTAGGGGGACAGGAGTGCACCGCGAGGTAGTGAACCCTATGGCTGGCTTCTGCGGGTAGGAAACTGGGTGATTGTGGAAAGCGGGACCAGAGGAGCACAACCGGGATCCTAACGGAAGCTAGAGCCAAGATTCCCCAGGGCGCGGAGTCTAAGACCCAGCTGGTCTTCTCCAGGGTCTCTAGTGGTGAGGATGTTGTGCTGCAGGCTGGGACCAGGTCGCGGCCCCTGGAGTTTCCTAGCTCACGCCCCGTAGGATAAGGGGAAAAGAGGGGAAGCAGCAGCACAAGATAAGAGAGAACCGAATAACAAGCCAAAGGTCAGGGGCCACAAGCAGACAAGGATAACGAAAGAACGAGCCGAAGTTCAAGGGTCACGAGCAGACAGGAATAGTCGGGGACAAGCCAATAACGTAACAGAGAGACAGACGTAGCACACGGCAGGCAGGAACCCAAACACACAATGCCTAACAAACACGTTGATCAGCAAGGCAGGCTTGCAGTGCACAGGTTAATATAGTGTTCTGTGATAGGGCCTGGGGTGGAGTCAGGCTGGGAGGAGATTATAAAGGAAGCCAGGTGAAGGAGGTCTGGTCTCTAGATGAACACATGAGGAGGAAGGTAAGATGGCAGACAGACATTAATGCATATCCATGACAGTACCCTCCCTCTTACGAGGCCTCCCCCTTCCCCGCCTGGGCCCAGGTTTAGAGGGAAACTTCAGATGAAACTCCTTTAACAGACGAGGTGCAAAGACCTCAGATGCAGTGATCCAAGACCTCTCCTCAGGACCAAACCCTTTCCAATGAACGAGGTACTGAAGAACGCCTTTACAGAGAGTCGGGAGTCCAGAATTTGACTGATCTCGTACTCCTGATTATCCTCAGAGACAGGCGCCACGGTAGGGAGAGGACGAGAGAATTTATTGAGGACTAAAGGCTTTAGAAGAGCAACATGAAAGGAGTTAGTGATTTTAAGGCTCTTAGGAATCTGGAGTTTGAAACAAACCGGATTCAGTTTAGCAGTTACCGTGTATGGACCGATGAATCGTGGAGCAAACTTCAGAGAAGGAACTCGGAGCTTGATGTTCCTGGTAGAGAGCCAGACTTTGTCCCTGGCTGAAGAGAAGGCGGTTTACGCCTGCGGCGGTCGGCAAAGCCTTTGAATTTTTCAGCAGCTGCCCGGAGGGAATCATGAACGTGACCCCAAACGGAATTGAGAGACTCCTGAACCGAAGCCAAAGCTGGAATGTCAGGAGAACAGATCATGGGAAGAGGAAGTTGAGGGTGTTTTCCATAAACTGTGAAAAAGGGTGTCTTCTGCGAACTGGTATTCACATGATTGTTATGGGAGAATTCTGCCCACGGGAGTAGAGAGGACCAATCGTCATGGTGAGAAGACACAAAGGTGCGAAGAAAGACCTCTAACTCCTGATTAACCCTCTCAGTCTGTCCATTGGATTGGGGATGGTAAGAGGAAGAAAAATCCAAGACAATATTGAGGGATTTGCAAAAGGCTCTCCAAAAACGAGACGTGAATTGGACTCCCCTGTCGGAAACAATATGAGAAGGGACCCCATGTAGGCGGAGAATTTCTCGAATGAAAATGGGAACCAAGGCAGGGGCGGAAGGAAGACCAGGAAGAGGAACAAAATGAGCCATCTTGGAGAATCGATCGATTACCACCCAAATGACTGTATTATTCTCAGACAGTGGGAGATCGGTGATAAAATCCATGGCAATATGGGCCCAGGGTTCCTTAGGAATGGGCAAGGGCATGAGGAGACCAGCAGGAGCTTGTGTGGAGGATTTGGACTGAGCACAGACATGACAAGCTTTAACGTAGTCTTTGACGTCTGAGCGGAGATTAGGCCACCAGTAGTGACGACTGATGAGTAGGAAGGATCGGAGGAATCCAGAATGCCCTGCCACCTTGGAATCATGTCCCCAACAAAGGATCTTAGCTCTTAGCTCAGTGGGGACAAAGGTCTTACCAGGCGGAATTTTTGACTTCAGGGTGGTAGAGTGGGCAACAATGCATGAGGTTGGAATGATCGGCTCAGGTTCAGGGGCGGACTCCTTGTCCAAAGTGTCAAATGACCTAGAGAGCGCATCAGCTCGACCGTTGCAGGAACCAGGTTTGTAGGTAATCGTGAAATTAAAACGGGCAAAGAAGAGACTCCACCTGGCCTGTCTAGGATTCAGACGTTTAGCATTCTGTAGATACTGTAAATTCTTGTGATCGGTAAAGATCGTTATGGAGTGAGGGGAACCCTCCAAGAGATGACGCCACTCCTCTAACGCCAATTTAATTGCGAGAAGTTCCCGATCACCGATGGCATAATTCCTCTCTGCCTGAGAATTTTTTTTGGAGAAGAACGCACATGGTTGGCGTCTCTTCTCAAAGATTTGAAGAAGCACAGCTCCCACCCCCATTGAGGAAGCGTCCACTTCAATAAAAAATGCATTCCCAGGATTTGGTCTCCTCAAGAGGGGGCCAGAAACAAAGGCCTGTTTCAGGTTGTGAAATGCAGAGACAGCTTTGGGAGGCCAGTCTCTGGCATTCACACCCTTCTTGGTCAAAGCGATAATAGGCGCGGCAATGGAAGAGTAATTCCTTATGAACTGCCTATAATAATTAGTGAAGCCAAGAAAGCGCTGTGTGGCCTTGAGGCTAGCAGGAAGAGGCCAGTTGGTGATAGCCAAGACCTTCCCAGGGTCCATACGAAGACCCGAACATGAGACGAAGCACCCCAAAAACAGGACCTCAGAACATTCAAAGGAACATTTCTCCAGCTTGGCATAGAGATTGTTCTCTCTAAGACGTTGAAGTACAGTGCGGACATGGTTTCTGTGGACGAGCAGATTTTCAGAAAAGATCAGAATGTCATCCAGATAGATGACAACAAACTGGTACAGCAGATCTCTGAAAATTTCATTGACAAAGTTTTGAAACACGACTGGAGCATTACACAGACCAAAAGGCATCACCAGATATTCGTAATGCCCGTCTCTAGTGTTGAATGCAGTCTTCCATTCGTCACCCTCCCGTATTCGAATGAGATTGTACGCGCCTCTGAGATCCAACTTGGTGAAAATGGAGGCACCCTTCAACCTATCGAATAGCTCAGATATTAAGGGTAAGGGGTATCGATTTTTAATAGTAACCGCATTTAAACCCCGATAATCGATGCAGGGTCTTAAGGTACCATCCTTTTTGGCAACAAAAAAGAACCCTGCCCCTGCAGGCGATGAGGATTTCCGGATGAAACCTCTCTCCAGATTCTCTGCGACATACTCCGACATGGCCTGGGTCTCTGGGATGGACAGAGGGTAGGTACGACCCCTGGGTAGAGTTGCTCCGGGGACAAGATCAATAGCACAGTCAAAAGACCTGTGGGGAGGAAGCACCTCAGCTGATTTCTTACAGAACACATCCCGGTAATCGCTGTATGCAGCAGGAAGATCAGAAGAAACAGAAGTGGCAGCAACCGGAAGACTCTCCTTGGGGGTCACCTTGAGAAGACACGACGAGAAACATGAGGAACCCCAGGCCAGGATCTGCCCAGAGACCCAGTCCACATGTGGAGAGTGGAGCTGTAGCCAAGGGAGGCCCAATACAACTGGGGTAGAGGCCTTGGGTAGAATAAGAAAGGATATCCACTCCTGGTGGAGAATCCCTACCGACATCCTAATGGGTAGCGTCTGGAAGCGAATAGGGCCCCCTGGGAGAACAGTGCCATCAATTGCCGAGACTACCAATGGGGTAGTGAGAGGTGAAAGGGTAAGCTTCATAGAAGAAGCAGTTCTCCAATCCATAAAATTGCCGGCAGCCCCGGAATCCAGGTATGCAAGGGTTGACTGAGGAGAAGTGCCTACATGAAGGAACACCGGCAAGAGCAGGCGAGAAGGTGATGTTTCTGGGTCCAATACTCCACCTTCCAAATGTATTAGACCCGAGCGTTTCCCGGACGAAGCGAGCAGGAGTCACGAAAATGACCCTTGCCCCCACAATAGAGGCACAAGCCCAGAGTTCTGCGCCTAGCACGTTCTTCGGGGGTTAGTCTGGTCCGGCCCAGCTGCATAGGTTCTTCAGCAGGTAGAGGATGCTCCACGGAATGAAGGGAGGGGAGCTCAGACTGGCTAGGACCCAGAGAGTGCTGGCGTCTTTTTTCTAAAGACCTCTCTTGAAAACGAATGTCGATCTGGTTGCATAATGAAATTACATCGTCCAGACCGACGGGAATGGCTCTTCCCTCTAATTCGTCTTTCACTCGGTCAGAGAGGCCATGTAAAAAGGTAGCGACCAGGGCCTCATTATTCCAGCTCAATTCAGCTGTGTGGATACGGAACTGAAGAGCATATTGCCCCACTGAACTAGATTCTTGGCGAAGACGTAAGACAGCACTAGCCGCTGAAGAAGCCCGAGCCGGCTCTTCGAAGATATTACGAAAGAGCTTCAAGAAATCGGACAGACTGGAAACCACCGGATCGTTCCTCTCCCACAGGGGGGCAGCCCAGGCCAAAGCTTCACCGGAGAGGAGGGAAATGATATAGGCTACCTTAGCCCGGTTAGACAGGAAGCTTTGAGGCTGAAGCTCAAAATGAATTGTGCATTGTCTGAGAAACCCCCTGCAGGCCTTGGAGTCCCCAGAGAAATGGGACGGAGCTGGCAATCTTAGTGAGTGTGAGGCTGCGACTGGTGCGATAGGTACAGCCGCTGGTTGCACTTGGGGTTGCGGATTCGGGGTTACCAAGGAGACCTGAAGCTGCTCGAATCGAGAAGCCAGATCCTGGAGGAATCGCATCACCTGAGTCTGATTTGATTCCTGGGCTTCGAGTCTGCGAACTATGCCCTGCAATGGATCATCCGCGGGAAGCGGGATGTCAGCCGGGTTCATGGCTGATCAAACTGTGTCAGGGTCACCTGTGGCCAGGTGACAGATGCACACCGTAGGGGGACAGGAGTGCACCGCGAGGTAGTGAACCCTATGGCTGGCTTCTGCGGGTAGGAAACTGGGTGGTTGTGGAAAGCGGGACCAGAGGAGCACAACCGGGATCCTAACGGAAGCTAGAGCCAAGATTCCCCAGGGCGCGGAGTCTAAGACCCAGATGGTCTTCTCCAGGGCCTCTAGTGGTGAGGATGTTGTGCTGCAGGCTGGGACCAGGTCGCGGCCCCTGGAGTTTCCTAGCTCACGCCCCGTAGGATAAGGGGAAAAGAGGGGAAGCAGCAGCACAAGATAAGAGAGAACCGAATAACAAGCCGAAGGTCAGGGGCCACAAGCAGACAAGGATAACGAAAGAACGAGCCAAAGGTCAAGGGTCACGAGCAGACAGGGATAGTCGGGGACAAGCCAATAACGTAACAGAGAGACAGACGTAGCACACGGCAGGCAGGAACCCAAACACACAATGCCTAACAAACACGTTGATCAGCAAGGCAGGCTTGCAGTGCACAGGTTAATATAGTGTTCTGTGATAGGGCCTGGGGTGGAGTCAGGCTGGGAGGAGATTATAAAGGAAGCCAGGTGAAGGAGGTCTGGTCTCTAGATGAACACATGAGGAGGAAGGTAAGATGGCAGACAGACATTAATGCATATCCATGACAGTGACATGTTTGATAACTATTTACTTGGCGTAACATCATCTTCTATATTTAAAAAAAATTGGGTATTTTATTGTGTTTGTGTTAACTAAAGTTAAATAAAGTGTATTTTTTCCCAAAAATTTGCGTTTGAAAAACCACTGCGCAAATATCATCTGACATAAAAAATTGCAGCACCCACAATTTTATTCTCTGGGCATCTGTGTAAAAAATATACAATGTTTGGGGGTTCTAAGTAATTTTCTAGCAAACAAAAATTATGATTTTTAAATCTATGTGAGAAATGTCAGAACTGCCCAGGAGGTAAACTGTTTAAGAGGTCCATACAGCTACTCCATTCAGGGTACCGTATTTTCCGGCGTATAAGACAAACTTTTGTACTTAAAAATATCCCCCAAAAATCGGGGGTCGTCTTATACGCCGGTATTATGCAGAGTCAGGTACCGTAATACGCCCCTGTATGCAGAGGCAGACTGCGGGCGTCCATTGTTCAAAAGCCACGCTTCCTCCTCGTCCTGTTCCGTGATAGGCGGAACACTCAGTTTCCCAGCAGAGCCTGTGTTCAGTGTTCCGCCTATCACGAACGTCCTCTCGTCCTCGGCACAGTGAGGTATGCAATTGGCACAGTGAGGTGAGGTATGCAATGGGCACAGTGAGGTGAGGCATGCAATGGGCACAGTGAGGTGAGGTATGCAATGGGCACAGTGAGGTGAGGTATGCAATGGGCACAGTGAGATTTGAAAAAAGCTGAAAAAAGCCTGTTCCTATCAGCGGTTGTTCCTGTCAGCGGTTGTTCTGGCTACCCCTCAGCTTCTAGACAGACTAGTCGGAAGGGGGGTCATCTTATAAGGTGAGTATATCCCAAAACCAACCTTTTAGCTGGAAAATTAGGGGGTTGTCTTATACGCCCAGTCACCTTATACTCCGGCAAATACGGTACCTTCTTGGGCTCAGCAATTTTAATACCAGGATTATCAAGGATCAGGAGCCCAATGCAGGGGAAATAGAAACTAATGACCTGCTCTGCATATAACATATCACCTTGTTGCTGCCATCTAGCCTCTTCGGTAACAAGTCGCTCTCCTCCTCATGCTCAGACTCTTTAATTCCTCTATTTTCTCTTCTATGGGACTAATGGGGGTCACTTGATTTATGGTTACATTACTGTCAGTCATGGAAATCTTACCCTCCTCTGGGGCAGTGCTCTGATCTGGTAGTTCAGTGCTGGTGATCTAAGTATCTCCAAGGTGCTTTGAGCCAAGCTTGGGGCAGGTGTCAAATAGACCTAGCCTTATTGCTGGAACTGCAGGATACTGGGTAGAGTGCTTGTAAACTGCAAGTCCAGCAGGGGTTGCATCCTCACTCATGTAGTCAGTAGCCCAGTCCACATTCTAGGTGGAAGGCAGTTGGTGTCTGGTACCAGGTTCAGAAAGGGATCTTCACAACCTCTGCAGCGAACCCACGGTCTCACAATAGCAGTAATCCCAAAATCCTTTATGGAACATAATTCCAGATGTGGAGACATTCTGACCCCATATCAGTTAGCTTCTCTCTATCTTTACTCCCATTGTACACTGGATCTCAAATAGACTAGGCCATAATGTCTTCTAGATCTTTCTCTCTAAATTCTCTCATTGTTACCTTCAAAATACAGACTGTGCTGGCTATTCTCCTGCACATCTTTATTCCCAAGGCAGTATGGCATGGGAAGATTTCTGTGGCTAGTTTCCCACTAAACTATACCTCATCACATGTCCAAATGTGAGGAACAGTTGCAGCTTTGCTACCCTTAAGAGCGTATGCTCTTGTCTCCAGCAGGGAGTCCTTCCTAGATTGGAGATCCCTGCATCCTTCCATGTGCCTATACCTTAGTCCTAGCAGAGAATGACTTTTTAGGTTGCACTATTTTGCTGCGGTTTTGCTGCATTTTGCATTTTCCCGTGGCCCACGGTCAAAATGTTCCTATCCTGAATGCGATTCTTCTACGTTCAGGAGAGAGAGGTTGAGGGAGGTTGAACATCACCTAAGCCTATGTGTACAGTAACACATTGTTTTTTTCTGTAGTTGAGTTTAGGATCTAAAATAAATGCCAAAAGCTCCTAGGTTGCCATCACAACGGGGCGGGCACTTCCGCCGCCGCCACCCGTTGTGATGGCAACCCGAGAACGGGGCGGTACGGCACGGTGCATGCTGGTCGCTCAGCTGCGCCGTATACAGGAACTAAGTGCTTGTGGGCTTCACATGCCCACAAGTAAAATGACAACTGGCTATCCTAATTAATATTAGTTTATTTCAGCGATTAAACGGGACATCAGGGGAGGAATTCATCCAAAGAGGTGAGTGGGAAATACAAATGCAATTGAAATGTTTTTTTATTTTTTTTTATTTGGTAATGTAGTTGGAACACCGCTTTAAAGATCAACCCCAGGTAGATTTAAACCACAAATTAATGCAGTTTTGTATTTATTAGGAAATATTTCAATGTAGCGTTAACTGCAGCTAGTGTAAGTACCTGCATTTTAATTGATTGTATTCTAATATAATTTTTGCATAGCAACAAAGAATAATTCTGATAGAACAGAAGAAGAGAGGGCAGACAAATGTCATTATCATTCTCTTTCTGCTGCTTCTTCACTCTCCAGTTACAAACTGGGAGCAGAGAGGTGACCTAACTATGCTGTTAATTGCAGTAGAGAAAAAGTTAGGTCACCATGCTGGCTGTACTGTCTGGCTGGGCTGTGTAAATCTCAGGACTGGGTGGACAGAATTGCAATCCTTTGGGGAAAGAGTATGAGTAAAAGACGTTTCCATGTATGTCATTAAACAGATTATTTAGCTGTTTACCTGGAGTTCAGTTTCACTGATCACCCCATTACCAAAACACACACACACACCACAGCTGAACAAGCATGCATTGTATTGTCAGCGGATCTGAGTAGGACAATGCTAGAATTCTTGCATCTCTTACATGTAATTTTCCAAACTTTAATTAAATGAGGCCTAAGTGTACACCTACCAATCTTTAAGACAAGAATATTATATATTTCTCAGAGAAGGCATAAAGTATCAAGTTTATTATGACTGCTGTTTTTAAATTTTTTATTAGAGACAGACTTTAAATAATGAATATGACTATTAATTGACTATGAATAATACATTTTAGCAGCAGTACATTAAAAGTAACCTGTAAAAAATGCAGTTGTAAATTTAAATGCAAAAACAAGTATTAACCACCTAAAATCTTTGCTTTAGCAGCAAAATGATAGCTCTGCATATTTATATTTACGACTCTACCATTAGCCTGAAACTTCAGATTTATTTTCTACAAAGTGCATTCTTTCCTCAAGGCACTAATTGCATCAGCAAAGTTTAAAGTGATCCCATGAAATGTACCAAGTAGTGCACAAGTTCCGATTTCTTGAGTTAGACCTGGACAATTAAAGTTGCCACTCTAGTCTCCATTATAGAAAATGACACTTAAGCTAGGGTGCTTAAATAGAAGCCAAGAGTGATACCTGAATACAATGCCATTCTTTAGTTCTAGCTATGTTCTGTTTCCTTTTTACTTTCAAGTTGTTAGTGATCACAGTTAAAAGACCTTAAAAATGTTTTGCATAGCAAATGCTCTAAAGCCAGATGGGAAAAAAAATCTAGGCAAAAAAAAAAAAGCGTTTGTAAAAAGATGTTTTTATATCAAATTCATTCAAAATGAGATACATATTCATGTTGCTGATAAAGTAAAAAGTAGCAAGTCAATGTTAAAGGGCAACTGCATCCTTGTTTAAAAAATCACTTTTGTAATGAGAATACATTTTGCCAGGAGATGGGCTTTTATTATTTGAATTTCAACCAATCAGCTCCCCCTCTGTTTGTCAGATCTACCAGTTAACCAATAAGCCCCTGTTCACACTGGAGTGACTTGTCATACAATTTAACAGGGCAAATCGCATGACAAGTCGCACCCTATTGTTGACAATGGCACTGTTCAAAATGGTACGACGCCGACTTTGCGGTGCCGCATCGGTTTGAAATAGTAGTTCCTGCACTACTTTTGGCGATTTCACGGGCAACTTTGATAGACATCTGTGCATGAAGCCTCACAGATGTCTTCCAAGTCGCACCGACATGCGGCTTTGAAATCGTGCGATTTCAGATTAAGTCGCAGAATTTCAAAGCTGCATTCGATGTGAACGAGGGCTTGATTGACTTATTTTTCTCAAGTCCATAAAATGCTGGGACTTGTGGAGCACTGAAAAGTACTGCCTGTGTATTTGTTCCTTCACAGGAGTCTGGATGGTTATTTAGTGATGATGTAAGCTGCCACCAGTTTGGTTGATTTTAGCAGAACATTAGGCAGTCCATGACAGAATCCTAGTTTATATGGAAAAAGGTATAACATGTACATTATATTGTTGATTTAATAAGTGTGCTAGGCCCATTTCAATATTTTGAAAGTTAATTTTCACTCTTGTTGTTTGCCAGCTTTTTGAAAAAAAAAAATAACTGCCCAGGTACAGCAAGGAACAGTGTCTACGATGGTCTACTATGATCTGCTATGGTATTCAACCATGCATTTAGCACCTATGCATTTCTGAGGCTTTTAAAATTCACTCTGCAGCTTTAACCTTCTAATTTTTTTAAAAAATGTGCATATTTCACAGATTTCAACAGCCTAACATGCAAAACTAATTCAAACTAGAAGCAAAGTGTAACCAGCTTGGACTGAGATGTATGTAAAACATACCTTTCTAAAGACACAACAGTGGAAACAGGTCCAAATAATGTATCTTTTAAGGATGAGCGCCAGAACTTGCGAATAGGCAAAAGATTTGTTCGAAGTCTATGGGACACAAACATGAAAATTCAAAAGTGCTAATTTTAAAGGCTTGTATGCATGGTATTGTCATAAAAAGTGTTTGGGGACCTGGGTTCTGCCCCAGGGGACATGTATCAATGCAAAAAGCAGTTATTTTAATAATGCTTAAAGTGAAACAATAAAAATGAAATATTCCTTTAAATATCGTGCCTGGGGGGTGTCTATAGTATGCCTGTAAAGTGACACATTTTTCCTGTGTTTAGAATAGTACCGCAGCAAAATTTAATTTCTAAAGAAAGAAAAGTAATTTAAAACTGATTGCAGCTGTAATGAATTGTCGGGTCTCGGCAATACAGATAAAACTCATTGAAAAAAACGGCATGGGTACCCCCCAGTCCATTACCAGGCCCTTTGGGTCTGGTATAAAAAAATTGCGTGGGGGTCCCCCCATAATCCATACCAGGCCCTTCAGGTCTGGTATGGATTTTAAGGGGAACCCTGCGCCAAAATTAAAAGAAAAATGGCGTAGGGGCCCCCCCAAAATGTTACAGGCATACTATAGACACCCCCGCCCCCGGCACGATATTTAAAGGAATATTTCATTTTTATTGTTTCACTTTAAGCATTATTAAAATCCCTGCTCCCGAAAAAACAGCAATTTTTAAAACTTTTTTTGCATTGATACATGTCCCCTGGGGCAGGATCCAGGCCCCCAAACACTTTTTTATGACAATACCACACATATGAGCCTTTAAAATGAGCACTTTTGGTTTTTCATGTTAATGACCCATTAGCTTTTAAACGGTGTTCCGCGGCTTTCGAATTTGCTGCAAACACCGCATAAGTTTTTTCTTTCGTTTTTTAACTAGACTTTACAATCACTTTGAGTCTTCAGGCAGAACAGCAGTTCAGCTGGTCGGAGGAGAACACATCCCCTCCTTCCTCCTTCTTTGAAAAAGGTTCTTTCATTGGCTACACTGCTTATAACACAATCTGTGAATGGGGCAAGTCTGATCAGTCACAGGATTCTCCTCCCCATTATTCAATCATTTTACAAGCAGTGTAATCAATGAAAGAACACAGTGGAGGAGGCAGAAGTAAAGAGTGTGTCCTTGTTGGACCATCTGCGCTGCTGTTCTGCTTGAAAGCGGTAGTAAACTCTGCTTTTGAAATTATTCTGTAATAATATGAAGCCCCTTCACATGTCACTTACTTATTTTCAAGTGGTTTCTAAATCGTTCTTTCTGGGACAAGAAGGCACCATGTTGGGTAATGTCGCCTGAGTCCGCACTGTGCTATACTTACGGCCTTTCTTCTTGTCCCAGTGTAATCTCGCACATGCTCTGTAAATTTTAGCAGGAACTTCTGAATGGGACTGAAATCTCGTGGGATTTCAGTGCAGTGAGAATATGATGGAGCCACAACATGTAATGAAAGGAGCAACGGCACAATGAGCATGCTGTGAACAGTGGTAAATGTGCGCATGCGCCGGTGACGTCATAAAAAGAAACAGGATGGATTACTAGGAAACAGAGGAGGTTAGGATGAATGTACACACAGCGATTAATAAAGGGTTTCTTAAAAATTTATATGGGTAAAATTCACCAGGGAGTTAACTAGCTGTTAACCATTTTGGTGCCAGAAGTTCAGGGACAGGAAAAAGACAGGCATCCCAGGATCCAACTGTCTGCACAACGTGGGACATACTTCATTACAGGTAAGTTGTGACTAAAGCTGCTGACTGTTGACGCATACCATGCAGATCTCTTCACTCCTATTGATCTGATGTCAGATCTCTTCTGGATCCAGGCCTGACAATGGGAATTGTCCAGATCACTCAGTTAGTGATGTGGACACTGGAAAAAAGCATTCCAGCAGGAAGAAACAGAGAGGAGAAGGACCCAGAACTCGATGATCTTGTGACCACAACTTCAGGTAAGTGAAAAAGGAAATGTAGAAGCTCTTCTTTTTAACCCACTTTAAAAAAAGTCACCCCCCTTTAATTCACAAAAATGGCATTATGAAGTTGTTGTTAGGCGCAAAGTTTTCAACAGAGTTGAGTGGGGGTTCTAACACTTCAGCATTTGGTTAGGGTGTGGTACAAAAAAACAAAAATGGAACGATGAGTTATTTTTCTCCTTTTATCCTGATTATTACTGTGGCCTTCACCAAGGGTATGCACATTTAACTTAGCTTTTCCTTAAAGCGGAGTTCCACCCAAAAGTGGAACTTCCGCTTTAAGCACTCCCTGCCCCTGACATGCCACATTTGGCATGTCATTTTTTTGTGGGGTGTGTACCCTTTATTTCATGGGACTTCCTGCTTTCTATCTTCATTCGCCTAGGCGACTCCTCCTCTCGCCCTAGGCGGCCCCTCCCTGCCAGCAATCTTTTGTGGCATAACTCAGGTCCCAGAAGATCGGCTGGCCAATAGGAGAGCGCAGCGCGACTCGCGCATGCGCAGTGTGCGTCCGGCCGTGAAGCCGTAAGCTGTCACGGCCGGGTGCCCACAGTTACCATGATGGCGCAGAGGAGAGGAGTTTGAGGGGAGCGAGCTTCGGGGCGGCCGCATCGCTGGACCGTGGGGCAGGTAAGTGACGGTTTATTAAAAGTCAGCAGCTATGCTTTTTGTGCCTGTTGACTTTTAATAAACTAGAAAACGGGTGGAACTCTGCTTTGATAGGATTTTTAAAAAGTCACAATCTATGCAAATAATTTTACTATAAATTACTGGGCTGCATACACCCCTTCCAATTTTTTTTCTTTTCTTGGACTCATTTGAAAAATTGTTAGGTATGTGTCTACAATTCAAATACTTAATATCAGGACTTTATGAGTCCCATGGACTTTTTATTGGACTATCCCATGTCTTTTACTTATGGGGAAAAGAACTGCTTATATATTTAGGAGTTCTAATAACCCGTCTTCTGATGGGACTTGTGTGGAATCAGTTACATCCCCTTACTCTAGGTAATCTATCTGGATATACTAGATGGCAGACCAACAAAATTCCTTTGCACTTCAGATTAATTTATTTCCTTTAATTGTGTATTTTTTTGCACTCCTTTTTCATAATTTTTCTACTAAGATTACAAAAATGCATTTTATTTGTCTGTACAGACTGAAAACTAACAGGAAAAACTGTTAAATTAAACAAATTAAAAGCCAATGGAATCCTTAAAGTGATACTAAACACACACTATTTAATGTTTAAGTTTCCCTTCTATTTCTGTATATGGATGATGGCACTGCAATTATTTTAATTTTAAAAAATATATATTTTTCCTAATCAATATACAGCTGTCACATGACCCAACTCTTTCCCAGCCTGTCTGCAAAAAAAACATAAGCAGGAGGAGCTTCTAGTCCTCTGCTACTGGTCACATGTTCAAAAAAAAAAAGAGCTTTTGGAATACAGAAAAAAATCAAACAATTAATATCAATAAACTGTTTTCAATTGTCAAACAAATATATTTGTGAAATCAAATCTTTATTATTTTCTGGAAATAACATGGTGTGGGCAGATTTCTAACAAGCACAGAGCTGTGTCACGCCCCTCCAGCCTGTGTCTTAGAATAAGAGAGAGGTGAAGCTTCCATCAATCTACATGTAATATCCAGCTCCCATTGTGTTTAGCTGGTTAGTGGGCATGGAGGAGGAGGGAGGGAGTGGGCTGTCATTTACCACTGTGTATACACCCACATGTGTGAGTTTATAGTCACATGGGCTGCTCAGATGTAATAGGTAGGAAATGCTTAGCATAGAAACGCACCGAAAACTGAGCATGTGCAGAACTGCCAACCTTGCTCTGTAAAATTCCTAGTTGCATTGGGGACTTGGACAGAAGGAGGAAATCGAGAGTAGCAAGATCAACCAGTTTTTTTGCAGAATACAAAAAATAAATCTCATAGTGACTGAGTGAGTATGAACAGCATGTAATACAGCATTTATTAATAGGTTTTTTTTATAATATGGGTTTAGTGACACTTTAACTGATATTAACTTTTTTTCTGCCTTACCTTGACTTCATAGTAAATTATAAGGGGCCTATTTATAAATCATTAAATCTGACATTCACCAAACAATCACTGAGGGTGAATCTTTCAGATGCATGTGTTTTAAATGACAGTGATTGATTCACCAACATTGTATGTTTGGTGAAAGTCACATCCACTGTATATCAGTAAATTTGTACAAATGCAAGAATGTTCAGATTAATGTATCTGGAACGGATTAATGGATGGAATGAGTTTATTCCTGATTTAATAAAAAGTTGCATTTCTGTAGACATTTGCATGCCTATTACATTTATTTAGTGAAAAAGGGTAGTAATGAAAGTGAATAAAATGGAAAAAAAAAGGAAATTCAAAAATAATTTGAGAAGGTTTTTTTTTTTAAATCACCCTCCCATGATCTGATAATATCTCAAGCCAAACTTTTAAATCAAAGTTACTAATCACACCGAGAATATTTGTTTGGATATGCTAGCTGCAGGAAAAAAAAACCCTCTATGATTTGTATTCTCTAGACATGTGCAATTTGTTTAGTTCTGAATTACGGTAGTTTATTAACGAATTTCAACAAATTCCTTAATTCGGAAACATCCGAATTAACGAAAACCCATTTAATGAATTTTTCAGAATATTCATAAATTTGAATATTCGAAAATTCATAAATTCGTAAATTCAAAAATTCGTAAGTTCATAAGTTCGAAATTCGAAAAACCCCATAATTCAAAAATCTGAAATAATAACTAACTATTAAATTATAGTTATTGGAATTTCCTTTTAAATTTGGCTGTTGGTGAATGCAATGAATACAAATTTATCCGAAGTTACGAATTATCCGAAATAATGAATGCCTTATCTAAACGAATGGAACATAATGAAATAATAATAATAAATAACAATAATAATAATGATAAACGTCTTATTATTATTATTTATTATTAATTGGATCTGTTCCATTGGTTTAGATGCGGCATTCGTTATTTTGGATAATTTGTAACTTCGGATAAATTTGTATTTGTTACGTTCACTAACAGCCAAATTTTAAAAGGAAATTTCAATACCTATAATTTAATAGTTAGTTATTATTAGTTAGTTAGCTAGGCATTATTTAGAATTTTCGTATTCTAATTGTTTGGGATTTTTGTATTTTCTTTTCTTATTTTCGTATTTTCGAATGTTCGTATTTTTTAATTTTAAAATGTATGAATTCTCAAATTTACGAATTTTCTAATTTACGAATGTACAAATTTCAAATTTACAAATTTACAAAGTGCAATCATAACGAATAACCCGAAAAACAAAAAAACAGACAAAACCCAGAATGAAACGAAAACTAACACATTTTACGGCAGTGAACATGTCTAGTAATCTGACATATGGAGAAGTTAGGAATTAAAAGGCAACAGAAAAAGTAGACTATGCACAGATCCACAGAATATTTTAGGCAAAAAGGAAGATCATTGCACTGCAGGTACAGCCTTTTTTTGGCAAGCCCACAGGAAAACAGTGAGCAGCGCAGTAGTGACATCATAAAATCACTCCCAATATCATAAAACTAGCAGCTAAAGACCTTAAAGAGCACAGTCAAGCATCAGAAAGTTTGCTACTATTTATCATGAAGAATTCAAGACAAAAGGTGCATTTTTTAGTGTGCTGCTTAGGCACACTTGACATCAGTGCAGAGACAAGGTCATCTAGCGCCCACTGCAAAGATGCCAAATCCCCCCCCCCCGTTCATGATGTGCAAGCTCAGGTGATCCTATGCCCAACAGTCATTTGCTTTTCAAAATCACTGCCGCTGTCACAACTGCTGTCAGCCTTGTAACAGAAGGAAGGTGCTCCCATCCCTACAATAAACCATTGCACCCAGGGCAGCTGCCCCTCCCGCCCGCCCCTTGTCCCAGCCCTGCTTGACATGCCTACGTATTCCCTATAAGATAGCAAATTCTTAACTTATTAAATGTAAGTCTCCTTTTTGAGTTCAGGTTCACTTTAAGGGTCAACCTTGGGGTTGGTTTGCATCTTCAGAATTTTTAAGAACCTCAAAACCTGTGGTACCTTATTATGCAAATCCTAAGATTATCTTTAAAGTCAAGATCTGACTCACTCCCCTTGCCACGCTCTGCAGCTCTCTATTGATGAGTAATGCCTTGTACACATGATCGGAATTTCCAATGGAAAAAGTCAGATGGCCTTTTTCCATCGGATAGTCCGACCATGTGTATGCCCCATCGGACTTTTTCCATCAGAAATTCAGAGGAATTCCGTCGGAGTTAGAAAAAATTTCCAATAGAAAAAAATTCTATCGGAAATTCCGTCTGTATGGAACTCCGATGGAGATAAAACCATGCATGCTCAGAATCAAGTCGATGCATGCTCGGAAGCATTGAACTTCATTTTTCTCGGCTCGTCGTAGTGTTGTACGTCACTGCGTTCTTGACGGTCAGAATTTGGTGTGACAGTGTGAGTGTGTATGCAAGACAACTTGAACGGAATTCCGTCTGAAAAATCCGTCAGAGTTTATTATCCCAACGGAAATTCCAATCATGCGTACAGGGCATAAGACTTGCACATCACATTGGAGAAGGTGGAAGGGAGGAGGCTTTTCTTTGGAACTAGAGACCTATTTTCAGGTTCAGTGAAAGCACTTCTAAAGCTGGCCATAGATGGATCGAAATATGGCTGTTGCAGCAGGGACTCGCCAAATTTGGATCCATCTATGGCCATATTCATGCAAGAGAAATCAACTTAGTGATTGACTCATCTAGAACGGGACTGTTGGAAAATTTGTGTTTAATCAGCACATGCCGCCAATTGGCTGCAGTGCTGATCAAAATATTCTAACAGATGAGGAGTCCAGCTGGCAAAATACAATAGTGCTGCAGGGAGGATTCCTTCATCCACCTCAAATGTGTGGATGGGGGAATGTTTTTTTTTTAACAGACATCTGGTTGTTTAAAAAAAACAATCTATGTATGGCCAGGTTAAAGTGTCTACATTTAACATCTGCTGTTGCTTTACTTGCTACAACTTTTGTACACATTTCAAGATCAAATGCACACAAAATATGTAATTCCACTAATATTTATTTAAAGTTGCACGATTGAACTTTTTGATTTGAAATATGTAATTTCTGGATGTGCATTTTCTTAAAAAAGAATTGGCATAAATGCTGATGATTAATTATTAATAATTGTATATTGTATTGGCCAATAAAGGGGGTATTTTAAAACATCTGGACATGCAACAGTCCAGTAATAAACCACAATAACATATCATTATCAAGTCAGTAATGTTACAAAGCAACATTGAATTCTCACAGAGTGTAACTTTTTTAAATAATTCTCTGCCTTCTCCAAATACAGAACCAAGTCCAGAGCATCCAAATTCACGCAGCTTTATGCTAAAGAGCCATAGATTACATTTTTTTTTTAATCAGATCATTTTTCGTTTTCCACAGCTCATTACTTCGTAATGGCAGAATATATTTAATTTAAACCTGTAATTAGAGAAACCTCCAGACTGTTAAGCTGATCCATTTCTGTAAACAGTAGTTGCCAACTTGTCATGTTGATCCTTTGGCAACCCTTAAATTGATCATTTTAATTTTGGAAAGGATAAGGAAGAGTTAAAACCACTGTCCGGGTTTTGTTTTGCCATGTGTGTTTCATCAGGGAGCTTTCTTTACACTTCCTGTTCCAAAGATTCAACAAAAGGTGAGATTTTTTTTGGAGAGGAACTTACCCTCATAGTTGTCATGGCAATCAATTTTTTTTTGAGGCAATTCACTTTTATTGCCAGTGACATTGGTGATCAGGAAAAATTAGGGAAAGTGTATCTCCCTAATGGGGACAAAAACAGAAAATTAAAACCTGACAGTGGTTCTAGCCCCTCACAACTCTATCCAAATCCCAAAAATGCACTTTAACCCCCTTAGCGGTATTCCCGAGTCGGCTCGGGGTGAGTTTTTAATGCTAAGAGCGGTAACCCCGAGCCAGACTCGGGCTGCATCGCAATATCCAGGGGAAGTTACTTACCTTGTTCCCTGGATTCTCCGATGTCTCCCGACAGTGTGTGCGAGCTGTGTCTTGCTCGATTCACACTTCCGGGTGCCGAGCTCCGTTCCCTGCGACGTTGCGGCGCACGGGGGCGGAGTTCGGCGCCAAATTCAAAAAGTGAAAAACACACAATACATACAGTATACTGTAATCTTACTGATTAATAATAACACACCCCCTTTGTCCCTAGTGGTCTGTCCAGTGTCCTGCATGCACTTTTATATTATAAAAACTGTTCTTTCTGCCTGGAAACTGAAGATTGTCCATAGCAACCAAAAAGTGTCCCTTTATGTCAAAAGTGGTTTTAGACCAGCTAAAAAACAGTGATAATAAATTAGAATCACTCGCAGAATTGAGCGATAGCGATTTGTGGGGAAATTCGTCATCAAACACTAAATCTAATGACAGCGACAATTCTGCAACTGAGCAAATTTCAGTGTTTTTGATTTGATTACATTATTGAATACATTTTATTATAATTACATTACTATTTATTATAATTATTTATAGTTATTTATTATATTATAATTTATGATTTTGTGTTTCAAACTTTATCATACCCGGGATGTCTACTAGACTCTTGTTTGGTCAGGTTTAAGTAAGTAATTACTAAGAATTGCAGGCCTACAATACATAACACCAAATTTCCATGCAAAATAATTGTACTGCTTTTGGTACATAATTCCAGACAGAATCATACCGCCAGGGAGGTTAAGCATACCTCTCTATGGATATTTCTAAAACACCCTTCAAGTAATCCTAAATTCTGAAAATGTTTTTACAAGAACTATTGCTGGATTTGCCAAAAGTACTCCCCCCATTTGTATTTTTGTTTACAGTCACATGACACACAAGGTTGTCTTTATGTTTATCTCTTTTGCTACTTTGGATAATCCTTACTGATTCTCAGAAGGTTACTCATGTGATGAAGAGACATTCTCTGCATCATTGTACAGTGAGTGCAGGGTGTCATGGTGAAATACTCCCCGGGGACAGGTCCATAATGCCCTGCGATTAGAGGAAGTAAACTGAATGATGCTAGGCTCCATTCAACCCAGAAGAGGATCGGCACTGGACCACAAAGCAGGTAAGTCTTATAGTCAAAGTTGTGTTCTTTATTTTTAAATATACAAAAAGCTGAAATTAGGCTTTACCTAAAATATCTGTCTCCTTTCTATATGTATTGCAAATCGTCATATGTGTTTCCCAAACCAGGAATGTAGTCACACATTCTAAAGTCAGAATGGAAACTATCATGGGAAAATTTATTTATAAATATATATTCAATGCATAAACATTATGTGCTCTGGCTTTGTATAGCCCATTCAAATTGGTATCATGGCCATGTGTGAAGATTTATACTGTAGTCTATGATTTGTGTAGCTTTCATTATAATGATTATTATATATGTTGCAGTTTTAGAATCGTAACAGTAGTACAAATCAGTCAGCACAAATTTAGGCTTTGGGGATTTCCATTAAGTAATACATTTACATAATTCCAGTTACTATACCTCTACCATACAATCATAAATATTTTAAAAATTACTTTTTAGTTAGTATTTTTAGAACCATGGAATACCTCTAATTCCTATCAAACCCATTCCAAGAAGTTAGGCTGCAGTTAATGAAAGATTGTACATGGACTAAGTGAATGGTAGATGTCAGCGATTGCGTGATGGGCAATCATCAATCATCCATTGTCAGTTATTTCTTTCTCAGTGAGTAAGCCTTTATTTAAAGCATAAAGTAAGAATGCTGCCAGACCACAGGAACAAGCCCTGAGCTGTTTGCAGGTGCTGCTATTCACAGCTGTCAATTAAACCCTTGACATTTCCATAATGGCCATGAGGCAAAGCATATGTGATTGATATTTTATAAATAGACAAAATATTATAGTTGTTTTACCATTCATATGTGTAAAATAATAATCAATACAACACTTGTACTACATCATTTTGGTGAAATAATAATAGTCAATATATATTTATGTAAATTAATATTTTAACAACAAAAACAAACAGAACAAGAATCATTTAAAAATGCACAAACAATTATGCAAATCAGCTAACATTTTAAGGAACCTTATATATACCAGATGCCATGATTGTATGGATCAGTACAAACATTCCTAAAATCACTAATAGCCCAAAAATAATCTTTTAAAAACATGGGACTTTTGGGGTACTAAATATTGCATGAAATATGATACGCTATAAAAATTCAATCATTTAGTGTAAAATCATTAAAACATAACTCATTTATTAGGGAAAGCATTATGATCAATCACAACACGTTTTGGGTTTCCACCCTCAGGTTCTAACAACGGGTGGTCCAACTCAATATTGAACCCTACAAACTAAGACTGGCATGCCATTAAAAATCATGTGCATGTAATGATAGGTGTCCCAATACTTTTGACAATATAGTGTATATGGCAGGGATATGCAATTAGCGGACCTCCAGCTGTTGCAAAACTACAAGTCCCATCATGCCTCTGCCTCTGGGTGTCATGCTGGCTGCTGTCAAAGTCTCGCTATGCCTCATGGGACTTGTAGTTTGGCAACAGCTGGAGGTCCGCTAACTGCATATCCCTGGTATATGGAATGAACTATACTTTTACATAGCGTATGATAATCCCACATAGCAGGGATTCCTGATTATTACTTGCAATAGTAGTCATCTTGGGTTATCTGCTCTTTGACGGGGTTCATACAAATAAAAGTATAACATGGCTTAAGGGTTTACTTAAAGGAGAAGTTTGGCTGTACTTTTCCTGTGGATCACAGAAGTGCAGTTCGTTCTGCCATCCTGTGACCCATTTTCAGCTTACAGCCCGCTGATGGCTGACGTCACAGAGCCGGTCCAGTCTTAGGCAAGATCGCGACAATGAAGTCGGGATCTGCTTAAATGTCTGGACCGGCACCTGGTTCAGCCTCTCAGCGAGCCTGAGCCGGCCGCTCCAGCCCCCTCCGCAGGTCAGCACTCTAGTGATTGCTGAGGTCGGCAGAGAAGACAGCCGGTAAATTACAGTCACCAACTCTCTGCTCACGCAGCCCTGTGAACCGAGCGATCGGCGGTGTGTGATCACTCGGTTCTCAGTGTTAGAGCTGGCAGGCGACCGATGCTGCATCCACCTAGGTAAGTATGATTCAGAAAAAAAAACAACCCCATACTTCTCTTTTAGGGGTTTTTCCCTTTGAAGGGCAAAGCAAATGGTTTACTTTAATGCCCCCACCCAATTGGATGTCCCCACTAGGGATGAGCTTCATGTTCGAGTCGCCCGTACGGCGAACAGCGAACAATTTGGGGTGTTTGCGGCAAATTCGAAAAGCCGTGGAACACCCTTTATAAGTCTAGGGGAAAAATCTAAAGTGCTAATTTTAAGGCCTCATGCCCACGGACGTTTTTACAGCTGCGTTTTTTACAGCTTAAAAATGCCTGTGCATGTTATTGTATATATATATATTTTTTTTTAAAGAAAAAAATAAAAAAGGCGGAGCTGAAAAACGCAATTGCGCGTTTTTTGACGCTCACATTTTTTTCTGCCAAATTTAAACGCTGAGGAACGCACTGGTCCTGGGTTTTTTTTACAGCTTAAAAACGTCTATGCTATTTGCAGCTCAAAAACGTCTAGGTGGGCATGAAGCTATAGACTAACATGGACAGGCGTTTTTAAGCTGTAAAAAATGCTCAAAAACGCAGCTGTAAAAACGTCCGTGGGCATGAGGCCTAAAGGTTAATATGCAAGTTATTGTCATAAAAAGTGTTTGGGGACCTGGGTCCTGCCCCAGGGGACATGTATCAATTAAAAAAAAGCAGTTTTTTAGGGAGCACTGATTTTAATAATGCTTAAAGTGAAACAATAAAAGTGAAATATTCCTTTAAATTTCGTACCTGGGGGGTGTCTAAAGTATGCCTGTAAAGCAGCGCATGTTTCCCATGTTTAGAATTGTCCCTGCACAAAATGTCATATTTGAAGGAAAAAAAGTCATTTAAAACTACTCGCGGCTATTAATGAATTGTCGAGTCCGGCAATACAGATAAAAGTCATTGAAAAAAACGGCAGGGGTCCCCCCCAGTATATTACCAGGCCCTTTGAGTCTGGTATGGATATTAAGGGGAACCCCTGCCGTTTTTTTTCAATGACTTATGACTTTTATCTGTATTGCCGGACCCGACAATTCATTAATAGATGCAGTAGTTTTAAATTACTTTTTTTCCTTCAAATATTACATTTTGCGCAGGGAACAAAAATTTAAAAAAAAAAATGCGTAGGGGTCCCCCCAAAATTCCATTACCAGGCCCTTAGGGTCTGGTATGGATATTAACCACTTCAATACAGGGCTTTTTATACCACTTCCATACCGGGCCTATTCTGGCACTTCTCTCCTACATATACAAATCATCATTCTTTTGCTAGAAAATTACTCAGAACCCCCAAACATTATATATGTTTTTTTAGCAGACACCCTAGGGAATAAAATGACGGTCATTGCTACTTTTTATCTTGCACGGTATTTGCGCAATAATTTTTCAAACGCCTTTTTTGGGGAAAAAAATGGTTTCATGAATTAAAAAATAACAAAACAGTAAAGGTAGCCCAATTTTTTTATTAAATATGAAAGATTATGTTACGTCGAGTAAATAGATACCTAACATGTCACGTTTTAAAATTGTGCACACTCATGGAATGGTGCCAAACTTCGGTACTTAAAAATCTCCATAGGCGACCCTTTGAAAATTTTTACAGGTTACCAGGTTAGAGTTACAGAGGAGGTCTAGTACTAGAATTGTTGCACGCACTCTAACGCACGTGGCGATACCTCACATATGTGGTTTGAACAGCGTTTACATATGTGGGCGGGACCTACGTGTGCGTTCGCTTCTGAGCGCAAGCTATTTGGGACAGGGGCATTTAAAAAAATTTTTATTATTATTAATTTTTTTATTTTACTTAATTTTTTTAATTTTTACACTTTTTTTTGGATCACTTTTATTCCTATTACACGGAATGTAAACATCCCTTGTAATAGGAATGGTGTGTGACAGGTCCTCTTTATGGAGAGATGCGGGGTCAATAAGACCCCACATCTCTCCTCCAGGCTGGAAAGCATGAGATCGGGAAAAATAGATCACTGATCTCATGTTTTCAGCCGCAATCGCGGCTTTGTTTACCTTTGGGAACCCGGGCGTGACGTCATTACATTGCGCCCGAGCCTCCGACGGTCATAGAGATGACTGGTGACTGGTGACCGCCGCTATGATCATTCTTAGGGTGCGCAGAATCGCCCGCAGAAGAGAAGGATATCTGAATGATGCCTCTAGCTGCAGGCATCATTCAGATATCCCCCCACAAAGCACAGGACGTCATATGACGTCCACCCGGAGGGAGAGAGGGTTCCTGCCTGCGTCATTTTACAATGATCCAGTATGGTAGTGGTTAAGGGGAACCCCAAACCAAGAAAAAGCGTGGGGTCCCCCCCAAATTCCATATCAGGCCCTTCAGGTCTGGCATGGATATTAAGGGGAACCCTGCACCATTTTTTTTTTAAATGGCGTGGGGCCCCCCCAAAAATCCATACCAGACCCTTCAGGTCTGGTATGGATTTTAAGGGGAACCCTGCACCAAAATAAAAAAAAATGGTGTGGGGTCCCCCCAAAAAATACATACCAGACCCTTATCCGAGCACGCAACCTGGCAGGCCGCAGGAAAAGAGGGGGGGGACGAGAGAGTTTTCTCTATGATGTGACGGGTGACCCCGCCCCCTCGTACGTCATGGGGGTTTCGTGTGGAGTGGAGACTGGAGGTGGAGGAGACTGCAGCATCGCTGGACATCGGATTACCGTGGGACATAGAGAACAATGCTGGACAGACTGGATTACGTCGCTGGAATGTTTTTTTTTTCTAATAAACGACTTTCCCAACTGTATCTGTGTGTTTTTTTTTTTTTTTTTTTTACACTTTCTTTGTGAAAAGGCTGGGGTACAATGCCCCCGTTACCAATTCACATAGGGGGGGCTGGAATCTGGGGGTCCCCTTTGTTAAAGGGAGCTTGCAGATTCTGAATAGCCCCCCCGCCCGCAGACCCCAACAACCACCGGGCAAGTGTTGTGGGGATGAGGCCCTTGTCCCCATGTTGAGGGCATGTGGCCTGGTACGGTTCAGGAGGGGGGGCGCTCACGTCCTCCCTTCTTTTCCTGCGGCCTGCCAGGTTGCGTGCTCGGATAAGGGTCTGGTATGGATTTTTGGGGGGACCCCACGCCATTTTTTTTTATATTTTGGTGCGGGGTTTTCCTTAATATCCATACCAGACCTGAAGGGCCTGGTAATGGAATTTTGGGGGGACCCCCATGCATTTTTTTTTTAATTTTGGTTCCCTGCGCAAAATGTAATTTTTGAAGAAAAAAAAGTAATTTAAAACTACTGCATCTATTAATGAATTGTCAGGTCCGGCAATACAGATAAAAGTAATTGAAAAAAACGGCAGGGGTTCCCCTAAATATTCATACCAGACCCAAAGGGCCTGGTAATGTACTGGGGGGGGGCTGCTGTTTTTTTCAATGACTTTTCTCTGTATTGCCGGGGACCCGGGGATTCATTATAGCCGCGAGTGGTTTTAAATTAATTTTTTTCCTTCAGAAATGACATTTTGTGCAGGGACAATTCTAAACACGGGAAACATGCGCTGCTTTACAGGCATACTTTAGACACCCCCCAGGTACGAAATTTAAAGGAATATTTTACTTTTATTGTTTCACTTTAAGCATTATTAAAATCACTGCTCCCGAAAAAACGTCCGTTTTTAAAACTTTTTTTTGCATTGATACATGTCCCCTGGGGCAGGACCCAGGTCCCCAAACACTTTTTATGACAATAACTTGCATATTAACCTTTAAAATAGACTTTAATGGTGTTGGCGTGTTCAAACAAATTATTTGCCTGTTTGCATGTTCTGGTGCGAACCGAACCGGGGGGTGTTCGGCTCATCCCTACTCCCCACCATTCCAAATGCCTATTAGAGGGAAGTCCTGCATCCAAGTAACGATTCTAGGAGCCTAAGTAGGTATTTAAGCACCAGGAAAGAAGGGTAACAGATCACATGCTTACACATATTTGGAAGTAACAAGGGTTGTCATGCCATTTTAGAAGGTGAATGGAACCACAATTACTGAACTGATTGACATTGCATCGGTGTTCATTTCACAAAGGTTACCTCCCTTAGGGGAGGTAAAAATCCCCTGAACCTAAGTGGCTGAAAAAAAACTAAAAACAGGTTAGGCTTCTTTAAAAAGAGTTCTCTATTGTGTTACCTTCTTACTCATTTTTATGACTTTATTAAACTTTAGGTATAACCTAAAAACTAAAATGTAGTTAAAGCAACTGAACTAAAATTGAACTTTTGTTTTTGTTCTGCTTTGATTTTTCTTGTAAGTGATGTCTGTAATTTGCTGAGAATTGATGGGTCAGGAGTGTCTTGGAAACCTTATGATGTAAAAGCAATAAATCAAATGTCTTGTATACTTATGGATCATTTCTAATAGCTGGCTGATAAAGTAGGGAAAAAACTGGCGTGTTTTTAGGCTATATTATCATAATGATATAACATTTGAACTTGAAGATCTAAGCTGGGGGGGAGGAAAGCAAAACCAACTCCTTTAATCTTCTAAAGAAAATGTCTAATAGTACATCAGTATCATAATTTATGTATACACTTGCACCATCATTATAGGGGATATAATTAAAAAGCCCTGCTGAACCAATTAAAACAATAAAAGGAGAAACAGGAAAAACATATTTTTGCTGTATAAACTATTTTAGCTTTTTCAAGAAACGGAAATAAGAAAAGTGAATACAAAAATTATAAATATACTATAAAATGTCCCCAGAATTATTACCTGAGGTATAGGTAAAATATACATTACATATCCTTACATGGACCCTGTGTCTATATCAAAATGTCCCAGAAAAGGCATATAAATAAAATACTTAAAATACAAAATAACTGTAGTGAGCGCATCAATCAATATAGCAGCTGGCACACAAGGTGACTGTACAAAACCTTGTGAATAAATACAATTATAATAAAAGTGCAACGCTTAACAAAGAAAATAAAGTATATATCCAGAGCAAAAAGTTGTACTAATGACTAATAATAAAGTTAGTAAAATGCAACTGTGAAAAAGGTGTCCACCACTGTGTAAAAAGTCCATCCAAAACGTAATCTTTAGGTGTACTATGCGCTCACCAAAAACATCAAAGTATCAAGCAGAAAGTGGTATCCAGTGAATATCACCAAAAACTGAAGAATTCCATTATAAGTAAACCTTCACCCAAAATATGCACTCACCAGAAATGAGACATACAAATAGGGCCGCTGCTACCACTAGGCAAACTAGGCAATCTTTCTACACTGTCCTGGATCAGCAGGCTCATTATTTTTGGGCTTTTTGAGGAATCAGGTGCTATTGTCCTTTGATGTTTGGGTGAGTTATCCTAAATTGGCTCCTATCCTCCAACATTCGTGGAGAGCTAGCTTTGCCTCTTTTTTTCCTCACCCTCTAATGGAGCATTTCCTTTTTTCTCCTTTCTTCCTTTTTTGCCTTTATAGTGGTCCCCCCTTCCCTTTTTCTTAAACCCCATTTTGATTGGAATTTTTTATCCTGTACACTTATGGAGAGTGGAGATGAGGAGCGGCGTCTTTTCCAGTTGAGAGGATTGGGGGAGGAATAATTCCCATTGCCTGTGCATTTGTAAATGTATCCATGGATCTCTTGGTGCACATGATTGAATACAAGTGAGTCTCCATTTTTGTTACACCCCAATGGGTGGGGGGATGGTGATTCTTTCACTTGTCTGATATTTAATAGAAATTTGCATTTTGATTTATTATAGATTGTAATACTATAATATCCCTTGAAGAAGGATGCTCTGCATTTGAAATGCGTCGGATACACGTCTGTGCTCATCACCAGTTGATCTGGGGATATGACATTGATGATGGATAGTATCTTTATGTCTAGTTTTCAATCATTATCCATGTTTTTAATAATATTTGTGTATACTATTACTTTGTTTGTATTTTTTCTATAATAAATAATTTTTGATACTAATATTTGTTTTCATACTTTTTGCCTAAAAAATCCCATCAAATATGAGGTTATTTACAATTTTGAATATACAAGGGATGATGGCAACCACATGTTTTATCACATGAGTTGGTATTTTTTCAAACTAGGCAACCGCCTAGGGCAGTGGTCATCAACCCTGTCCTCAGGGCCCACTAACAGGTCAGGTTTTATGTATTACCTTGGGGAGATGCAGACTAGAATATTGCAATCACTGAGCAGCAAATTATATCACCTGTGATGTATTTCAGTTATCTTGCAAACCTGGCCTGTTAGTGGGCCCTGAGGACAGGGTTGATGACCACTGGCCTAGGGCACCCTGCTGCCTAGGGCGCCCAGCCACTGGTGTTCCTACTCTCTTCTCTCTGCAGCAAGCAACTAAGCCTCAGCATCAGCAGGCAGCCGCCGCTCCATTAGCACATAGCGTCAGAAGCACAGTCGCGGCGGAGGACTGTGTCTGTGTCCCGACTCCCGAATGAATGAAGGCTACATTTGATGGGCGCTGGTGAGGCTCCATTTGATGGGCACTTCATTCAAAGGGTGGGGTTTACATGGGCAGGTGAAAGGGGGTGGAGTCAGGGGTGGGGCCAATGGGGGGCAGCAAAATTAGGTTTTCGCTTAGGGTGCCAAAAATCCTTGCACCAGCCCTGCATATAAAAGCTCCAACAAGTACTCCTTAGTCGGTCCCCCTTAGCTTATCAAGTTGGCAGCATGGATTCCTTCTTCCAGGAAACAACAAACTGCTAAAGATCTGGCTTGGGGTGGTCTATGCGCCCCAGAGCAGCCTTGGTTTACCTCTCAAAGCATCCGCACAAGATCACCACTGGGTTTTTCATTTTTTGGGATCTAAATTAAAAACGGTTGGAACATTTTGAAAAAAAAACACTATAATTTTTACTTTCTGCCATAAAACATATCAAATAAAAAAAAATGAAACAAGAAAATCGAATTTCTTCATATCTGTTGGACAAAATGTATTCTGCTACATCTTTTTGATAAAAAATCTTAATAAGTTTTTATTAATTATTTTTTTCGTGAAAGGTATAGTGCCTACAAACTAAGGTGTATATATACTGGAATTTTTATTTTTTTACTTTTGTATACTACTAATGGAGGTTATCAGCAATATTATAATGGGACTGCGATAGTGCAGCGGTCAATCTGACACTAACGGACACTGGGGGGGTACTGAGTAACTACCACTGACATTATTACATTATTACAGTGATCCGCGATAATACTATACACTGTCAATGTACTAATGACACTGGCTGGGAAGGAATTAACATCTAGGGCGATCAAGGGGTTAAAAGTGGGCCTAACTATATGTAATGTGTGTACAGTGTGCTGCTTTTACTAACTGATCTCTAAGTTTCTCATCCCTGCTTTGTAGAGATGAGAAACACAGAGATTGTTTCCTGTGTACAGAGCTCTTTGTTGAATATAAACACAGAGCTCTGGGCTATGAATTTACACAGCCAATCAGCAGGTCTTGGCTGTGAATCATAGGTCAGGACTTGCTGACAGGCTCTCACTGCGTACAATCACAGCAGAAGTTGGGTAGGTACGTTGTTTTGCCTACAGCTGCTGCTCGCCCACAATGCGGCAGGCGGCCAGCATGTGGTTAAAGAAGATTTTCAGGTATGGCTATTTTATATATAGTTACATTGATCCTTCTCGGACCAATGTAGCTATGCATTTATAATACTTGGCCAATGTCCATGGAAGATGGAAGGCACTGCTATTCCAGTGATTTCCACTTGCTTCTGGGTTCAATGATGAGCGATTTCCTTGCTGCATTCTGAACACAGGAGGTTGGAGATTAAGGATATGAGCCCTTTAGAGAATGCTTTGCATTTTCTCAATGAATGTAAAGCATTCTCTGATTTGATGAGATGGAGAACGTGACATCACTGCCCTGCCTCTCCACCTCATCCCATCAGATCCAATATAAATGCACAGGTGCTGTCAATTTCACCTCCCATATTGAACCCAGTCATCTCTAAAGAGTAGGGCAGGGCTATGCAGGGCAAAGCTACAGGTTATCTTGACTACCACATTCTACTGCTGTGTATACCAACTTTTCCTTCACTTCCTGTTCACTTTGTTTTACCCCCAGGAGTGAAAAAAAATACCCAGTCCCTCAAAGAGCATGTGACTCCACCTATCTGAGGGAGTTGGTGCTTGGTGATTGGCCACTTGGACATCCAACACTGTCACATGGGCATGAGGAGAGAGTCTGCAGCTCAATTTTGGCTCCAAATCATGACAAGGATTCCTGCATTAACTGCTGGCAGCTAAATGGAGCATCAGAGGAGAAAAAGGAATGTGAATATGTGCTAAATAGGGCAGCACAGGCTCACTTTAATATCTATAAAGCTGACATTTTAACAATCAGTTTAACAATTAAGCAACAATACTGATATAATAAGAAATTAAGTTTGTTGATTTATTTTCATCACATATGTCATCTTGGACACAGCTGTGTTTTAACTTTAAAAGAATGAAACAAGCAGTGTACATGATTTTATTAGAAATTAAAAAAAAAAAATTTGTATGTGATGATAGCTATAATGGTATGATTTTTATCTTCACACCCTAGGGAAATGTTATTAAGTCAGAATGGAATTGTGTTTCAATTACAGCTTAGATCACTGTAGATAAACTCCATTTAATAATGTATCATTGTCATGTTTACATCATGCTCCATGATGCCACACCTACAACACTGTACTGAATACAAATTATCTTGTTTCAGTGTATCTTGACTACAGAATGTATTTGACAGAAATCATCAATGGAAATGTTAGGGTGGTCATCAATGCTGTATCCTTGCCTAGGCCAACAAGGCCCAGGCCTAGGGCAGCACTTTGCAGGGGGGGGCAGCACAGAAAGAGTCCCCGCCGGCTTGCGCTACACTGTTAGTGTAGTGCCAGTCTTATGGGGTGGACTGGGCTGGGAGGCAAATTAGTCCCCATAAAGCGACCGCACTGCTTACGGTATGCGGGCGGCCGGCATTCCGCAACTGTGTGGGGGGGGGAGGGTTGCCGCTTATAATTTTGACTGTCCTATCATCCTGAACCACAAACCTTCATCACTGGGCTATATGTTTTCTTATGCACCATTGGCATGGTTATATCTTCTTAGTCCTCTCCATAAAATTATCAGAAATTTGTGCTTAAAGTAGAACTATAGGCAATACTTATGTTTTTCATTTTTTTTTTGTCCCATTGCAGAGATTACCCTTCACTTCCTGCCCCATAGCCAAACAGGAAGTGAGAGGAAATCTCTGTAAATTAAAGGAATCCATTGTCCCCCCCAGGCCCTCAGAACTAGTGTCCCTAGGAAAATTTAAGTGTGGGTCTTAAACAGCAAGGGGTGTGGCCTTGACAGGAAGGGTGGGTCATATTTAAACTAGGGGGTGCACGAGTTTAGTCAGGCCTAGGGCAGCACAAAATCTAAATACACTACTGGTGGTCATAGTCAGACAGAAGTTCTACTGATCACAATGGCTGGGGAGACATCTGTCTCTTCTTGAACACACTACTGCCCCTCCAGGAGGTTCTTCTGAACTTTTCTTAGTTTAGCTCAGTGTTTCTCAACTTCTTTTAAAGGGGTTGTAAACCCTATTTTTTTTTTAAATAATAAACATATCATACTTACCTCCACTGTGCAGTTAGTTTTGCACACAGTGGCCCTGATCATCGTCTTCTGGGGTCCCCTGATGGCGCTCACGGCTCCTTCTCGCATCGGTAAACCCCCTGGCTGGGAGAGGCGCTCTCCCTGGGGGTTACCTTGTGGGCACGCTCCCGAGTCCAGCATTTGCATGCATAGATACAGAACTCGGCCCCGCCCCCCAGCGCCCACGTCATTGGATTTTATTGACAGCAGCGGGAGCCAATGGCTGCACTACTATTAATCTATCCATTCAAGAGCTAAGAACCCCGTGCAGAGAGGTACAGCGCGTCTCCGCTGAGGGAACGAACAGGCTCAGGTGAGTAAAACGGGGGGGGCTAGGGGGGCGGTCACTGCCAGAAGATTTTTCAACTTAATGCATAGTGTAACGACACCCCGAGTATGAGAGGGGTTAACGTAGTTTAGGATATTCCATTCCCGAACACCAAGTCAGCTACCAGACACTCCAACCAGCCGAATAAGACCCCATATGAATAATTCTCCCCCAAATACGAGACAAAGCTCCGTGTTGAGGTTCAAACAGGAATATGAACTTTATTGGAAGGAATACAGGCTCTTTATATAAACTTGAGAATACTGCAGTAACCACATGAACAATGACCCGGATCCACCCACAACATCACACAATGGTTACATAACGAGCCCCCAATACACATTATTCTGAGTGTCAATACATCCCTTAGCAGACAACAGGTGAGTTCATTAACTAATCCCTTAGACAGCATAGGTGACTTATAGGCATGACCTTTCAGGTCCTAGACTACAATACACATTATCATACATACAGTAGGTGACTGCGATATTGTGTCAATCTCGCTGCTTTTATTGGCGAGATTGACCACCCATGAGCCCTGTCGCGTGAGCCAGCGCCGAGGAAAGGAAAAATGTGTTGAAGCCGACATACGTCCGACTTTCAATGAATGGGGATCCGACTTGGATCCCCGCCAATACCAGGCACTGTGTTTGGAATGAATCATGAGGGGGAACTCCATGGCAAATTTTAAATAAAAAACCGGCATGGGTTCCTCTCCAGACCCTTATCCGAGCATGCAGCCCGGCCGGTCAGGAAAGGGGGTGGGGACGAGCGAGAGCCCCCTCCTGAACCATACCAGGCCGCATGCCCTCAACATGGGGGGGGTGGGTGCTTTGGGGCTCCCTGTGGCCCCCCCACTCGAAAGCACCTTGTCCCTATGTTGATGAGGACAAGGGCCTCTTCCCGACAACCCTGGCCATTGGTTGTCGGGGTCTGCGGGCGGGGAGCTTATCGGAATCTGGGAGCCCCCTTTAATAAGGGGGCCCCCAGATTCCGGCCCCCCACCCTATGTGAATGAGTATGGGGAACATCATACCCCTACCCATTCACCTGGAGGTAAAAAGTGTCAAGAAAAAAAAACACACTACACAGGTTTTTAAAGTCCTTTATTAGGCAGCTCTGTGGGTCTTATTCCAACTTCGGGGGTCTTCTTCTGACTTCTGGGGTCTTCTTCCAACTCCAGGGGTCTTCTTCCAACTTTGGGGGTCTCTTCCGAGTTCTCCACTCTCTTCTCCCGCTCTCCGGTTCTTCTCGCGCTCTCTGGTGCCTTCTACCTTCTGCGGGGCTCCTCCGCTATCTTCTTCCAGCTCTTTTACTAGCGTTGGCCCGGTCTTCTCCGCTGTCTTCTTCCCTCTTCTCTGAGAGCGCAGAGAGGACACCGGAGAGCGGGAGAAGAGAGCGGAGATATATTGCAATACAAGATATATTGCAATACACGTTTAAGCTGACCAATTGCGCCAAAGTAATCCCACTTATGGTCAGTCCTACACTGCTTTACCACTGCAAATGCTACGATGGACACCATGCCAAACTAGGGCATAGAGCAGTGTTTCTCAACTCCAGTCCTCAAGGCGCCCCAACAGGTCATGTTTTCAGGATTTCCCTCAGATGAAACAGCTGTGGTAATTACAAGGCAGTGAAACTGATCAAATCACCTGTGCAAAATAATGGAAACCCCGAAAACATGACCTGTTGGGGCGCCTTGAGGACTGGAGTTGAGAAACCCTGGCATAGAGACACAAGGTTGGGGGGTAGGCTACTAGATTCAGGTCTGGCTGCTGACCTGCATTACAACAGAGAAAAGATTTACCTGTGCTCAAATCCCAATAGCTTGTACAGTACATGTATTTAAACTATCAGGTGCCAAAGGGGTGTGACCACATATTAAAACTACAAATTCTGGATGGACCCTCTGCACACTGCTATACACCCTTTCCAGAAAGCTATGCAAATATAAAACAAGCTATTAGAATTTGAGCACATGTATATCTTGTTTCTGTTGCAATGCAGGTCAGTGACCAGAACTGAACCTAATAGTTCCCCCCCATCTTGTGTCTCTATGCCCCAGGTTGGCATGCTGTTCACTGTAGCATTTACAGTGGCAACGCAGAGTAGGACTGGCCATAAAAGGGAACTAAATATCCTTGTTTTTTATTGCATTGTTTGCTGGAAAGGGCGTATAGCAGTGTGCAGAGGATTCAGCCAGAATTTGTAGTGTTAACATGGGGTCATGTCCCTTTAGCACCTGATATTTTAAATGCATGTACAAGCTATTAGAATTTAAGCACAGGTATATATTTTCACAACCTTTTAATTATGGACTCGAGGCACCCCATTGTAAAATGTAAAAAACAAAACTAATAGCTTTACATGTCCGAGCAACATCCACACGCATAAGACACCCAACATTAGAGGTGATTTATTCTTCCAAAACAAATACACCTTTGCACACTGGTACTGACTAGTATTCCAATGTTTCTCTTCTCCCTCAGTTTCTCTCCATCACTCAGCTAATGTGACCCCATGAAGAGGTGCCAGGCATTCTTCTTATCAACCAATGACATCACTGGTTGTTAGGACACCGGAGGCTGGAAGATGGTAATAGTGCGCAAGGAAAACTTGTGGCTTTGTGTAACTAAAAGTCAGGCAGTCAGGCAGGCTTGTATAAAGTACATAATCTGGACAATGTTTTGGCATTTTTCCAAGGCACCCCTGAAGAAACCTGAAGGCACCCTGGTTGAAAAAGACTGGTTTAGCCAATAGATGAATGTAGCACAAGAGCAACGAATAGCATGTGCAATTCCAGTTGACAGCAATAAGGCTTCATGCACACTGGGGCTTTTGCAAACCTTTTTTTCTGGCAGGAGAAATTGATGCCAAAGACAATGATACACTCAGAATCAAGCTTCTACAAAGGAACACATACAGTATTTTGACACTCCAAAACCTAAAACCAATGAGTTTAAAGGAAAAATGATTCTTACACCTCAAATGCTTCTGTGATATTCTGCATGTCATGTATTTATTTCAAGCTCCTAAATCCCACTGCCACATAGTGACCTCCTAGTCAATGTTGGGTACAAGGTGCACAGGTCTTGTTCTCCAATACTCTACTAAAAGTGGTTTTGCTCAATGTTTACATCCCTACCACAGTTCATAGCAAACAATTGGACCTCCTAATGGACATAGAGGGGCTGATTCACTAAAGACAAATATGTTGTTCACTTTGCAAGGGAAGTTGCACTCTGCAAGGGAATATTCCCCAAATCTTAGTGAATGTGGTGTAATTTCACTTTGTAACCAATACCAATGAAAAAAGCATTTTTCCTTGCACATAATTGGATTATTGAAGTCAGAAGAGCGTCACTTTGTTTACTAAGCTCTGGGAAAAATGTCCTTGCAAAGTGTACAGTCTAATTGCATTTAGTAAATCCACCCCAGAATGTGCATGCGCACATTCATTCTTCTCTACCCTTACATCTGGACAACCTACTGATTCATCCACATGTGTGCATGCGTGGATGTTATTTACATGACCACCACTGCCATGTACATAACAAATTCCTGATTGGATGGTGCGTAGCAATAGCTTGTTCACATTGTGTGTCAGATTTTTTTTCAGATCTGACCAATGTCTTCTCTTCATTTGGCACATTAATTATGCATGTGTGTTTTACCCTGCCCTGGCTGTCATGTGTTGTAACAGTTCTTTAAGGGTTAATCCTGTTGTCTAGGTTATGGTCCCTTTAACCTCTCAAACCTCAGATCGATGGATTATGCAGATCAAATATATCTGACAGTCAATCTCCATTGAACAAGAAATACACGCACCTGCTGCTAAGTTCAAAGGAAAATGGCTGTATTGATTTGTGCTCTCGCAGTTTTTATATCAAATTATAGTCAGACAAAATATGGTTAAAAAATACATACGCAGTGCATACAATTTCCATAAGGCAGTGAAAACTAGTTCAGGACAAGCAGCCTTTGTTCTATTGTTCCTCTTGTTTCCCAGGACCAGAGAATACGAAACATAGATAAGAAACGTGTGAACAGTTATGTACAAGAAGCGAAATTGATACATACTTGTGGGAAACTAAAGAAATATTCTAACTTCTACGTGCTAATGTGAAATGGAAGCTGTGAACATTAAAATGGATGACAGAATACAAAATGGATGCTTAGCATAACCTTTCAACCCCCTCTTAAAGTAATTAAATATGACTTTCTAACGATCCGCAGCCTCCTGGAATCTATGGTTCTTTCTACGTTTGTTGTATTCATTTACATAAAGCTGCAGATATTGTGTATATGCACGAGAAGGTTGGTCTGGTGTAGTGCATTTGCTAATACAAATCAAAATAAGTGTCACGTACCTAGTGGAAGAGTCTGATTATGCAGGAGGAGGCCTCTCTTACACCTCTCACTCGAGGCCCCTGGTAGAGAAGACAGGAGGCGCAGGAGTGCAGAGTCGCACGGGAGCCTGGCAGAGTTTCTGGTAGGCGAGCTGGACCGGAGCCGAAGCAGGGACTGGAATGGATCCGGGAATAGCTGATAGATTGACAACTGGAGCACAGGCAGGTGCGGTCAGATGGGCTGGAGAGTGGGTACACCAGTCCAAGCAGGTAAACACTGGAGCAGGATCAGGTATAAGCAGGTTAGGCAGATGGCAGGTCTCAGGTACAGGCAGGTTCGGCAACGGGCTGGCAGCAAGGTAGCAGATGGGGTAGACAGGAACGTGGTCTCAGGTACATCCAGGTTCAGCAACAGGCTGACAACAATGGTAGCAAAAGGAGCAGGCAGGAACGTTGTCAACACAGGCCGAGGGTCAGGTGCAGGCAGATAAACAGGAGGTGGTCAAACAAGCCAGGGAGGATCAGCTGGAGCAGGATACAGGTAAGCAAGGGGTCAAAAGGTCTCAGGTAACGCTGTAGACCGAACAGCACGGAGCCCAGCCATCAGCCCCTTTAAATAGGCCCATTTGGCGCCGAGAGCTGTCACTGCACGCTCCTTTAACCATGAAAACATTCCACCTAAACCCAAACTAGAAAAGGTGTTCCACCCCTAATTACCTATGTCCCTTGCTTGTTTCATTAATTAATTTACATAAACCTGTTAGAGCTGCACGCATGCTTTCAATAGCTAATTCGTGTAACTCTGGGTTTTCTCTCTTGTATTTATAAGTTAACCTATGTACTGGACTTGAAGTAACTTGTATGTGATGCTCCTGAGTCTGGCCTAGGGCTGACATGACTGGTACCAACTGTGCTGCATAACACCATCCTCTTACTCCTGCGGGGATCCATGGGTAACAAATTTTACCACAGCATATGTATGTATTGTTTCCCAATGAAAAACTTCTTAGAGAACTACGTTGGGGCTCAGCTCCTTCTGTAAACGCAGCACTAACAAGTTTACCCACAAGTATCCCAGAGGTTGTATTTCTGTATGTAGTAAGTTTACTAATGGCGTTGTTAAGGGATTGATTTTTGTAACTACACAAATGACTTATACTTGTAGAATCACTAGTGTGGATGGGAATACCCTTTGAAATATTAAATACTGACTTGGAACATATACCTACTCCTTTGGATGTATTGCCTAACTGAACACACCACTTGGGTTCATGTGTCTTTCCTAAAGTGTAAAACATAATACTCTGATTGCGGTATCCTTCTAAAACATTCTTAATACTTAAGGCTAGAGTGTTTTCCAATAATGACTTGAGGTTTAGAGGAACAGCTAAAAGTGGGATCCTAGCAGTTTCTGGGTGTAACTTACTACAAATCCAGCATTTTTCATATCCTGACTGTCTGGCATAAGCATATTTAAATTTTAACAGTAACATTTTTTCAGAAAAAACGGTTTCTTTGATCAATTCATTAGAGACATCTCTTTTACTGTGATTTCTGGGGTGAAAGTCAGTATGGCTGGTGTGTACTTCGCTTTTGCCACATAAGAGTTTCAAGGCTCATAAGTCATCAGGATGATAGATACAGTTAGTTATTATCCACACTGGGACAAAGATCAGAAGTGGAAAGATCACCAGAAGGCATAAGGCCTTCCCAGAAATCTGTGGTGAAATAAGCAACATCACTGTCCTTTTTTTCTATGCTTGTCTTTGGAGGACTTAAAACACCTGCTTCACCTTTTTTGTGGTCTTCCTACAGTTCCTGGGCTTAGATCAACCTTATTTATCCTGCTGGCATGGATCCAGGTGGGACTTTCCTCGGTAAGGATGGCGGTCCTGGTGACGGCTACCACTTTGGTCAATGGTCCGAATGGAACTTCTTGCGGCTTTTGACCTTTCTGAAGCCTCTGGACCACAACTTGATCACCGACCTGGAACGGGTGCGTTGGTACCTGCGAAGAAGAAGGAGAGGTGCGAGCGACTCTTCTTTCAACAATATCAAGAGTTTCAATCAGTTTTCTTACATATTCCTCCTGTATCTGTTCCAAATCCCCTTCCTCCACCATCAAAGTATGATTAGCCCACGGTGTGGGGAATGGCCTACCCAGGAGTACCTCAAAAGGGGAATAACCCATCACACTGTGAGGGGTCATTCTAATTTCAGCTAATACAGCTGGGAGAACCTTTCTCCATTTGCCAAAATTCCCAGCCGTAGCTTTCCTTATCCTGTCTTTAATTGTTCTATTCATTCTTTCTACAATCCCTGAAGTCTGTGGATAGTAGGGGAGGTGAAATTTCCAGTCTACTTTTAGTGCTTTTACAAGATCTTGGCAGATTTTAGCTATGAAAGCTGGGCCATTGTCTGAATTTATTTGCAATGGACATCCCCACCTTGGAATAATTTCCTGTGTGAGTATCTTCACCACAGTCTGTGCATTCTCATTGTTGGTGACAAAAACTTCTGGCCAGCGTGACATCATATCCACTATGACCAAAAGGTATTGCTGTTTCTTTCCTTTTTTGGGCATATGTGTAAAGTCTATCTGTAAATGGGTAAACGGTATTGTTGGGTACTCAAGATGTACATGCTTTGATTTCTTTGGGTTTGTTGGATTGTTCCTAATGCAAGTGACACATCTCTGTACAAAAGCTTTGACTAAACTAGGTAGTCCTGCAATGAAAAAAATCTGCATCTAGGAGTTCACATGTGGCCTGCCAACCCTTGTGACCTAGTCCATGATATTGTGCAATGAACAGGGGGCGCTAGCAACAGGAATACACGGTCTCCCCTCTTGGCAGATTAATCCAGTTTTAGGATCTTTCTGCACCACTTCACAGTTCCATTGCCTAATATCATCAGGGGTGGCAAATGCCTGCAGTTCCGTGAGCCAATGTGTCTCTTTCAGAGAACATGGCTGAGGTGTGAGCATGGGTATTTGAATGTATGCCTTTTGTGTAGATGCAGCTTCTTTGGCGATTTTGTCAGCTAGTGCATTCCCTTTGGCTATATCAGTCATTTGTCCTGTATGTGCCTTACAGTGCATTATAGCTAGTTTTGAAGGCAACTGAATAGCATCTAGTAATGCTGTGACTAGGTCAGAGTGTGAGATGTTCTTTCCATCTGCTGCCACATATCCTCTGCGAAGCCATATTACACCATTGTCACAGACAACACCATGAGCATATCTGGAATCGGTGTAAATGTTTACCTCTTTTCCTGCAAACAGCTGGCATGCACGGGTTAATGCTATCAGTTCAGCAGCCTGTGCAGACTGATAGGGTATTGGATTGGCCTCAAGGACAGTATCAGGCAGTTGGACCACAGAATATCCTGCATGATAAACATTATCACTTGGTCTGCTGCAAGAGCCATCTACAAAAACTGTTAGAGATTGGTACTGAAAGCATATCTGCTCTAGGTGAAGTGTCCTGATGTATTGATTGTTTACAGTCATGAGGTGGTGGTAAGTCATCCTGTTCTCCTTTAAGACCTAATAAGGCATTCAAAATTGGAGCTGGACCAGAGTTTATGTTTGATCTTTTTATTTTCAGATTTGGATTGGACAGGAGGATGACTTCATACCCACTCAATCTTTTTGCTGATATATGCTGAGTATGTAAAGTTTTGAGGAGTGTGGTGACATTGTGTGTAGTATGTAAGGTGGTGTCATGACCCAAAGTAAATGGTGTTGCCATCTCCAAAACCATTGCACAAGAAGCCAGTGCTATGAGGGCTACAGGGCGCAGACTCCCACCATGTTCCTGGGCCAGTACACCAGCCATGGTTCTGCAATTTTCCCTGGCAAACAAGTGAAACATTTTGCCATACTCAGGGAGGCCAAGGCTCGGGCTGGTAACCATTGCACATGTCAGCATAGCAAAAGCATTTAACATTTCATCAGACCATTTTATAATATCAGACATTTCAGAGAGGGTTGCTTGTCTCAATATATTGTCATAGAAAGAACAGTCAGGTATCCATTGGCGGTAGTACCCAATCATACCAAGAAAGGTGAGCAAGTCTTTCTGTGTAAGTGGGCGGGACATTCCCACTAGAGCCGCTGCTCTTTTGTGACTGACTTTCCTCTCTCCCGGAGACAGCACAAACCCTAGGTATTCAACCTCCTGTTTACACCATTGTAACTTTTTCTTAGACTCTTTGTGATCACATATGTGCAACCATTTCAATAAGGATAGGCAATCAGCTCGGCAGTCCTCCTCTGAAGAACCACAAATCAAGAGATCATCAACATACTGCAAGAGTACAGAACCATGAGGGGCAGTCCAAGGCCTGAGGGTGGCTTGGAGTACTATAGAATAGACCACAGCTGAGTCTATATATCCCTGGGGAATTCTACACCAGGCAAACTGGTGATTGTGTTGGTCAATCGACACAGTAAAAGCAAAGAGTGGCCGTGTTTCCTCGTTTACAAGGACGGAGAAAAAAGCATTCTTTAAATCAATCACAGTAAAACATTTGGCTGTTGCTGGAATGGAGGATAGGAGTGATGCAACATCAGGTACAACAGGTGCTATTGGGACTATGAGGACATTTATGGCCCTCAAGTCCTGTACAAACCTGAAGGAACCATCCTGCTTCCTTACAGGGTTAACAGGTGTGTTGTAGGGGGAAATAATCTCTTCCAGGATCCCATTCTGCAAGAACTTTTTTACCATTGGCACTATGCCATCTACCTTTTCCTTAGAGAGTGGATATTGTTTGTGATAGATAGGAAATGCACCTTCTTTGAGAGTTGCCTTGTATGGTGTGAATGAAATAAGTCCTACATCCAGATCTGTTGTAGACCATACCTGGGGGTCTACATCCTCAAAATCTTCTTCACTACTCTGTTGTGACAGCATAAATAAACCTGGTTTACATGCTACTATAGTGATTTTATCTGAGGAAATGTCTAGACCTCATTCTGAGTTGGTTTTAATTGTGATTCCTAGTGGCCCGAACAGGTCTCTTCCCATCAACTTTACAGGGCAATTTGGTATTATCCTAAAAGAGTGTGTACAAATGGTGTAACCTTCATCATCTTCTATTGGTAGAGGTGGGGTCCTATATGTTTTTGTCAGTATCCCATTAATTCCCAAAGGGGGTTCTGCTGGTTCCCATTTGCCTTTAAAATTATCTTCACAAATAGTGCTCCGAGTGGCGCCGCTATCAATGAGATAGGGGAGGAGTCTCCCATTTACTGAAATAAAAACCATCAGACTATCAGTGAAATCATTTAAGACAAAAGGAAAAGCTGGGACACTACCCTCAGGGCCCCATCAATGTTGTTGGTTTTCCCCTTTAATTGGAAATGTTGGACCTTGTTGGATGGATGCCTGTGGTTGTTGTGTCTGGTTAGGGGCAGAGCTGGAGTTGGGAGTCTGTGGAGAGGTGGGGTGAGGACACTGACTCACCCAGTGATCCTCAGCACCGCAGTTGAAACATCCATTGTTCCTAGGGCGACTCATTCCTCTTTCATTTCTGCCTCTAAACCTGCCTCTACCTCTTCCACTAAAGTTCCCCTCTTATTTCCTTGGAAATGCTGTGTGGAGACAGGTGATGGCTTTGGTATATCAAAACAACCTGCTGCATCTTTCTGTGAAAGTGCTTCGCCAAAGTCAGTTCTAGGAAGGGTTGACCATTCAGTAATCATTTGTTTGACTGGGACCACTAAATGGGGTTTGAGATTACTCAGGAAAGTCTGGATCAATAATGGAAGAATACTCAAACCGGCTTCCTGCGTCCACACATCATTAAATCTTTTCCAAAAATCAAGAACTGATTCTCCTGTCTTTTGTTTACATGCTATGGCTGTGGGCAATGAAGATTTTGGTTAAAAAATCTCTAACATGTGATTTGTTACTTCAGTCCACATATCATCTCTCCCTTGTTCTGTGTTAAGCTTGTAAGCGGTTGCAGCAGTACCTGCCATTTCTACAATAGATATATTTCCGACCTTGGTCCAGTCCAAACCTGTGCCTGTCCCCACAACTCCCTCTATAATTAACCTCATATCTTCCTGTGTAAAGTTTCTGCCTTTGAAAGCCCTTCTCAGATAGGCAAGAGTGGCGGGTACAGAGACAGTCGGTTTAGGACAGTTTTTAACTATGCGATTAATGTCTTCAATCTCTATAACTTTTTTTAATAGACTGTCACCTACGGTCATGAAGGGCAGCTGTTGAGTTGCAGCGGTCGCTTCATTCTCTTTCCTCTCTCTCCTTTGAGTACTCGTCTCAGTTTGTTTCCCTGATGGGCTTATTACGTTAGTTATACCAAGTCTGTCAGTAATATTAGTAATAAGGAATCCTCCTGTTGCCTCAGTATCCTTAGGCCCCTTTCACACTGGGGCGGGCAGGTGCGGTGGGGGTATAGCGGCGCGATTTTCCACGAAAATTCCACGATATTCGGCCGCTAGCGGTGTGGTTTTAACCCCCGCTAGCGGACGAAAAAGGGTTAATACTGCCCGCAAACCACGGCTAAAGCCGCGGTTTGCGGCCGGTATTACGCAGTGTCCCATTGATTTCAATGGGAAGGAGCGGTAAAGGAGCGGTATACACACCTCTCCTTCACCGCTCCAAATATGCGGCTTGCAGGAGATTTTTTTTTGCCTCCCACCAGCGCATCGCCTCAGTGTGAAAGCCCTTGGGCTTTCACAGTGAGAATGCTGGGGCAGGATTATTTCAGGCGTTATTTATGTGCTATTTTTTGAGCTAAAACGCCTGAAATACGCCTCAGTGTGAAAGAGGCCTTACCTTCTTCGTCATCTGGCTCTTCCTCTGTATCCTTTACTGTGGATGAAACTACGGCTATACTGTCTGCCTGTTGCTGAGGTGGCTGGGGAGCAGGGTTTGGAGGATTTTGTGGAGGTGGTGCCTGTGGTCTTTGGGGAGCAGGATTTGGAGGGTTAACAGGGTGTCAGGTCACCTGTGGCCAGATAACAGATGCACACCGTTGGGGGTCAGGAGTGCGCCACAAGGTAGTGAACCCTATGGCTGACTCCTGCGGATGGGATACTGGGTGGTTGTGGAAAGCGGGACCAGTGGAGCACAACAGGGATCCACAGGAAGCTAGAGCCAAGATTCCCCAGGCCGCGGAGTCTAAGACTAAGCAGGTTTTCACCAGAGCCTCTAGTGGTGAGGATGTTACGCTGCAGCTGGGTCTAGGTCATGGCCCCTAGAGTCCCCTAGCTCACGCTCTGTAGGGTAAGGAGGATAGAGGGGAAGCAGCAGCACACGATACAAGAATAGTAAGGGGAAAGGCCAAGGTCAGGGCAACAAGCAGACAAGGATAAATGAAGGACAAGCTGAAGGTCAAGATCACAAGCAGACAGGGACAGTCGGGAACAAGCCAATATCGGTAACAGAGAGACAGACGTAGCACACGGCAGGTAGGAACCCAAACACACAATGCTTAAACAAACACATTGATCAGCAAGGCAGACTTGCAGTGCACAGGTTAATATAGAGTTCTGTGATAGGACCTGGGGTGGAGCCAGGCTGGGAGGAGAGATTATAAAAGCAACCAGGTGAGAGAGTCTGGCCTCTAAGATGAACACATGAGGAGGAAAGGTAAGCTGGCAGACAAACATTACTGCATATCCAGGACAGTACCCTCCCTCTTACGAGGCCTCACCCTTCCCCGCCTGGGCCCAGGCTTAAAGGGAAATCTCAGATGAAACCTCCTCAACAGACGAGGTGCAAAGACCTCAGATGCAGCGATCCAAGACGCCTCCTCAGGACCAAAACCTCTCCAATGCACAAGGTACTGAAGAATGCTCTGTAGAGCCGAGAATCTATAACTTGTCTAACCTAGTACTTTAGATTATCCTCAGAGACCAGAACCGAGGTAGGGAGATGACGAGAAGATTTATTGAGGACCAAAGGCTCTCTAGGAATAAGCAAGTGCATGAGAGGATCAACAGGAATCTGAGGAGGGTCCCCCAGACCCTAAAGATGATCTGGGCATCTAGCAGAGGACAATCAGACTGGGCAGATGTCAGTGGAAACCTGAAGTCAGGTTGGTTAGAAGGTGACATGTTACAGGTGTCAAGCTGAATAGCTGAAAGACAAGCAGAATGTCCTGAATAAGAAAAAGTAGGAGGCTCACTGGGCATGGGCTGGACTGGCATAACTAGTACAGAGGCCGAGTGAATAGCAGAGTCAGGTGTAGCGACTACCTGAATCGCATTGCAAGGCGTAGCGACTGCAGAACTTGTAGACAAGCTAGCCTGGCTGTGCGTCCAAGGGTGATTAGGGACAGACAAATGTAAATGGTTATGCAAACTGGAGTGAATGATCGGCTCAGGTTCACAGGGGGCAACCTTGGGTAGGCAGGACGAGGAACAGGAGAAACCCCAAGCCAGGATCTGTCCAGTAGTCCAGTCAACGTGTGGAGAATGAAGCCATAACCAGGGGAGACCCAAAATGATAGGAGTTGAGGCCTTAGGTAAGATAAGGAAGGATATCCACTCCTGGTGGAGTGTCCCTACCGACATCTTAACAGGGAGGGTCTGGAAGTGGATAGGACCCCCTCGGAGAACAGTGCCATCAATCGCCAAGACCACCAAGGGCGTGGTGTGTGGCAAAAGGGTAAGTCTCATAGAAGATGCAATTTCCCAGTCCATGAAATTGCCAGCGGCTCCGGAATCCAGATATGCTGCGACCGAATGAGAAGAAGCAGCAACATGATGGTACACAGAAAGAAGAAGACGAGAAGGTGAGGGTGAAATTTCGGGGTCCAAAACTCCACTTTCCAGATGTATTGGACCCAAATGTTTTTCTGGACAAAGAGAGCAAGTGTCACGAAAATGACCTTTGCCCCCACAGTAGAGACACAGGCCTAGAGTTCTGCGCCTAGCACGTTCCTCTGGGGATAGCCTGGTCCGGCCCAGCTGCATGGGTTCCTCAGCTGGCAGGAGATGCTCCACGGGTCGAAGAGAGAGGAGATCAGGCTGACTAAGGACCAAGGAGTGCTGGCGTCGCTTTTCTAGGGTCCTTTCCTGAAAGCGAATATCGATCTGGTTACACAAGGAGATAACTCCGTCCAGATCAGTGGGAATGGTTCTTCCTACTAATTCATCCTTCACTCTATCAGAAAGGCCATGCAAAAAGGTTGCGACTAAGGCCTCATTGTTCCAGCTCAACTCAGCCGTCAGAATGCGGAAATGAAGAGCATACTGTCCCACAGAAGCAGACTCTTGGCGGAGGCATAAAAGGGCGCTGGCCGCTAAAGAGACACAAGCCGGTTCTTCGAAGATATTCCGAAAAAGTTTCAAGAAGTCAGACAGGCTAGAAACCACTGGATCATTCAGTTCCCACAGAGGGGCTGCCCAGGCTAAAGCTTCACCGGAGAGGAGGGAAATGATATAGGCTACCTTAGCCCGATCAGACAGGAATTTTTGGGGCTGGAGCTCAAAATGAATCGTGCATTGGCTAAGGAACCCCCTGCAGGCCTTGGAGTCCCCAGAGAAACGGGACGGAGCTGGCAGTTGTAGTGAATGTGTAGCTGTGACTGCAACCGGAATAGGTGCAGCCGCTGATAGTGGTTGAGGTTGTTGAACCGGGGGTACTAATGAGGCCTGAACCTGTTCAAATTGGGAGGCCAAATCCTGAAGGAATCACATGACCTGGGTCTGATTCGATTCCTGGGTCTCAAGTCTGCGGACTATGCCCTGCAATAGATCATCTATGGGAAGCGGCACGTCAGCCGGGTCCATGGCTGATCAAACTGTCAGGTCACTTGTGGCCAGATGACAGATGCACACCATTGGGGGTCAGGAGTGCACCACAAGGTAGTGAACCCTATGGCTGACTGCTGTGGATGGGATACTGGGTGGTTGTGGAAAGCGGGACCAGTGGAGCACAACAGGGATCCACAGGAAGCTAGAGCCAAGATTCCCCAGGGCGTGGAGTCTAAGACCCAGCAGGTTTTCACCAGAGCCTCTAGTGGTGAGGATGTTACGCTGCAGCTGGGTCCAGGTCGCGGCCCCTAGAGTCCCCTAGCTCACGCTCCGTAGGGTAAGGAGGATAGAGGGGAAGCAGCAGCACAGGATACAAGAATAGTGGGGGGAAAGGCCAAGGTCAGGGCAACAAGCAGACAAGGATAAACGAAGGACAAGCCAAAGGTCAAGGTCACAAGCAGACAGGGATAGTCGGGAACAAGCCAATATCGGTAACAGAGAGACAGACGTAACACACGACAGGCAGGAACCCAAACACACAATGCTTAAACAAACACGTTGATCAGCAAGGCAGACTTGCAGTGCACAGGTTAATATAGAGTTCTGTGATAGGACCTGGGGTGGAGCCAGGCTGGGAGGAGAGATTATAAAAGCAACCAGGTGAGAGAGTCTGGCCTCTAAGATGAACACATGAGGAGGAAGGTAAGCTGGCAGACAAACATTACTTCATATCCATGACACAGGGTTAGGATTGTTTAGAGATTTCTCTAACTCATGTTTCTTCTCTGATGCAGAGTCTTTATCCTGTATTTTAGGCGGTTTTGATTTTTTGCCTGTCCTATCATACCAATAGGGGGCATATGTTAACCAATTTTCCCCTCCCTTTCGCATATAGTCTTTATCCCATTGGGGATCAGGACCATAATATGGCCATGCGTCTCTGTCATTTAGACAGAGACCTTTTATCATATCCATATGAAAGGGGTCATTCGCGCCATCCCGGGGAAAAGGATTAAAACTGCCTTTGCGCTCTGTCCATCCCGCTATATTATCCGTCCAAGGGTTAACTAGGTAATAATCTTTTCCACATACTCTAGCTATAAAATCCTTAAGACCTTCACCTACATCAGGTAATGGTATTTTAGTCTGCGATTTACCCATTATTCTATACCATAGGCAGAGATCTTTAGGAAAACAGAACAGTTTACAGTGCTCTACATAAAACAGAACAGTGTACAGTGCTCTACATAAAACAGAACAGAGTACAGTGCTCTACTGCCACCTAGCGGCGCATCTGTCCAAGCCGTGAACCTTGTCACACATTAACTCATTGTCTTCAAGAGAGTGAAGAAAATAAACTTGGAACAACTTTAAGAGTCTTTGGACATATAATAAACGCACAACCGTTCTCACGAACCTGCTGTCCTGTTTCAGATAAACTTAAACCTTCTATAAATTTAACTTCACAATGCACATTAATTCTTAGTACTTCCACATATGGATTACCCTTTTTAAAATAAGGACTTTTACCCAAATTTTTGTATCTGTAACCTCGGGGTACACTACTAATTAAATATTCTGTTTGGTTTCTGAAACAAAATAGCAGTCCATATACGCACTCGGGACAGTTCATTCAGCGCATTCGTTTTGAAAGCAGCTATACAATCTCACATAACAGTTCATACAGTTTACACAATACATCAAGCAATCACACATAGTTAACACAACACATCATTTACAAAACACATCGATCATCAGTCTCCTGTTCTGTCCCAAACAGAACTAAAACTTCTAGAGTACTCTGTAAATTCTCCTAAGGTTCCCAAAACCTTATCAAAGTGTTCCCAAAACACTATTTATATGACCAGTCAATTTCTCTATACTTATGAGAGGGTCTATAACCTAACAGCAATTCTCTATAGGGTTGGAAGCCACGCGGACCTCCAGTAAGTCAATTTCATTCAATAAGAATAAGATCCTCTTACCGAGTCCGTTTCTTTAAAAGTAGTCTTCCATCCCATCCAGGAACGAGCTCCCAGTGCTGTAACGGTTCTTTAAGGGTTAATCCTGTTGTCTAGGGTATGGTCCCTTTAACCTCTCAAACCTCAGATCGATGGATTATGCAGATCATATATATCTGACAGTCAATCTACATTGAACAAGAAATACACGCACTCGATGCTAAGTTCAAAGGAAAATGGCTGTATTGATTTGTGCTCTTGCAGTTTTTATATCAAATTATAGTCAGACAAAATATGGTTAAAAAATCCATGCGCAGTACATACAATTTTCATAAGGCAGTGAAAACTAGTTCAGGACAAGCAGCCTTTGTTCTATTGTTCCTCTTGTTTCCCAGGACCAGGACCAGAGAATCTGAAACATAGATAAGAAACGTGTGAACACTTATGTACAAGAAGCAAAATTGATACATACTTGTGGGAAACTAAAGAAATATTCTAACTTCTACATGCTGATGTGAAATAGAAGCTGTGAACATTAAAATGGATGACAGAATACAAAATGGATGCTTAGCATAACCTTTCAATGGGTGTTCACCCTTAACCCAGGTATGGTTGCACATATACTGCTGTTTTTTGTACCATACATTTCTGACAAAGGAGGAGAGCTTTTCCAAAACAATTCTCACCATTTTGCAATCTTTCAATTTTGATAGGTTGCGAAAAATTGGGCCAAACCTCTCTGAATGTATTTTTTGTTTGCTGTTTTGTTACTTCAGATAGCACTGGCACTTAGCACCTAATCACATTTTTCTTCTTGGGTTTGTTAAAGCAGACTTTTCACTTGTTATAAGGTCACTGCAAACTTCCTAAGTTGTAAAACAATGTATCAAAAATCTGTTTCCTTGTTAATGTTTTGTTAGCAGATAAAGAATATTTTTTTCAATCTGGCAGGAAATTTGATTATAAAAAAAGCACAAAAAACACCAGAAATGGGAAATATGCATATATGGTGATTCATTCATATACGAGGAGCATTCAAGTCAAACCGGGACGTTTAATTTAGGTTAACTATACATCTCAGTGTCAAAGCTGACATATTTTAGTAAATTTGCTTGTATTTGGCATAGGTCTACACTGAGGTCATTACAAAAGTTTTTTCAAAATTTCAAGCATTGTACATTTGTTTACAATGTCAGGAGCCAGCTTTTTTAAAATAAAACATTCCAGAAGACCTGTCAAAATTTCAGGTCCCTAACTTTCTAACTCTAAAGAAGGTTTCATTATACAAACCTTTAGTTACACGCCATGTATTGTGCGATGTTTGTTCATGGCAGGGTTATCATTGGCTATTGATGCAATGGTGTGCTTAAATGGCTTACAATCTCATCGAAATAAAGCACGGGTGCTAAGGAAAGTTTATTGTTTTCTAGATAGATAGAAAGATTACATTTTTTATTTGTACTAATATATGTGATACATCACAAATTATATTTAATCAAAATAATGTTTTTGGTGTATTTCCATAGCATGCAAACTGTGAAGATCTGGCTAGGAAATGCTAACTTTGTTTATTTTTAAATCATTATTCAAAGAGTTTTAGTTTAGTCTTGAAAAAGGTCATCTCAAAAGGTTGCTTGATGTCTGTTGTTTATATTTCCATAAACACATGTTGATTGCACAGGAGAGCAGCTGCTATCCCACTTGTCTGGCTGCCTTCATTTCAGGAGACATCGTGCTGGCTCAGTTAAAGGGAACTCCACCTCCAAACCTACTTAGTACACGGATCTAATTTTCTGTTAGAAAAAATGTTTATGGGAATTGAGTGTATAGGACTGCCAACATCCAGAGAAAACATGCATTGAGTGCAATAGGGGCACTTTTTAGGCAGAAAATTGGAGTAGAAAAGTAGATAAAAGGCAACGCAGTACCACTTTTATTGGGTACACAACATGGTCAAAAATGTGAGCAAAGCTTCAGGCAATATTACTAAAATATACAAAGTATACAGATGAACCAAGTCATACATATACATACTGTATATGTAAAACCCAAGGCAAATATATCCAGGCACGGTCAGAGTCAAACTATGGTCACACCATGAAGATTTCTAGCATGTATCCCAACATGTTTCGAAATTTATTGGTATATAGTCCTTCATCAGGGAAGATTTCCATTTTGTGTTACTTTGTTCTTATCTGAAATGTAAATATAGTTACATATTTACCGGCGGAGATCCGGGATTGCCTTTTCCTTCCTGCTACACTACCACGCTGAATTGACGATTTCCAAAAATTCTAGCCAGCTGCAGCATCTACACGCAGCCAACATCATTGAGAGTGACACAGGGGAATACAGCGGTAATGTATGACTCCATATACTAAATTTGCACTTGCTGCTAACAGATTGAACTGTCCTACCATTACCAACCCAGTGTCGCTGTAATTTTCAGTCCATTGCTGGTCATTCACCTATGATCCAGCCCAGTGTGGGGCAATTGATGAAATTAAAACTATGATGGACTGACATAGTCACAATTTACTGGAGGTCTACACATGAGACCAAATAAGCAACCTAAACTGATATTCCAGTAACACTGTTGGTCCCCGGGGACAATTGATTAATTAATTATTGCTCTTGCCTACACCAGGATTTATTCCAGAGTTTGGAAACATCAAATGTGACTTATCACCAATGATTGCATGCGCTGTTCCTAAATTATATCTATTAGGTGAATTTTGATATTCCCACCTGGTCCAGCCCCTTGTAAGTCACACCCATTTGACCTGTAATAAGGGAATACATTTTATTTACTTATTATTTAGCTAGATTCCCTCTTTAGGGTTAAATTTGTACTCCGATTGGAATGGGGTGTGCAGAACTTGTGGCTGGACTACAACGTCCGGAGGAGTGCTGTGTTTTATGTTTTGACATTAGTGTGTCCTGTTTGTCATTTATGTTCATGGCAATTATTCTCCATTTTTGAAATTACCTTTTCACTTGGTTCTTTAAACTGCATTTTTATCTGAATATATATTTAACTTTTGATATTGGAATAAACATAATGAATTTTGAATTATTCCAGTCTTGATCATAATTTATTGCTAAGAGTAACCCCCTCCAGCCTGCCTAACCTTAGGCTCCCCCCTTCCCTTCTTTTTGTATATGCTAATTGGTTACAGCAATAACACCCAACAAGGTGATTGATCCATTACAGGTATTCCATTTGACTACCTGTACACTAGTGGCAACACTTGCACCTTCCCTTTTTCCCCACTATTCCCTTGATTTCTGTGTATAGTTACATAGTAGTCACACTGCAGTACATAAATATGGACTGAACAGTTGATTTTACATAATAAACGCTATTGTATTTGGCTGTGTGGATACTTACATAGAAAGGTTCACTGTGAGGAGACAAAGGGAGACTAATGGTAAAAACAATGGGAAAATCCATGTTGGCTGGAAAAATCTACATGGAGAAAGCAGGTGGACAAGCGTGTATCCCTGGATGAGCCGTCAGCAAACATCCAAAAGAAGCGCCCTGATGGCTGCATCAGCAGAGGAGGTAATGTCTCGAAAGAGTACAGAGTCCAGAGTACATGCTAGAAATCTTCATGGACTGACCATAGTTTGACTCTTCGCCTTGTGTTTGACATACAGTATATGTATATGTATAACTTGGTTCATCTGTATACTTTGTATATTTTCGTAATATTGCCTAAGGCTATGTTCGCATTTTTTACTATGTTGTGTACCCAATAAAAGTGGGACTTTAAATGAGGCATGGATGGGCGTATAGATTTGTATAGGATATCAAAGGTGGGTGTATCTGTCACAGTCCCGTCAGGGAAGTCTCTGTGGCCATGAGGAATTGCTAAGTAATCCATCCAAAATGATAATGAAAATCAAAGAGTCAATTGTAAAATTTATAGTGTAATAATGTATCATAATATATAATACACAGATCATGCAGACAAATGCATAATACATATAATAATAATCACATTGGCATATTTAATGATTCAATATCTAGGACATGACTAGTAAAAGCAATCAAAATAAATGGGCATGCAGTTACAATAGACATGATTATCCAATTAAATTAAAATAAAGAATACAGTTAGATGAAACAACATAGTTGGGCAAGCTTAGCTTGGCATCCCTGGGCATGGACCCAATGCGTTTCTTGGCGTTTAAAGCCAGTCATCAGGAGTGGGGTGCGTATATTGTAGCTAAAGAAAGGGGGGGATAGAAGAATGAATAGGTAAGTCAATGAGGTCTCAATGGTTAGGTCATAGTTACAAAAAAGCTAAGTCAGATGGTTTGATACATTACCCATGGCGAAGCCCAAAAGGGTAGCCCAAGCGTTCCAAAAAATGGGATGGTGGGTACCTTTTTCAGGACCCACATCACATCTATGCCCACATGCTTCCTTTCCCTTCAGCACACACATCCTTCCCATAGACCCCATTTTCCCACTCACACTTCCACCATTTCTGTGGCAATATTTGTGGTCTCTATCCACTCATGCATTAAGCCCCACTGCCACCCTGGCCCAACTCCCTTATTCACCTGACTACAGGCACTCACTTTGCCCCCCTTTCTACTCTTTCCCTTTCCCCCCGCACCCCAACCCCCCCTTTCCTTCTATATATTTTTCATAATTTTTGTTGGGTTCACTTTCATTGACCATTTTTTAACTCACATTTTTTCTTTCATCAGCACCCGAATTTGTGTCTCATGTGTGCCTACCTCACCTTTTGGTATTGTGCTGTGGCTGTCCGGGTTTTCTCCCTGGCTGATGTCCCATGCCATCCTCTCCTTGGCTCTCCTCATGGTTGGGGAGTCTTTGGAGTGTGGGGGACCCATTCCTGCCTCAACCCTGGGGGAGACAGTTCATCCAGGACCACCATCCCATTTTTTGGAACGCTTGGGCTACCTTTTGGGCTTCACAATGGGTAATGTATCAAACCATCTGACTTAGCGTTTTTGTAACTATGACCTAACCATTGAGACCTCGTTGACTTACCTATTCATTCTTCTATCCCCCCCCTTTCTTTAGCTACAATATGCGCACCCCACTCCTGATGACTGGCTTTAAACGCCAAGAAACGCGTCAAGTCCATGCCCAGGGATGCCAAGCTAAGCTTGCCCAACTATGTTGTTTCATCTAACTGTATTCTTTATTTTAATTTCATTGGATAATCATGTCTATTGTATCTGTATGCCCATTTATTTTGATTGCTTTTACTAGTCATGTCCTAGATATTGAATCATTAAATATGCCAATGTGATTAATATTATATGTATTATGCCTTTGTCTGCATGATCTGTGTATTATATATTATGATACATTATTACACTATGAATTTTACAATTGACTCTTTGATTTTCATTATCATTTTGGATGGATTACTTAGCAATTCCTCATGGCCACAGAGACTTCCCTGACGGGACTGTGACAGATACACCCACCTTTGATATCCTATACAAATCTATACGCCCATCCATGCCTCATTTAAAGTCCCATAGCCCATTTCTTCTTTTTCTACTATATTAGGGATGGAGGCATGTTTAAGGCATTTGTGGTTTCCAACAGGTCACTCTCTCTTTCATAGATGTTAGCACCTTCATTTTCAGAATGGGCCAGAATAAAACCAGGTACACAGGGGCCGAATGTCCAAAAACATTTGCCGGTTAAAAAAAAAAAAAGCAACAGACATTTGGCCCATGTGTATGCCAGTCTGTTTGACAGAAGCCAGTTGTTTGGCTGGCTTCTGTCAGGCGAGCATACTGGAAAACCAGCAGCTGACTGACTCCCGATCAGCACTCTTAGCCAATGGTGGAGAGCACTGATTGGAATGTTCTCGGAGGGGGGGCCGTCCCCCTGTCAGAACACAACAGCTCAGCGGGGGCGATCGCTTTACTTACTTTGCATAGTGAGTACAGTGGCTCTGACCGGACCGAACTTCCAGCAGAGGTAGTGAGACAGTCAACAGTAAATGGCTTCAAACATGCTTGGGACAAACATAGAATTATAGTCAGATAATAAAGTTAATGAAAAAAAGAAACAAAACAAAAAACAAAAACAAAAAAGACTTGATGGACTACTCTGTCTTTTTCTGCCATCACGTTTCTATGTAAGCAGGTGTTTGCTTCCTTAGAGCTGTCCCCTTGATGTTCAGCAATCTGTTCACTATCGGAGGAACTAATAGGAAGCAGTAGAAGAGGTGGAGGGAGCACAGATTCACAGAAAGAATAAAACAGATTTAGAGACATATTTGCACTGCAGGTCCTCAGGGATCACTTCCGCTCCAGTAAGTAGCACAGTAATGACGTCACCAAATCTTACTCCAAACCCCATGAGAATAGCAGTCAAAGGCACAGGGCACAGGAAATGCACTTCTATTTTCAGGAGAAATTTAAGACAAAATGTAGATTTTTCAGCATACTTTAAAATGTTCCTTAAAGGATAGAAAATATTCACTTTTTAAGCTCAGGTCCAATTTATAGTAAATAAATTATTTTTCCAACTTTAAGATAATTATGTTATTTTCTGTAAGCAGCATTCACATTATGCTATTTTGTATATGTTGTAAATCTTCTATGTGGGCACATGTTAGCACAAACTATCAAAGTGCTACAACTCTTTTAAAGTGATTGTAACTCTTTATTTTTTTAGTTTAAATAAAAAAAGATGCTATACTTACCTTCTCTGTGCAATGCTATTGTACAGAGCCCCATACCTCCCCTTCTGGGGTCCCTCACCAGCGCTATCCACTCCTCCCCTCCTGCGAGTGCCCCCATAGCAAGCCATGTGCTATGGGGGCGCACATGTGGGTGAGCTCCCAAACCAGACCTGACCTGGGCTGTATGTGTCCATAGACACACACAGCATTGCTCGGCTAGGCCTAAACTCCCTCCTCCCATGATTTGATTAACAGCAGCCTGTGAGAACAGGGAGAGAGGAACTACAGTGGGGCACAGAACACAATTAATGTAAGAGTCAGATAAGTATTTAGGGAGTGGGGTTGGGGGAACAGGCATTGGAAGGTTTTTACCTTAATGTATAGAATGCATTAAAGTAATACACCTTTAAAGTTTAGAACCCCATTAAGCCTGGGGAACTCAGGGAAGACAACCTGAATGGCAAAAGCACAGGTTCATGTTAGGAAAAGGTATATCTAAAAGTATTTTTTTTTTTATATATAGAATGGTCAGAATTTAAAATCGCTGACTATTTTTATTAAAACTGTGTGTGTCCTCACTGGACAGATTCACTCTCTCTAATTGTCCTGACCACCAATGTTATCAGGAATGACAGTGAGGGTGAATCCAATTTTTGAGTTGCTACCAGAACAGGAACAGGAGGAAAATCTTCCAATAGGGACACTCCTTCTTTTGACAACTGTCTAGGAATGGATTTCCCTTATATTTGGATACCCTAGGAAATCTCCCTAATGAGACACATTGGTAATGAGTTGGTAAAAAAAACTGACAGCCATTTAACCCTCCCCTATTCTACCAAAAAGGTAACCATTTCCGGACCGCCGCACGCCGATATACGTCGGGTGTTTGAAGAGGGATATCGTTGTTATGGTAGCAGCTAGCTACCATAACCCCAGTATCCTTTTTTTCAGCGGATGGTCCTTTTTCCGATAATAGTGGTCTCTGCGGCGGATTCGCTGCAAGATCACTTTTATCAGCGGCGGGAAAAGGGGCACCCCCGTCACTCTCCGGTGCTTTTTCCAGCCTAAGGAGAAGTGAGTGTGTGCACAAGGGTCCCTATCCACCCTTGCCCCTCTTGTCTGGTCTGCCCACATATGTATTGTATCTCAGGCAAGGCCTTTCCAAGGTGGATATGGTCTTATTGTTATTTGCTTTTTGATTTGTAAGATAATCACGTAATATTGGTCTTCTCCAGCAACCTTTGTGTGCTGTAGCTGACAATATTTCTATGCAGAGTAGCCTTCAGCAAAGTTCACCATTTTAAACCTCAATACAGTATTTTGTGTAGAACTACTGTTTTACACATTTTTATGAAATGCAGCTGTATTTGTCAGGCAACATATCTTTTGAGTGTTGGAAAGTGCTCCTAGCTATGAAAGCCTGGATCTTTTGACCTAGCAAGAACCATGGTTTATGGCCATCTTTCCATCTCATCAATCAAACACTAAATTACAGTGATATAAACAGAAACTATCCCACAGTTGAAAAATACTATTTAAATTTTCTGCTTCATATAAAATTATTCCATTTGCAGGTGTTGCTTTTTTTTTTTTACCTTTACATTTCTCAAGGTGATGACTACATCGAAATTTGCTGGTTCCCAACAGGCAATATACAAGTATAAAGAACTTTGACTTTTCACACGGAGACGCTGTCTCATAATGTCACATTTCTTGTCATAACAAAGTGTTGATCTAAAATCAGTATGCAACAAATGCAAAACAAGAGATTAAACTATGACACCATAAAAGTAAAATACCATTCACAATTGTCAAACTTTCTTAAACCTGGTGTTAAAGGAGGGGTTCAGATGGATTGACTCAACAATTTGCTCTAGGCAAAACCTTCTAATACCTATAATTATTTTAATAATTCAAGGTGCACATCTAAAAAAATAGCACTTTCCTATTACACAATATTTCTACTTAATTGAGAAAAAATAATACAACCAAAGATGCTTGCAAAGCAAAAATAAGCATTCTAAGACTCATAAAATTATGAAAATTGTGACATTTAGGAAAACATACCATGAATGATTGTAAGTGGTAAAAAATATAATATAGTATTTTTATGAAGCTGTCACTTGAGTTGGTATTTAAAGTGAAAGAAATATGATGAATATTTGTAAGCTTTTGAAATGTTCAGTAGCGCGCACACAATATTTTTGGGGGTTTAAAATACTTGCCAACTTCAAAAACTGCTACATTAGTCAGAAATTGTGTTGTAATGCCTACCCGACTTACAGTAGCTAAGTTTACTTTTTTCTCTGCTTTAGGGAATCAACCTCAAAAAGCACTTGATGCAAGACCTTGCAAAGACTACCCTTGCCCATTTTTAGTCCTATCTTGTACAATTGGTGAAAAAGCAGCACAGGTCTTGGAGTCCTTGACTGTGCTAATTGAACCAAGTTGAACAAATTTTGGGTACTTTCACACTGCTCTGTAGCAAAATTTTGCTGTGTTTCAGATGCGTTTGCTGTGCGTTTTTCTGGTGCGTTTTTAGATAGCCTGCACCTGTGAAAAATGGCCATGCGACTCAAATATGCAAAATTGCGCTTTTACCACGATTTTGCTGCGATTTCCATTCATTTCAATGGGAAGCTGTGATTTGGTGCGGGTTTCAAAAGTGGCAATGTAAAAATAAATAAATAAAATAAATAAGAATTTTTTTTTAAAGCGCCCCGTCCCCACGAGTTTGCGCAGCAAAGAAAACGCACACGAAAGTCGCACCCGCATATGTAAGTGGTGTTCAAATCAGACATGCTAGGTATCACTGCGATCGTCAGAGTAAGAGCAATAATTCTAGCACTAGACCTCCTCTGTAACTCTAACCTGGTAACCGTTTTTTTTTTTTAAAATGCCGCCTATGGAGATTTTTAGGTACCTTAGTTTGTCGCCATTCCACGAGTGTGCGCAATTTCAAAACATGACATGTTAGGTATCTATTTACTCGGCGTAACATCATCTTTCCCATTATACAAAAAAATTCGGCTAACTTTAATGTTTAATTTTTTTTTTAATTCATGAAAGTGTTTTTTTTTTCCCCAAAAATTGCGTTTGAAAGAACACTGCGCAAATGCGGTGCGACATAAAACATTGCAACGATCGCCATTTTATTCTCTTAAATCTCTGCTAAAATATATATATATATATATATATATATATATATATATATATATATATATATATAGATATATAATGTTTGGGGATTCTAAGTAAATTTTCTAGCAAAAAATACATGTAAGCAACAAATGTCAGAAATAGGCTTAGGCATGAAAAGAGGAACTCCAAATTCCTTCAGAATAAATTTAAAGTCAGCATCTACAAATCCTGTAGCTGCTGACTTTTAATATTAGGACACTTACCTGTCCAGGGATCCCACAGTGTCTTTACCCCAGCTGATTTTTTAATCGGCTCTCGGGTGCTTTTAAGGGAAACCCGCAATGAAGCCAAGCCGGTTCTTTACTGCACAAGGGAAGGAGGAGGGGGGCCGAATTTTCGAGCGAGATCTCCCAGAAGTGGGAGCGGGTACCTGTCAAAACCGGGTACCCGCTCCCCCGTCCCCCAAGAAAGGTGCCAAATGTGGCACCAGAGGGGGGAGGAGGCAGATAAGCGGAATTTCCCCTTTTGGTTGGAGCTCCGTTTTAACTACATTAGAGAAAGGCAAGTATCCAGGCTGGCTGTGCTGTTTGGCAAGTTTTGTAAATCTCATGAATGAATGAACAGTAAGCCAAATCAATCAGCAGGTAAAACAGTTCTCATAGTAGTATTTTCATTATTATTTTTTTTGCCGTTTGCCAGGAGTTTAGCTTTAATGCAATGAAATGCTTGGGTTTTGACTACTTGTATTTATGTAATTGTGACTGGTATAACTAAAGATTGTAAATTAAATGTCAAATTTAAATAAAAAAATAAATAAAACAAAGATCGCTGAATGTTTTAGAAGGTTAACAGTTTAATCTTTGTTCCCCTTTAATAAAACAAGCACATAATACCTACATGGAACCAGAGGAGCATAGTTGGTGGTTCTCATCATTGGCTATATACCTAAATATACAAGGACAATAATTCTTTAACATTTTTAATAATTCACCTTGATAAATGAAGTAATTAGTACTGTAAATGTAGATTCTTGAGCTATCCAGCCAAGCAATACAGGATCTACTTAAGGCACCAAACACAGGAACTTCCAAAGTGCAACCACAGCTGAAATATTATCTGAAGAGCAATTAAAGTTTAGTTATTCCCAAATTGGAGTCTCTGCTTAAATGAGGTCAACAAATGCAGCAATATATCTATTAGGACAACATAACCCTAATGAACCCTGCTGGGATCTCTAGAGTAAGTTGTTCAGAGTCACATTACACTCACATCCTGTGACCTGTCATCCCACTTATAGCAGAAAAAACAGAAGTATTTCCATTGTTAAAATCATTATGACTAAAGAGGTGCTGGAATCTTTTACATCTCCTAATACTATTCGGTTATTTATCATGAACAACCAAACAATTACATCATATTGTCAAATACCAGACACTGATGTCATATTAAGTCATTTTTATTTTACCATTCAACTATTAGAAAATGAAATGGTCTCATCTCTAAATAAACATAATAAAAAAGCTGGGAAAAAAAAAACAACTAAGCAAAATGATTTAAAACAGCCCAAGTGCCATTTGCTGAGATGTTAAAGTGATTCTTTCATACAATTTTTTTTTAAAGGGTAACTCCACAAAAAAATTGCAAATACAGAAAAAAAGAATATAGCGTATACAATTGCGACACAATCATATTATAATTGAATGTTATTAAAAATGACCTTTCCTTTTCAATCTGCAGCCGCTGTAATTTTCTGAAAATGCATTGCAATATGGCAGTGGTTCTCAACTCCAGTCCTCGGGACCCACTAACAGGCCGGATTTTAAGTATTACTTTGGGGAGATGCAGACTAGAAAACTGCAATCACTGAGCAGCAAATGATATCACCTGTCATGTATTTCAGTTATCTTGCAAACCTGGCCTGTTAGTGGGCCCTGAGGACAGGAGTTGAGAACCACTGCAATATGGCAACCTGGAGGTGTTCTGTATAGAGAATGTGTACAGAACGCCCCCCCAGAAACATAATTTCCTGCTTGTGTGATTGGCTCACCGATCTTCCCAGAAGTCTACACTAAGATATAAGTCAGATTTCAGGCATCCCCTGCAACGAAAATGTCATTTTGGGTGAGATACTCCCAAAAGAAACATGTCTAAAGGGAGGCAGACTCTGCAGCTTTCCTCATTAGTGCTCTGCAGGTGGCGCAGATACCATGAAACCACTCCCATTATATTATTTTTCCCACATAGGCACAGAAACACACAAGGGATTTCTTCAGAATCATAAAATGTAGGAATCTGCAACAACGTTTGTTAAAATCCTTGTAATGTACATAGATCACCCAGAGGGGAATGTTTTTTTCTCAACAAAAGTGGAGTTACTCTTTAAATAACAAACATGTCATACTTACCTGCTCTGTGCAATGGTTTTGCACACAACAGGCCTAATCCTCCTCTTCTGGGGTTCCCCACCGGCACTCTGGGCTCCTCACCCATGCTGACTGTCCCTATAGCAAGTCGCTTGCTCTGTGGGCATTTGTACATACTTGCTCCAGTGCCAGCTCTATGCACATGGCTTGGGCCCCACCCCCTGCTCTCTCCTCACTGGCTATGATCATCAGAAATGGCTCCTGCTGCTGCCTCTCTGTCCAACGAGGAGAGAGAAAGTCAAGAGAGCTGCTGCTCTCGTGCACATCGCTGGATCGAGATTGGGCTCAGGTAAGTATTTAGAGCTGCATGCAGAAGTTTTCTCCTTAATGCAGAAAATGCATGAAGATAAAAAACCTTTTACCTTTAAACCACTTTAACACTAAACTCCTGATAATGCCTTTTTTTCAATGGCAACTATCTAGAAAATAAGGTAAGTGTGAGTTCTTCTCTGTACAATCCAATATGCCCATACCATGCATCCATTTTTGTATAAGCAAATACGAACAAAATGAGCAACAAATCCAAAGTAGTTAATTCAATACTACACTTTCTTTCTTTTTAGTAACGATTAAGCCCCAGCTGAAACATGGAAGCTGAAGAGTGTGCAGCAAAATGATCTTCAGTACACCACCACTGTGCACCAAACACCAAATCAATACATGACTACCGCTTACTGCTAAACAGCTTCCTTCTTTCATCTGGTGGAGTGTTTGTTTTGGGCATTGGACTTTCTGAATGAAAAACACCATTTACTGGACTTTATTTTAGATTTTTGTGTGTAAAGCCTGGTACACACGGTACGATTGTTGGCCAACCGAGCATCTGATTTTTGTCAAATGGGAGTGTGCCAGGAACTTATCTTATCTTACACAATTGTCGTGCCACAAACATGAATCTAGTAACATACTACGAGGAATTTCAGCTCTTGAGCGCCACCCTTTGGGCCCCTTCTGCTAATTTCGTGTTTGGTGAGCATTGATTCGGAGCATGCATGTTTGTAATTTTGACTTTTGTGTGACAGATTTGTGTACTGACCATACAAAAATCAGACGTGGAGCCGTTGTCTGCCGAAAATTTACTAGCCTGTCATCCAACATTTCTTGGCTTAAAGTTGGACAAAAATTGTCAAAAGGAGTGTGCTAACGGTAAGATTTTAGGACAACAGTCTGTCAACAGACAATCCCCTGCCAACAATCGTATCGTGTGTACGAGGCTTAACACACACAAAACATTGGATTTACTAAAACTGGGGCACTCAGAATCTGGTGCAGCTGTGAATGGTAGCCAAACAGTTTCTAACTTCAGCTTGTTCAAGTCTTTGGCAATAAAACCTGGAAGCTGATTGGTTTCTGTGCAGAGCTGCACCACATTTTGCACTCTCCAGTTTTAGTAAATAACCGCCATCAGGGCTTTTATTGATTTTTTTTACTCTTTTGTATATTTTTGATGTGTGTATATATATATATATATATATATATATATATATGTATATATATATAGTGGAACCTCGGATTGCGAGTAACGCGGTTAACGAGCATTTCGCAATACGAGCACTGTATTTAAAAAAATCCTAACTTGTTTTGCAAGTGTTGTCTCGCAAAACAAGCAGGATTCAGGCCAAAGCGGGGTGCAGTACTGCATTTGCCTGAGGTGGGGGGGTGCCGGAGCCGTTCGGAAAGACTCGGAAATACTACGTCCCCGAGCCTTTCCAAGGTTTGCCAAGGTCAGCCGAGGTGTCCTTGGGCCTTTCCGGACGTTTCCGAGGCTCTCCGGCGCCCCCCCATTGAAGTCAATGCATGCCATTGAAGTCAATGTGGAACAAATTATTTTCGTTTCCATTGACTTCAATGGGGAAACTCGCTCTGATTTGTGAGTACTTTGGATTACGAGCATTCTCCTGGAACGAATTATGCTCGTAATCCGAGGTTCCACTGTATTTATATATATATATATATATATATATATATATATATATATATATATATATATATATATATCAGGCCTTGTTCACACAGAGTGTACAATACCATACCCCAGTGCAGGGTTCCATGTATCCCCATGCAGGCAGGCAGTCAGTCTCATTCATGTCAATTGAGACACAGTAGCTGCATGGACACAGCCACTTTATCCCAATATAACATCCGCGTGGGAGACAGCATATCTCCCAACTTTCTGAGATGGGAATGAGGGACACCTATTAGCAAAAGTATGTAGGAATTGGACACACCCCCTGCCACCCCCCCCCCTTAAAGGAGAATAGTGAATAGTACAAAAAAAAATGTTTCCCATTATACTGGCTTTTGAAATTTACAGATGCAGCATTTTAGAAATTTAATGAAAGGTTTAGCGCTAGGAAACACTTTTTGATAGATAGGTAAAGCATTTTATATACAGCTATATAGATCAGACCAAAATGAGGGACAAATGAGGAGGAGAGAGGGACAGAGGGACATTGTTCCGATTCCCGAATGAGGGACAATCCCTCGAAATCAGACAGTGTGAGTTTAGGGACACATACCCACTTCAAAGTCATATTGAGACAAAGCAGCTGTGTCCATGCATCCGTTGTGTCCCAATTGACATGAATGGGACTGCCTGCACAGGGAAACATGGAACACCTGTGCATCCCCGTTGGGGTAAACATGGCCCTGCACTGGGGTATGTTATTGTATGCCCTGTGTGAATGAAGCCTTATTTGTATTGCTAATAAGTGATGAGCCGAACACCCCCGGGTTCGGTTCGCACCAGAACCCACGAACGGACCGAAAGTTCGTACGAACATTAGAACCCTATTAAATACAATGGATGCGAACGTTCGAATTCTAAAGTGCTAATTATAACGACTATTATGCATGTTATTGTCCTAAAAAGGGTTTGGGAACCCGGGTTCTGCACCAGGGGACATGTATCAATGCAAAAAGAAGTTTTAAAAAGGGTCGTTTTTCGGGAGCAGTCATTTTAATGATGCATAAAGTGAAAAAAAAAAGTCAAATATTCCTTTAAATATCATACCTGGGGGGTGTCTAAAGTATGCCTGTGAAGTGCCACGTGTTTCCCGTGTTTAGAACTGTCCCTGCACAAAATGACACTTCTAAAGGAAAAAAAAGCCATTTAAAACTGCTTGCGGCTTTAATGTAATGTCTGGTCCCGGTAATATGGATGAAAATCTTTAAGAAAAATGGCATAGCTACCCCATGACCCCCCCCCTACCCCAGCCCATTACCAGCCCCTTTGGGTCTTGTATGGATATTAAGGGGAACACCGCACACAAAATAAAAAAGGCCCTATATACTCTGAACAGCCGTATACAGGCGGTGCATACAAGACAGGGACTGTAGGTTTGTTCTTATGTAGAATGTGTTTGTAATTTTGAACAGGTACATTGTTTAAGTGTAGCTCCAGCCCAAAAATCTATTTTTAAACTTTTTGGAAAACATAGGTAAGGGTTATCACCCCTGTAACATTTGTTTTGCTGTCTGTGCCCCTGTTCAGAACATTTCACCTCACTTTCCGTCCCAATGACAACTGTTTTTGAAATGTGGTGTTTTTCTTGAAACAAGGATTGGTGATAAAGCATCAGTACAGAGGAGACACCTTTCTCCCATATTAATTCTTACAGGAGAGAATTTTCCTTCCTAGGGGTAGATTTCCTCTCACTTCCTGTTGTCTTCTTGCGTTTGCAAGTAGGAGTCGTTTGTAAGTTGGATGTTTGAAAGTAGGGACCTGCCGTATATACTCTGCAGAAATAGGCCCCTTAGTTGTTGGTGTTGGCACAACACTGTAAGCACTCACAGTTACTCTTGGTTGGTGCTGGAACGCCCTGCTGTCAACTATTATATCAGGAATTGTAATTACATATAATTGTTGAACAGTGGTAGTAAAAATTGGGCCTTTGATGGTGGTGCTGGTGCCACAACACTGTAAGCCCTGACAGTTACTCTTGGTGGGTGCAGCAATGGGCCCTGCTGTGAATTATTAGATCAAGAATTGTAATTGCATGCCCCTGTTGAACAGGGGCTGAAAAATTGGGCCTTTCGTGGTGGTGGTGGTGGTGGTGGTGTTGCCACAACACTGTAAGCCCTCAGAGTTACTCTTGGTGGGTGCAGGAATGGGGCCTGCTGTGAATTATTAGATCAAGAATTGTAATTACATGCCCCTTTTGAACAGGGGCTGAAAAATTGGGCCTTTCGTGGTGGTGGTGGCGTTGCCACAACACTGTAAGCCCTCAGAGTTACTCTTGGTGGGTGCAGCAATGGGCCCTGCTGTGAATTATTAGATCAAGAATTGTAATTACATGCCCCTGTTGAACAGGGGCTGAAAAATTGGGCCTTAGGCACTGGTGGCACAACACTGCAACCCCTCACAGATACTGTACTTGGAGCACAGCAATGAGCCCTGTTGCAAAGTATTGCTTCAAAAATTGTAATTACACGCCCCTGTTAAACAGGGGCTGAAAAATTGGGCCTTAGCCACTGGTGGCGGGACCCATAAACAAAAATGATCTTCCAAGCTATCATCATCAATCGTATCATTGAGGACTCGGAGGAGGAGAATAGCCAGTCAACATAACAGCACAGGCACTCAGCATCAGCATCAGTCTTGAAGGGATGTGACATGTTAAAATCAATTAGTCTGTTATATCAGCATCAGGTGTGTGGTAGCTGGTGGTGATCCAAGACTGGTTCATCTTGATGAAAGTCAGTCGATCAACCGAGTCGGTGGACAGGCGCACCCTGTGATCCGTGACAAATCCTCCAGCAGCACTGAATGTGCGTTCCGAAAGAACGCTGGATGCAGGACAGGCCAGTAGCTCAATTGCATACTGTGCAAGCTCTGGCCAGTGATCCATCCTCAAGACCCAGTAAGCCAGAGGATTTTCGGTGGGGAAGGTGTCCAAGTCTGACCTTGCCCCTAGATATTCCTGCACCATGTTTATCAGACGCTGGCGATGGTTGCTGGAACCGATCATACTTTGGGGCTGCGGACTAAAGAATTGTCTGAACGCATCGGTCAGACGGCCACCTTCCCCACCGCTCCTTCTTTGACTGGCCGAAGCCTCAGCAACTCGTTGTCCAGGACCAGGAGTTTGTAACCTCCCAGTCTCTGGGAACGCGTTGCACAGACCTTTCTGCAAGGCCTCCCGGAGTTGTCTCATCCTCTGCTCCCTCTGCGACGGTAACATAAGGTCCGCAACCTTACCCTTGTACCGTGGATCAAGGAGAGTGGCCAGCCAGTAATGGTCCCTCTCCTTGATCCGAAGAATACGAGGATCCTTCCACAGACTTTGCAGGATCAGGGAGGCCATGCAGCGTAGGTTAGCTGAGGCATTCGGTCCGGAGTCCTCTGGGTCACTAAGGACGACATGATCCGCAGCCACCTCCTCCCAGCCACGTACAAGTCCACTGGTTTCTTGGGACTGTAAATCATCCATAAAAGACTGCTGCTGATGATGCTGAGTGCCAGCCTCCACCTCCATGCTGACACAATCCTCCTCCTCCTCCTCTTCCTGTGCGATGGGTGGGACAGAAGGAACACTGTCTGGGTAAAGGGGGCCTTGAGAGGCAAGGAAGTCCTCCTCTTCCTGCCTCTGTTCTGCCTCAAGTGCCCTGTCCATTATTCCACGCAGCGTGTGCTCCAACAGGTGGACAAGAGGTACAGTGTCACTGATGCATGCACTGTCACTGCTCACCATCCTCGTGGCCTCCTCAAATGGTGCCAGGACAGTGCATGCATCCCTGATCATGCCCCACTAGAGAAAAAAAACAAAGCTCCCCTGACCCTGTCCTGGTGCCGTAGTCGCACAGGTACTCATTGATGGCCCTCTGCTGCGTGTGCAGCCGCTGCAGCATGGCCAACGTTGAGTTCCACCTGGTGGGCATGTCACATATAAGGCGGTTCTTGGGCAGGTTCAACTCCTTTTGCAGCTCAGCCAGGCGAGCACTGGCATTATAAGATCTGCGGAAATGCACACAGACTTTCCTGGCCTGCCTCAGGACATCCTGTAAGCCCGGGTACCTGCCCAAGAACCGCTGCACCACCAGGTTAAGGACGTGAGCCACACAGGGCACATGGGTCAGTTGTCCCTGTCGGAGGGCGGAGAGGAGGTTGGTGCCATTGTCGCAAACCACCATTCCTGGCTTAAGCTGGCGTGGCGTCAACCACCTCTCGGCCTGGCCCTGCAGAGCAGACAGGACCTCTGCCCCAGTGTGGCTTCTGTCCCCCAAACACACCAGCGCAAGCACGGCATGGCATCTTTTTGCCTGCGTACTTGCGTACTTGCGTAGCCCCTTGAACGGCTACGGAGCACCGCTGGTTCAGAGGACAAAGCACAGGAAGAGGCCATGGAGGAAGAAGAAGAGGAGGGGGTGGAGGAGAGAGGTGTGTCACAACCAGTAGTAGCATTTTGGAGGCGTGGCGGTGGAACAACCTCCAACACTACTGCACCTTGTCCTGCATCCTTCCCAGCTGCCAAAAGAGTGACCCAATGGGCCGTGAAAGAAAGGTAACGTCCCTGTCCATGCCTGCTGGACCATGAGTCAGCGGTAATATGCACCTTACCGCTGACCGCCCTGTCCAGCGAGGCCAAGACATTGCCTTCCACATGCCGGTAGAGAGCCGGAATAGCCTTCCGTGAGAAAAAGTGGCGTTTGGGAACCTGCCACTGAGGAACCGCACATTGCACAAACTCACGGAAGGGGGCCGAGTCTACCAACTGAAAAGGCAGCAGTTGAAGCGCTAGCAATTTAGCCAAGCTAGCATTCAACCGCTGGGCATGTGGATGGCTGGGAGTGAACTTCTTTCGACGGTCCAGCAGCTGGGGCAGGGAAATTTGCCTGCTAGAATCGGACGTCGGTGTACTGCTAGCAGAGTGGCCGCAAGTACTTGGCTGTGACACACCTAATTCTACACCTTCATTCCTCTCAGTGCATGTTTCAGAGAGGACTGAAGTTATAGTGGGGTTGGAGATCCCAGCTGATGCGGTGCAAGGAGAGGTCCGCTTTGTTCTTTGGTGTGGGTCTTTGAGGTAGGCTTGCCAACGAGCTGCATGGCAGGTCAACATATGTCTGGTCAGGCATGTGGTACCCAAGCGGCTGATGTTTTGGCCACGCGATATACGCTTGAGACATATGTTGCAAACAGCAGCTGTGCGATCTGATGCACTAGCCTCAAAAAAGGCCCACACCAAAGAACTTTTTGAATGACGGGCAGAGGCAGCGCCCTGCACAGGCGGAGCTCTGCGGTGTGATTCCGTCGGTGTACTGCCCTTTTGCTGGCCACCAAAGGGCATCCTGCCTCGTTGGAGATGTGCCTCCTCCTCATCCTCCTCCTCCTCCTCTCTCCTATTAGGCACCCACGTGGAGTCAGTGACCTCATCATCCCCTCCCTCCTCATCACTGGAGCCAATCTGGCAGTATGCTGCAGCTGCTGGAACATGACTGCCAGATTGGTGTCCTTCTTGAGCATCCCCTCTGTCTGCTCTCACGCTACTGCCTTCCTGTAGCTGGGTTTCATCATCAGACCCTTCGAAACGCTGGGCATCCTCCTGGAGCATGTACCCAACACTGTGCTCAAACAGTTCGGGGGACTCCTCAGGAGGAGGACATGGTGGGTCTAGGGAAGGAGTGACTGATGATGAGTCTGACATTTATACCAGGGAAGAGGACGCTTTGGCAGCTGCTTTGCCAGTACCCTGAGCCTGGGTGAGAGAGGATGAGGAGGAGGAGGAGGGCTTGGTCATCCACTCTACCAAGTCTTCGGCATGATGTGGCTCAACATGTCCAGCTGCCGAAAAGAAGGACAAGCGTGTCCCATGGCCATGTGCTGATGACAATGCACCGCGTCCACGACCAGCACTGTTGCCCCCAGACACAGAGCCTGCTTGCCCTCTTTTATTGCCTCCTGACTGTCTGCCTCTCCTTGTTTGCCTTCCAGACATTCTAATGGATGGCCTGCAGGGAGATGGGAAAAAAGCAATAAGGGCTACCTTCAGGTGTCCTTCTCTGTCCCTTTACTTAAGTATTTCTAAATATGGTTGAGGATGATTGCTTTCGCACAGAATAGCACAATGACAATTTCCCTGACTGTCCAAAAAACAAGGATTTCAAAGATGGTTGATGAGGAATGCTTTAGCACAGAATAGCACAAGGAGAATTTCCCTCACTGTCCTTCCCTGTCCCTACAAACAAGGATTAGCACAGTAAAACACACTGACACTCTCCCTACCTATAGTTTTCTGTCCCTATAAAAAATGTTTTTTTAAAGATGGTTGATGATGAATGCTTTAGCACAGTATAGCACAAGGAGAATTCCCCTCACTGTCCTTCCCTGTCCCTACAAACAAGGATTAGCACAGTAAAACACACTGACACTCTCCCTACCTATAGTTTTCTGTCCCTATAAAAAATGTTTTTTTAAAGATGGTTGATGATGAATGCTTTAGCACAGTATAGCACAAGGAGAATTTCCCTCACTGTCCTTCCCTGTCCCTACAAACTAGTGATGAGCCGAACACCCCCGGGTTCGGTTCGCACCAGAACCCGCGAACGGACCGAAAGTTCGAACGAACATTAGAACCCTATTAAATACAATGGATGCGAACGTTCGAATTCTAAAGTGCTAATTATAACAACTATTATGCATGTTATTGTCATAAATAGGGTTTGGGAACCCGGGTTCTGCACCAGGGGACATGTATCAATGCAAAAAGAAGTTTTAAAAACGGTCGTTTTTCGGGAGCAGTCATTTTAATGATGCATAAAGTGAAAAAAAAAAAGTCAAATATTCCTTTAAATATCGTACCTGGGGGGTGTCTAAAGTATGCCTGTGAAGTGCCACGTGTTTCCCGTGTTTAGAACTGTCCCTGCACAAAATGACACTTCTAAAGGAAAAAAAAGCCATTTAAAACTGCTTGCGGCTTTAATGTAATGTCTGGTCCCGGTAATATGGATGAAATTCTTTAAGAAAAATGGCATAGCTACCCCATGACCCCCCCCCTACCCCAGCCCATTACCAGCCCCTTTGGGTCTTGTATGGATATTAAGGGGAACCCCGCACATAAAATAAAAAAGGCCCTATATACTCTGAACAGCCGTATACAGGCGGTGCATACAAGACAGGGACTGTAGGTTTGTTCTTATGTAGAATCTGTTTGTAATTTTGAACAGGTACATTGTTGAAGTGTAGCTCCAGCCCAAAAATCTATTTTTAAACTTTTTGGGAAACATAGGTAAGGGTTATCACCCCTGTAACATTTGTTTTGCTGTCTGTGCCCCTGTTCAGAACATTTCACCTCACTTTCCGTCCCAATGACAACTGTTTTTGAAATGTGGTGTTTTTCTTGAAACAAGGATTGCTGATAAAGCATCAGTACAGATGAGACCCCTTTCTCCCATATTTATTCTTACAGGAGAAAATTTTCCTTTCTAGGGGTAGATTTCCTCTCACTTCCTGTTGTCTTCTTTCGTTTGCAAGTAGGAGTCGTTTGTAAGTTGGATGTTTGAAAGTAGGGACCTGCCGTATATACTCTGCAGAAATAGGCCCCTTAGTTGTTGGTGTTGGCACAACACTGTAAGCACTCAGTTACTCTTGGTTGGTGCTGGAACGCCCTGCTGTCAACTATTATATCAGGAATTTTAATTACATATAATTGTTGAACAGTGGTAGTAAAAATTGGGGCTTTGATGGTGGTGCTGGTGCCACAACACTGTAAGCCCTGACAGTTACTCTTGGTGGGTGCAGCAATGGGCCCTGCTGTGAATTATTAGATCAAGAATTGTAATTACATGCCCCTTTTGAACAGGGGCTGAAAAATTGGGCCTTTCGTGGTGGTGGTGGTGGTGGCGTTGCCACAAGACTGTAAGCCCTCAGAGTTACTCTTGGTGGGTGCAGCAATGGACCCTGCTGTGAATTATTAGATCAAGAATTGTAATTGCATGCCCCTGTTGAACAGGGGCTGAAAAATTGGGCCTTAGGCACTGGTGGCACAACACTACAACCCCTCACAGATACTGTACTTGGAGCACAGCAATGAGCCCTGTTGCAAAGTATTGCTTCAAAAATTGTAATGACACGCCCCTGTTAAACAGGGGCTGAAAAATTGGGCCTTAGGCACTGGTGCCACAACACTCCAACCCCTCACAGATACTGTACTTGGAGCACAGCAATGAGCCCTATGGCAAATTATTGCTAAAAAAATTGTAATTACACGCCCCTGTAAAACAGGGGCTGAAAAATTGGGCCTTAGCCACTGGTGGCGGCACCCATAAACAAAAATGATCTTCCAAGCTATCATCATCAATCGTATCATTGAGGACTCGGAGGAGGAGGATAGCCAGTCAACATAACAGCACAGGCACTCAGCATCAGCATCAGTCTTGAAGGGATGTGACATGTTAAAATCAATTAGTCTGTTATATCAGCATCAGGTGTGTGGTAGCTGGTGGTGATCCAAGACTGGTTCATCTTGATGAAAGTCAGTCGATCAACCGAGTCGGTGGACAGGCGCACCCTGTGATCCGTGACAAATCCTCCAGCAGCACTGAATGTGCGTTCCGAAAGAACGCTGGATGCAGGACAGGCCAGTAGCTCAATTGCATACTGTGCAAGCTCTGGCCAGTGATCCATCCTCAAGACCCAGTAAGCCAGAGGATTTTCGGTGGGGAAGGTGTCCAAGTCTGACCTTGCCCCTAGATATTCCTGCACCATGTTTATCAGACGCTGGCGATGGTTGCTGGAACCGATCATACTTTGGGGCTGCGGACTAAAGAATTGTCTGAACGCATCGGTCAGACGGCCACCTTCCCCACCGCTCCTTCTTTGACTGGCCGAAGCCTCAGCAACTCGTTGTCCAGGACCAGGAGTTTGTAACCTCCCAGTCTCTGGGAACGCGTTGCACAGACCTTTCTGCAAGGCCTCCCGGAGTTGTCTCATCCTCTGCTCCCTCTGCGACGGTAACATAAGGTCCGCAACCTTACCCTTGTACCGTGGATCAAGGAGAGTGGCCAGCCAGTAATGGTCCCTCTCCTTGATCCGAAGAATACGAGGATCCTTCCGCAGACTTTGCAGGATCAGGGAGGCCATGCAGCGTAGGTTTGCTGAGGCATTTGGTCCGGAGTCCTCTGGGTCACTAAGGACGACATGATCCGCAGCCACCTCCTCCCAGCCACGTACAAGTCCACTGGTTTCTTGGGACTGTAAATCATCCCTAAAAGACTGCTGCTGATGATGCTGAGTGCCAGCCTCCACCTCCATGCTGACACAATCCTCCTCCTCCTCCTCCTCCTCCTCCTCCTCCTCTTCCTGTGCGATGGGTGGGACAGAAGGAACACTGTCTGGGTAAAGGGGGCCTTGAGAGGCAAGGAAGTCCTCCTCTTCCTGCCTCTGTTCTGCCTCAAGTGCCCTGTCCATTATTCCACGCAGCGTGTGCTCCAACAGGTGGACAAGAGGTACAGTGTCACTGATGCATGCACTGTCACTGCTCACCATCCTCGTGGCCTCCTCAAATGGTGCCAGGACAGTGCATGCATCCCTGATCATGCCCCACTGGCGTGGAGAAAAAAAACCAAGCTCCCCTGACCCTGTCCTGGTGCCGTAGTCGCACAGGTACTCATTGATGGCCCTCTGCTGCGTGTGCAGCCGCTGCAGCATGGCCAACGTTGAGTTCCACCTGGTGGGCATGTCACATATAAGGCGGTTCTTGGGCAGGTTCAACTCCTTTTGCAGCTCAGCCAGGCGAGCACTGGCATTATAAGATCTGCGGAAATGCACACAGACTTTCCTGGCCTGCCTCAGGACATCCTGTAAGCCCAGGTACCTGCCCAAGAACCGCTGCACCACCAGGTTAAGGACGTGAGCCACACAGGGCACATGGGTCAGTTGTCCCTGTCGGAGGGCGGAGAGGAGGTTGGTGCCATTGTCGCAAACCACCATTCCTGGCTTAAGCTGGCGTGGCGTCAACCACCTCTCGGCCTGGCCCTGCAGAGCAGACAGGACCTCTGCCCCAGTGTGGCTTCTGTCCCCCAAACACACCAGCGCAAGCACGGCATGGCATCTTTTTGCCTGCGTACTTGCGTAGCCCCGTGAACGGCTACGGAGCACCGCTGGTTCATAGGACAAACCACAGGAAGAGGCCATGGAGGAAGAAGAAGAGGAGGGGGTGGAGGAGAGAGGTGTGTCACAACCAGTAGTAGCATTTTGGAGGCGTGGCGGTGGGACAACCTCCAACACTACTGCACCTTGTCCTGCATCCTTCCCAGCTGCCAAAAGAGTGACCCAATGGGCCGTGAAAGAAAGGTAACGTCCCTGTCCATGCCTGCTGGACCATGAGTCAGCGGTAATATGCACCTTACCGCTGACCGCCCTGTCCAGCGAGGCCAAGACATTGCCTTCCACATGCCGGTAGAGAGCCGGAATAGCCTTCCGTGAGAAAAAGTGGCGTTTGGGAACCTGCCACTGAGGAACCGCACATTGCACAAACTCACGGAAGGGGGCCGAGTCTACCAACTGAAAAGGCAGCAGTTGAAGCGCTAGCAATTTAGCCAAGCTAGCATTCAACCGCTGGGCATGTGGATGGCTGGGAGTGAACTTCTTTCGACGGTCCAGCAGCTGGGGCAGGGAAATTTGCCTGCTAGAATCGGACGTCGGTGTACTGCTAGCAGAGTGGCCGCAAGTACTTGGCTGTGACACACCTAATTCTACACCTTCATTCCTCTCAGTGCATGTTTCAGAGAGGACTGAAGTTATAGTGGGGTTGGAGATCCCAGCTGATGCGGTGCAAGGAGAGGTCCGCTTTGTTCTTTGGTGTGGGTCTTTCAGGTAGGCTTGCCAACGAGCTGCATGGCAGGTCAACATATGTCTGGTCAGGCATGTGGTACCCAAGCGGCTGATGTTTTGGCCACGCGATATACGCTTGAGACATATGTTGCAAACAGCAGCTGTGCGATCTGATGCACTAGCCTCAAAAAAGGCCCACACCAAAGAACTTTTTGAATGACGGGCAGAGGCAGCGCCCTGCACAGGCGGAGCTCTGCGGTGTGATTCCGTCGGTGTACTGCCCTTACGCTGGCCACCAAAGGGCATCCTGCCTCGTTGGAGATGTGCCTCCTCCTCATCCTCCTCCTCCTCCTCTCTCCTATTAGGCACCCACGTGGAGTCAGTGACCTCATCATCACCTCCCTCCTCATCACTGGAGCCAATCTGGCAGTATGCTGCAGCTGCTGGAACATGACTGCCAGATTGGTGTCCTTCTTGAGCATCCCCTCTGTCTGCTCTCACGCTACTGCCTTCCTCTAGCTGGGTTTCATCATCAGACCCTTCGAAACGCTGGGCATCCTCCTGGAGCATGTACCCAACACTGTGCTGAAACAGTTCGGGGGACTCCTCAGGAGGAGGACATGGTGGGTCTAGGGAAGGAGTGACTGATGATGAGTCTGACATTGATACCAGGGAAGAGGACGCTTTGGCAGCTGCTTTTCCAGTACCCTGAGCCTGGGTGAGAGAGGATGAGGAGGAGGAGGAGGGCTTGGTCATCCACTCTACCAAGTCTTCGGCATGATGTGGCTCAACATGTCCAGCTGCCGAAAAGAAGGACAAGCGTGTCCCATGGCCATGTGCTGATGACAATGCACCGCGTCCACGACCAGCACTGTTGCCCCCAGACACAGAGCCTGCTTGCCCTCTTTTATTGCCTCCTGACTGTCTGCCTCTCCTTGTTTGCCTTCCAGACATTCTAATAGATGGCCTGCAGGGAGATGGGAAAAAAGCAATAAGGGCTACCTTCAGGTGTCCTTCTCTGTCCCTTGAAACAAGGACTTTGACAGTGAAAGAAACTGACACACTCTCCCTACCTACAGTTTTCTGTCCCTAGAAAAAATGTTTTTTTTAAGCACAATTTAGCACAAGGAGAATTCACTCACTGTCCTTCCAGGTCCCTGGAAACAAGGACTTTGACAGTGAAAGAAACTGACACACTCTCCCTACCTACAGTTTTCTGTCCCTAGAAAAAATGTTTTTTTTAAGCACAATTTAGCACAAGGAGAATTCACTCACTGTCCTTCCAGGTCCCTGGAAACAAGGACTTTGACAGTGAAAGAAACTGACACACTCTCCCTACCTACAGTTTTCTGTCCCTAGAAAAAATGTTTTTTTTAAGCACAATTTAGCACAAGGAGAATTCACTCACTGTCCTTCCAGGTCCCTGGAAACAAGGACTTTGACAGTGAAAGAAACTGACACACTCTCCCTACCTACAGTTTTCTGTCCCTAGAAAAAATGTTTTTTTTAAGCACAATTTAGCACAAGGAGAATTCACTCACTGTCCTTCCAGGTCCCTGGAAACAAGGACTTTGACAGTGAAAGAAACTGACACACTCTCCCTACCTACAGTTTTCTGTCCCTAGAAAAAATGTTTTTTTTAAGCACAATTTAGCACAAGGAGAATTCACTCACTGTCCTTCCAGGTCCCTGGAAACAAGGACTTTGACAGTGAAAGAAACTGACACACTCTCCCTACCTACAGTTTTCTGTCCCTAGAAAAAATGTTTTTTTTAAGCACAATTTAGCACAAGGAGAATTCACTCACTGTCCTTCCAGGTCCCTGGAAACAAGGACTTTGACAGTGAAAGAAACTGACACACTCTCCCTACCTACAGTTTTCTGTCCCTAGAAAAAATGTTTTTTTTAAGCACAATTTAGCACAAGGAGAATTCACTCACTGTCCTTCCAGGTCCCTGGAAACAAGGACTTTGACAGTGAAAGAAACTGACACACTCTCCCTACCTACAGTTTTCTGTCCCTAGAAAAAATGTTTTTTTTAAGCACAATTTAGCACAAGGAGAATTCACTCACTGTCCTTCCAGGTCCCTGGAAACAAGGACTTTGACAGTGAAAGAAACTGACACACTCTCCCTACCTACAGTTTTCTGTCCCTAGAAAAAATGTTTTTTTTTAAGCACAATTTAGCACAAGGAGAATTCACTCACTGTCCTTCCAGGTCCCTGGAAACAAGGACTTTGACAGTGAAAGAAACTGACACACTCTCCCTACCTACAGTTTTCTGTCCCTAGAAAAAATGTTTTTTTTAAGCACAATTTAGCACAAGGAGAATTCACTCACTGTCCTTCCAGGTCCCTGGAAACAAGGACTTTGACAGTGAAAGAAACTGACACACTCTCCCTACCTACAGTTTTCTGTCCCTAGAAAAAATGTTTTTTTTTAAGCAAAATTTAGCACAAGGAGAATTCACTCACTGTCCTTCCAGGTCCCTGGAAACAAGGACTTTGACAGTGAAAGAAACTGACACACTCTCCCTACCTACAGTTTTCTGTCCCTAGAAAAAATGTTTTTTTTAAGCACAATTTAGCACAAGGAGAATTCACTCACTGTCCTTCCAGGTCCCTGGAAACAAGGACTTTGACAGTGAAAGAAACTGACACACTCTCCCTACCTACAGTTTTCTGTCCCTAGAAAAAATGTTTTTTTTAAGCACAATTTAGCACAAGGAGAATTCACTCACTGTCCTTCCAGGTCCCTGGAAACAAGGACTTTGACAGTGAAAGAAACTGACACACTCTCCCTACCTACAGTTTTCTGTCCCTAGAAAAAATGTTTTTTTTTAAGCACAATTTAGCACAAGGAGAATTCACTCACTGTCCTTCCAGGTCCCTGGAAACAAGGACTTTGACAGTGAAAGAAACTGACACACTCTCCCTACCTACAGTTTTCTGTCCCTAGAAAAAATGTTTTTTTTAAGCACAATTTAGCACAAGGAGAATTCACTCACTGTCCTTCCAGGTCCCTGGAAACAAGGACTTTGACAGTGAAAGAAACTGACACACTCTCCCTACCTACAGTTTTCTGTCCCTAGAAAAAATGTTTTTTTTAAGCACAATTTAGCACAAGGAGAATTCACTCACTGTCCTTCCAGGTCCCTGGAAACAAGGACTTTGACAGTGAAAGAAACTGACACACTCTCCCTACCTACAGTTTTCTGTCCCTAGAAAAAATGTTTTTTTTAAGCACAATTTAGCACAAGGAGAATTCACTCACTGTCCTTCCAGGTCCCTGGAAACAAGGACTTTGACAGTGAAAGAAACTGACACACTCTCCCTACCTACAGTTTTCTGTCCCTAGAAAAAATGTTTTTTTTAAGCACAATTTAGCACAAGGAGAATTCACTCACTGTCCTTCCAGGTCCCTGGAAACAAGGACTTTGACAGTGAAAGAAACTGACACACTCTCCCTACCTACAGTTTTCTGTCCCTAGAAAAAATGTTTTTTTTAAGCACAATTTAGCACAAGGAGAATTCACTCACTGTCCTTCCAGGTCCCTGGAAACAAGGACTTTGACAGTGAAAGAAACTGACACACTCTCCCTACCTACAGTTTTCTGTCCCTAGAAAAAATGTTTTTTTTAAGCACAATTTAGCACAAGGAGAATTCACTCACTGTCCTTCCAGGTCCCTGGAAACAAGGACTTTGACAGTGAAAGAAACTGACACACTCTCCCTACCTACAGTTTTCTGTCCCTAGAAAAAATGTTTTTTTTAAGCACAATTTAGCACAAGGAGAATTCACTCACTGTCCTTCCAGGTCCCTGGAAACAAGGACTTTGACAGTGAAAGAAACTGACACACTCTCCCTACCTACAGTTTTCTGTCCCTAGAAAAAATGTTTTTTTTAAGCACAATTTAGCACAAGGAGAATTCACTCACTGTCCTTCCAGGTCCCTGGAAACAAGGACTTTGACAGTGAAAGAAACTGACACACTCTCCCTACCTACAGTTTTCTGTCCCTAGAAAAAATGTTTTTTTAAGCACAATTTAGCACAAGGAGAATTCACTCACTGTCCTTCCAGGTCCCTGGAAACAAGGACTTTGACAGTGAAAGAAACTGACACACTCTCCCTACCTACAGTTTTCTGTCCCTAGAAAAAATGTTTTTTTTAAGCACAATTTAGCACAAGGAGAATTCACTCACTGTCCTTCCAGGTCCCTGGAAACAAGGACTTTGACAGTGAAAGAAACTGACACATTCTCCCTACCTACAGTTTTCTGTCCCTAGAAAAAATGTTTTTTTTAAGCACAATTTAGCACAAGGAGAATTCACTCACTGTCCTTCCAGGTCCCTGGAAACAAGGACTTTGACAGTGAAAGAAACTGACACACTCTCCCTACCTACAGTTTTCTGTCCCTAGAAAAAATGTTTTTTTTAAGCACAATTTAGCACAAGGAGAATTCACTCACTGTCCTTCCAGGTCCCTGGAAACAAGGACTTTGACAGTGAAAGAAACTGACACACTCTCCCTACCTACAGTTTTCTGTCCCTAGAAAAAATGTTTTTTTTAAGCACAATTTAGCACAAGGAGAATTCACTCACTGTCCTTCCAGGTCCCTGGAAACAAGGACTTTGACAGTGAAAGAAACTGACACACTCTCCCTACCTACAGTTTTCTGTCCCTAGAAAAAATGTTTTTTTTAAGCACAATTTAGCACAAGGAGAATTCACTCACTGTCCTTCCAGGTCCCTGGAAACAAGGACTTTGACAGTGAAAGAAACTGACACACTCTCCCTACCTACAGTTTTCTGTCCCTAGAAAAAATGTTTTTTTTAAGCACAATTTAGCACAAGGAGAATTCACTCACTGTCCTTCCAGGTCCCTGGAAACAAGGACTTTGACAGTGAAAGAAACTGACACACTCTCCCTACCTACAGTTTTCTGTCCCTAGAAAAAATGTTTTTTTTAAGCACAATTTAGCACAAGGAGAATTCACTCACTGTCCTTCCAGGTCCCTGGAAACAAGGACTTTGACAGTGAAAGAAACTGACACACTCTCCCTACCTACAGTTTTCTGTCCCTAGAAAAAATGTTTTTTTTAAGCACAATTTAGCACAAGGAGAATTCACTCACTGTCCTTCCAGGTCCCTGGAAACAAGGACTTTGACAGTGAAAGAAACTGACACACTCTCCCTACCTACAGTTTTCTGTCCCTAGAAAAAATGTTTTTTTTAAGCACAATTTAGCACAAGGAGAATTCACTCACTGTCCTTCCAGGTCCCTGGAAACAAGGACTTTGACAGTGAAAGAAACTGACACACTCTCCCTACCTACAGTTTTCTGTCCCTAGAAAAAATGTTTTTTTTAAGCACAATTTAGCACAAGGAGAATTCACTCACTGTCCTTCCAGGTCCCTGGAAACAAGGACTTTGACAGTGAAAGAAACTGACACACTCTCCCTACCTACAGTTTTCTGTCCCTAGAAAAAATGTTTTTTTTAAGCACAATTTAGCACAAGGAGAATTCACTCACTGTCCTTCCAGGTCCCTGGAAACAAGGACTTTGACAGTGAAAGAAACTGACACACTCTCCCTACCTACAGTTTTCTGTCCCTAGAAAAAATGTTTTTTTTAAGCACAATTTAGCACAAGGAGAATTCACTCACTGTCCTTCCAGGTCCCTGGAAACAAGGACTTTGACAGTGAAAGAAACTGACACACTCTCCCTACCTACAGTTTTCTGTCCCTAGAAAAAATGTTTTTTTTAAGCACAATTTAGCACAAGGAGAATTCACTCACTGTCCTTCCAGGTCCCTGGAAACAAGGACTTTGACAGTGAAAGAAACTGACACACTCTCCCTACCTACAGTTTTCTGTCCCTAGAAAAAATGTTTTTTTTAAGCACAATTTAGCACAAGGAGAATTCACTCACTGTCCTTCCAGGTCCCTGGAAACAAGGACTTTGACAGTGAAAGAAACTGACACACTCTCCCTACCTACAGTTTTCTGTCCCTAGAAAAAATGTTTTTTTTAAGCACAATTTAGCACAAGGAGAATTCACTCACTGTCCTTCCAGGTCCCTGGAAACAAGGACTTTGACAGTGAAAGAAACTGACACACTCTCCCTACCTACAGTTTTCTGTCCCTAGAAAAAATGTTTTTTTTAAGCACAATATAGCACAAGCACAAAACACACTGACACTCTCCCTACCTATCCTTCTCTTTCCCTAAACTAAAGGAATCCAGGTTAAGCAAGAAAGAAATAAAAGTCACTGTCCCTGCCTATGCTGCTCTATCCCTGCTCCGGAACACACTACACTAGGCCGCCGTGCTGGCGGCCTTTTATAGTGTGGGGCGTGTACTAAACACCCTCAGCAATAATTGGCCACAGGCATCCTGCCTGTGGCCAATCATTGCTCTCCTCGCTGCCGGCGCTGTGATTGGCCAAGCATGCGGGGTCACAGTGCATGCTTGGCCAATAACAGCGCCTGGATGACACTGCGATGGCGTAGTGCATTGTGGGCCGTTCGCGTCACTCGAATTTGGCGCGAACGGCCCAAATCGTTCGATCTTCGTCGAACGATCGAACAGCCGATGTTCGAGTCGAACGTATGTTCGACTCGAACACGAAGCTCATCCCTACTACAAACAAGGATTAGCACAGTAAAACACACTGACACTCTCCCTACCTATAGTTTTCTGTCCCTATAAAAAATGTTTTTTTAAAGATGGTTGATGATGAATGCTTTAGCACAGTATAGCACAAGGAGAATTTCCCTCACTGTCCTTCCCTGTCCCTACAAACAAGGATTAGCACAGTAAAACACACTGACACTCTCCCTACCTATAGTTTTCGGTCCCTATAAAAAATGTTTTTTTAAAGATGGTTGATGATGAATGCTTTAGCACAGTATAGCACAAGGAGAATTTCCCTCACTGTCCTTCCCTGTCCCTACAAACAAGGATTAGCACAGTAAAACACACTGACACTCTCCCTACCTATAGTTTTCTGTCCCTATAAAAAATGTTTTTTTAAAGATGGTTGATGATGAATGCTTTAGCACAGTATAGCACAAGGAGAATTTCCCTCACTGTCCTTCCCTGTCCCTACAAACAAGGATTAGCACAGTAAAACACACTGACACTCTCCCTACCTATAGTTTTCTGTCCCTATAAAAAATGTTTTTTTAAAGATGGTTGATGATGAATGCTTTAGCACAGTATAGCACAAGGAGAATTTCCCTCACTGTCCTTCCCTGTCCCTACAAACAAGGATTAGCACAGTAAAACACACTGACACTCTCCCTACCTATAGTTTTCTGTCCCTATAAAAAATGTTTTTTTAAAGATGGTTGATGATGAATGCTTTAGCACAGTATAGCACAAGGAGAATTTCCCTCACTGTCCTTCCCTGTCCCTACAAACAAGGATTAGCACAGTAAAACACACTGACACTCTCCCTACCTATAGTTTTCTGTCCCTATAAAAAATGTTTTTTTTAAAGATGGTTGATGATGAATGCTTTAGCACAGTATAGCACAAGGAGAATTTCCCTCACTGTCCTTCCCTGTCCCTACAAACAAGGATTAGCACAGTAAAACACACTGACACTCTCCCTACCTATAGTTTTCTGTCCCTATAAAAAATGTTTTTTTAAAGATGGTTGATGATGAATGCTTTCGCACAGTATAGCACAAGGAGAATTTCCCTCACTGTCCTTCCCTGTCCCTACAAACAAGGATTAGCACAGTAAAACACACTGACACTCTCCCTACCTATAGTTTTCTGTCCCTATAAAAAATGTTTTTTTAAAGATGGTTGATGATGAATGCTTTAGCACAGTATAGCACAAGGAGAATTTCCCTCACTGTCCTTCCCTGTCCCTACAAACAAGGATTAGCACAGTAAAACACACTGACACTCTCCCTACCTATAGTTTTCTGTCCCTATAAAAAATGTTTTTTTAAAGATGGTTGATGATGAATGCTTTAGCACAGTATAGCACAAGGAGAATTTCCCTCACTGTCCTTCCCTGTCCCTACAAACAAGGATTAGCACAGTAAAACACACTGACACTCTCCCTACCTATAGTTTTCTGTCCCTATAAAAAATGTTTTTTTAAAGATGGTTGATGATGAATGCTTTAGCACAGTATAGCACAAGGAGAATTTCCCTCACTGTCCTTCCCTGTCCCTACAAACAAGGATTAGCACAGTAAAACACACTGACACTCTCCCTACCTATAGTTTTCTGTCCCTATAAAAAATGTTTTTTTAAAGATGGTTGATGATGAATGCTTTAGCACAGTATAGCACAAGGAGAATTTCCCTCACTGTCCTTCCCTGTCCCTACAAACAAGGATTAGCACAGTAAAACACACTGACACTCTCCCTACCTATAGTTTTCTGTCCCTATAAAAAATGTTTTTTTAAAGATGGTTGATGATGAATGCTTTAGCACAGTATAGCACAAGGAGAATTTCCCTCACTGTCCTTCCCTGTCTCTACAAACAAGGATTAGCACAGTAAAACACACTGACACTCTCCCTACCTATAGTTTTCTGTCCCTATAAAAAATGTTTTTTTAAAGATGGTTGATGATGAATGCTTTAGCACAGTATAGCACAAGGAGAATTTCCCTCACTGTCCTTCCCTGTCCCTACAAACAAGGATTAGCACAGTAAAACACACTGACACTCTCCCTACCTATAGTTTTCTGTCCCTATAAAAAATGTTTTTTTAAAGATGGTTGATGATGAATGCTTTAGCACAGTATAGCACAAGGAGAATTTCCGTCACTGTCCTTCCCTGTCCCTACAAACAAGGATTAGCACAGTAAAACACACTGACACTCTCCCTACCTATAGTTTTCTGTCCCTATAAAAAATGTTTTTTTAAAGATGGTTGATGATGAATGCTTTAGCACAGTATAGCACAAGGAGAATTTCCCTCACTGTCCTTCCCTGTCCCTACAAACAAGGATTAGCACAGTAAAACACACTGACACTCTCCCTACCTATAGTTTTCTGTCCCTATAAAAAATGTTTTTTTAAAGATGGTTGATGATGAATGCTTTAGCACAGTATAGCACAAGGAGAATTTCCCTCACTGTCCTTCCCTGTCCCTACAAACAAGGATTAGCACAGTAAAACACACTGACACTCTCCCTACCTATAGTTTTCTGTCCCTATAAAAAATGTTTTTTTAAAGATGGTTGATGATGAATGCTTTAGCACAGTATAGCACAAGGAGAATTTCCCTCACTGTCCTTCCCTGTCCCTACAAACAAGGATTAGCACAGTAAAACACACTGACACTCTCCCTACCTATAGTTTTCTGTCCCTATAAAAAATGTTTTTTTAAAGATGGTTGATGATGAATGCTTTAGCACAGTATAGCACAAGGAGAATTTCCCTCACTGTCCTTCCCTGTCCCTACAAACAAGGATTAGCACATTAAAACACACTGACACTCTCCCTACCTATAGTTTTCTGTCCCTATAAAAAATGTTTTTTTAAAGATGGTTGATGATGAATGCTTTAGCACAGTATAGCACAAGGAGAATTTCCCTCACTGTCCTTCCCTGTCCCTACAAACAAGGATTAGCACATTAAAACACACTGACACTCTCCCTACCTATAGTTTTCTGTCCCTATAAAAAATGTTTTTTTAAAGATGGTTGATGATGAATGCTTTAGCACAGTATAGCACAAGGAGAATTTCCCTCACTGTCCTTCCCTGTCCCTACAAACAAGGATTAGCACAGTAAAACACACTGACACTCTCCCTACCTATAGTTTTCTGTCCCTATAAAAAATGTTTTTTTAAAGATGGTTGATGATGAATGCTTTAGCACAGTATAGCACAAGGAGAATTTCCCTCACTGTCCTTCCCTGTCCCTACAAACAAGGATTAGCACAGTAAAACACACTGACACTCTCCCTACCTATAGTTTTCTGTCCCTATAAAAAATGTTTTTTTAAAGATGGTTGATGATGAATGCTTTAGCACAGTATAGCACAAGGAGAATTTCCCTCACTGTCCTTCCCTGTCCCTACAAACAAGGATTAGCACAGTAAAACACACTGACACTCTCCCTACCTATAGTTTTCTGTCCCTATAAAAAATGTTTTTTTTAAAGATGGTTGATGATGAATGCTTTAGCACAGTATAGCACAAGGAGAATTTCCCTCACTGTCCTTCCCTGTCCCTACAAACAAGGATTAGCACAGTAAAACACACTGACACTCTCCCTACCTATAGTTTTCTGTCCCTATAAAAAATGTTTTTTTAAAGATGGTTGATGATGAATGCTTTAGCACAGTATAGCACAAGGAGAATTTCCCTCACTGTCCTTCCCTGTCTCTACAAACAAGGATTAGCACAGTAAAACACACTGACACTCTCCCTACCTATAGTTTTCTGTCCCTATAAAAAATGTTTTTTTAAAGATGGTTGATGATGAATGCTTTAGCACAGTATAGCACAAGGAGAATTTCCCTCACTGTCCTTCCCTGTCCCTACAAACAAGGATTAGCACAGTAAAACACACTGACACTCTCCCTACCTATAGTTTTCTGTCCCTATAAAAAATGTTTTTTTAAAGATGGTTGATGATGAATGCTTTAGCACAGTATAGCACAAGGAGAATTTCCGTCACTGTCCTTCCCTGTCCCTACAAACAAGGATTAGCACAGTAAAACACACTGACACTCTCCCTACCTATAGTTTTCTGTCCCTATAAAAAATGTTTTTTTAAAGATGGTTGATGATGAATGCTTTAGCACAGTATAGCACAAGGAGAATTTCCCTCACTGTCCTTCCCTGTCCCTACAAACAAGGATTAGCACAGTAAAACACACTGACACTCTCCCTACCTATAGTTTTCTGTCCCTATAAAAAATGTTTTTTTAAAGATGGTTGATGATGAATGCTTTAGCACAGTATAGCACAAGGAGAATTTCCCTCACTGTCCTTCCCTGTCTCTACAAACAAGGATTAGCACAGTAAAACACACTGACACTCTCCCTACCTATAGTTTTCTGTCCCTATAAAAAATGTTTTTTTAAAGATGGTTGATGATGAATGCTTTAGCACAGTATAGCACAAGGAGAATTTCCCTCACTGTCCTTCCCTGTCCCTACAAACAAGGATTAGCACAGTAAAACACACTGACACTCTCCCTACCTATAGTTTTCTGTCCCTATAAAAAATGTTTTTTTAAAGATGGTTGATGATGAATGCTTTAGCACAGTATAGCACAAGGAGAATTTCCCTCACTGTCCTTCCCTGTCCCTACAAACAAGGATTAGCACAGTAAAACACACTGACACTCTCCCTACCTATAGTTTTCTGTCCCTATAAAAAATGTTTTTTTAAAGATGGTTGATGATGAATGCTTTAGCACAGTATAGCACAAGGAGAATTTCCCTCACTGTCCTTCCCTGTCCCTACAAGCAAGGATTAGCACAGTAAAACACACTGACACTCTCCCTACCTATAGTTTTCTGTCCCTATAAAAAATGTTTTTTTAAAGATGGTTGATGATGAATGCTTTAGCACAGTATAGCACAAGGAGAATTTCCCTCACTGTCCTTCCCTGTCCCTACAAGCAAGGATTAGCACATTAAAACACACTGACACTCTCCCTACCTATAGTTTTCTGTCCCTATAAAAAATGTTTACTCTTTCGTCCATGGACCGACACAGCTTCTCTATTGACAAAGTGGGTATTATCCGTTAATTAGGAGTGACTAGGCAGAAAAACTTGTAAAAAGTGTTGCATCACACCTTCTACAGTACCGCCCAGGGGGCGGACCCTCTGGGTATACCCTCTCAGTCTGCACATCGCAGATCAGTTTTTTTCTGTCTAGCAAGGAGTAGGACATGGCTCCCTTCGGGCTCATTGGTCCGGGGAAAAAAGATATATATATTTTTTATTTTTTTGCTACATTTGTTGTTTCCTGCGATCTTCGATCAACTGCCGACTGGGTGACAGGCTGGATCCTCGATCCTTGTAGTCTCCCCAGTTTCGGCCATCGAGCGTGTGCCGACCCTAGCTACGCGCTGGGTTTTCCACGACATGCCCGTCGCTCCACGGGTGGCCGGTAAGCCTACGCTCCAGGGCCTGCATCGGACCGCTCAGCTTCGGCTGACCTTACGGCCGAGTCGCAGCAGCCTGGCCGGTGAGCTTACACTCCAAGGCTTGCATCGGACCGCTCAGCTTCGGCTGACCTTACGGCCGAGTCGCAGCAGCCTGTCCGGTGAGCGTCATGCTCCAGGGCATACATATGATCGTCCCTTCTGGGTCCAATCACAGCATGCCTGGCCAACAGTCACCTTCCGTGCGCGGACGATGATCTGTTTGGAATGTCTTCCAGCAGAATACATGCAGGATAGGTAAGTAAAACTCCCCTGCCTCGGCTGGGTGATTTAGCTGGACATTCCTGGAGAGATCAAGTAAGTGGTTGTGGCCCCTTTCTTCCCTCTCTCCCTGCCTTTCCCTCCTCCCTGGGCTTCTAGCTAAAGGTTGCTGGGTGCTGGGGGTCACCTAGGGGGTCCCACTGGAGCGGGGCTGGCTGTAACTAACATTTAAAAGAAATGTCATTTTTGCTTACCTGTGTTTCTGTGTCTCCATGCTGTCGGCGGCCATTTTGAGGTGGTCCATGCCAAGTTTGGCCTCTTGTAACTGCCTGGCGGCCATCTTCCTGTAGTTCGGCCACACCCACTGGCCCCTATCAGGTGATCGGCGGCCATGTTTGTCCACCCTGTATGCAGATATTGCCGTTCGGCGGCCATCTTTTTTGTGGGCTATGGCTGCCTGACCTCTATCTTCTGTCGGCGGCCATTTTCTTAGAGCCCACATTATCTTCCATACAGACGGTTTTGGCAACCATTTTGCGAGAGCCTCCGGCCTCTAGGGTGCATTACACTGGCGCGAAAATTCACACAGGAAGTGCTGATAAAAGAAGCAGACTGACACAGCAGCAAGGGGACAGCATCATAGGCGCAGCATAGCAGTACCTATCCAGGGTGGTGAGTCCTCTGGGTAACCCAGCATCTCTGCAGCGCAGGAGGGTGGCCTATTGATATCTTGCCTGGAGCCCTGTGAGTGTCAGCGTGTGGTCAGCATGGCATCTGAGCCAGATGTCTTCTCCCCTGAAACACCAGATTTAGCAGCTGGTGTCCCTGAGGTGTCTATGGACGCTATGTCGGCAATCCTAGAGGCGTTTGCTGCCAGGGTGGAAGCAGCACACGGGAATACAGGGGGTAATAAACGCCCCCGTCCCCTGCAATCTTCTGGGGATATTTCTGATGCAGAACCAGGTCCAGCTACGGCTCATGGCCCAGATTCTGATGCATCAGAGACTGCAGACCGTGACCGATCGGACAGTGAGGAGGACTCCAAGTCCAGGTCAGTACGCGAGACGGCTTTGGTATCTGACCTTATTACTGCAGTGCGGGATACGCTAAAGTTGGAAAGGACTGAAGAAGTAGCAGATACTCCAGTCCCCTTTGGGTTTCGTAAACCTGCCCGCACTGCTAAGGTGTTCCCTTGTGTGTCTTATTTTGACAAACTCTTATACAAGGAATGGGAGAACCCACTGAGGGTCTTTACAGCCCCAAAGAGGTTTGCAGTACGGTACCCCTTTGAGGAGAGTTTTCTGAAGATATGGACCTCTCCCCCTATAGTGGACCCTTCGGTGTCCAGACTTAATAGAGCCACCACTATTCCAGTAGAAGGGGCTCCTGTTTTCAAGGACCCTGTGGATAAGAAGGCTGAAGCACTCGCTCGCTACCTATACTCAGTGGTAGGCTCAGCAGTACGCCCGGCATTGGCGGGGGCCCTAGTGTCTCAGACACTTACTGAATGGGCAAAATTGCTACTCCAGGGGTTAAAGGAGCGAGATGCTCCTCCTAATGAGATAACTTTGGCCGACCAGTTGGTCCAGGGCCTTAAGTTTGTCTGCGAGTCAGACATGGATACTATTCCCCTGCTGTCAAGAGCTTCGGTTTATGCAGTAGCAATACGCCGCCTGATCTGGCTAAAGGGCTGGTCTGCGGACCAGACTTCCAAGAAAGCCCTATTGGATCTGCCTTTTAAGGGCGACAGACTTTTTGGGGCTTCTCTGGATGACATCATCAAGGATGCTACAGGAGGTAAAAGCACTTTGCTTCCCCAAACTAGCAAGGGTAGGGGACCACGCCAAGGGCAAGGGCCCCCCTTTACTGCACGTAAGCGGTTTTTTCGCCCTCTTAAGGCGACAGGGAAAAGACCCCAGGCCGATAAAGCGCCTGCCCAAGGACAAAAGCGTCCTTGGTCCCGCAGACCCAACAAGCCTGTGGACAAATCTGCGTCCACATGAAGGTCCGCCCCCACCCAGCTCTCGGGTGGGGGGACGTCTTCGCAAATTTGCGACTCAGTGGACTGCTCTAGTCTCCGACAGGTGGGTTTGCGAAGTAATCTCCTCAGGCTACAAGATAGAATTTCTCTCTTGTCCACCAGACAGATTCATCACCTCCAATCTCCAGCTACTACCGACCCGTCGGGAGGCCCTGTATGGGGCGGTCCAGGGTCTACTGGAACGCGGGGTAGTTATTCCAGTTCCAGAACAGGAACGGGGTCAGGGTTTTTACTCAAATCTGTTCATTGTGCCAAAGAAGGAGGGGGTTCGTCCAATCTTGGATCTCAGAGCCCTCAATTGCTTTGTGAAGGTACAAAGATTTCGGATGGAGTCGGTTCGATCCGTAGTCACGGCTCTCCATCCGGGGGACTTTCTGGCCTCCTTGGACATCAAGGACGCATACCTGCATGTCCCCATATACTCCAGACACCAGAGGTTTCTGCGATTTGCTATCGGGAAGAACCACTACCAGTTTGTGGCCCTCCCGTTTGGCCTTGCCTCAGCACCCAGGACGTTCACCAAGGTGCTCGCTCCGATTCTGGCACTTCTAAGACAGCGGGGTATCGCTATCACAGGTTACTTGGACGACCTTCTGCTGAAGGGCCCTTCAAGCTCAGAATTAGAGGTAAGCGTGTCCATTACCTGTCAGACTCTTCGAGACTGTGGTTGGATACTAAACACGCAAAAGTCAGTATTGGTGCCCACTCAACGCCTAGTGTACCTGGGGTTGATTCTGGATTCCTCAGAGGCAAAGGTATTCCTCCCTGTGGAGAAGTTGCAGACCCTCCGGGCTGCAGTACGGCAGCTGACTTCCAGGAATTGGTCGTCACTCCGTTTTTGCATGCGAGTGTTGGGCCTCATGGTAGCCTCCTTCGAGGCGGTCCCATATGCTCAATACCACACTCGAGTGTTACAGAGGGAAGTTCTGTCCAGATGGAACAGATGCCCTTCATCTCTGGATTATCAAATCCGAGTGAGCCACCTAGTCAGGAGATCCCTGGTATGGTGGCTGACAGCACCGGCTCTAATGGCCGGGAAGTCATTTCTTCCGGTTTACTGGATAGTGATCACGACGGACGCCAGCCTTACAGGTTGGGGGGGAGTCTGGGGTGTCCAGTCGGCGCAAGGTCGCTGGACCCCAGAGGAAGCCCTCCTGCCGATCAATGTCCTGGAGATCCGGGCGATCAAGCTGTGCCTCTTCAAATGGTCTCAGAGACTGCAAGGGCGTCCAGTCAGGATCCAGTCAGACAACGCCACAGCAGTGGCATATGTCAATCATCAAGGAGGAACAAGAAGCTCAGCTGCAGCATCGGAGATCGCTCGCATCCTGAAGTGGGCAGAGAGGAGCGTACCGGCACTGTCGGCCGTGTACATTCCGGGTGTGGAAAACTGGCAGGCGGACTACCTGAGCCGCCAGATGCTGGACCAGGGAGAATGGTCCTTACACCCGGAGGTGTTCCAACTCCTCTGCCAAAGATGGAGCACACCAGACGTAGATCTTCTGGCTTCCCGACTCAATCGGAAGGTATTGAGGTTTGTGGCCCGGTCAAGAGACCCATGGGCAGACGCAACGGACGCGTTGGTAGCATCGTGGGGCCAGTATCGGCTAATCTATGCCTTCCCTCCCTTAAGGCTTCTTCCTCTTCTGCTCCGCAGAGTGGAGGCAGAGGGAATTCCAATGATCCTAATCGCTCCAGATTGGCCTCAGCGTCCTTGGTACGCCGATCTAGTACGTCTGGTAGCAGACGTCCCCTGGCGCCTACCACTACGGAAGGACCTGCTGTCGCAAGGTCCCATATTCCATCCTGCTTTACAGTCATTGGCTTTAACGGCATGGCTGTTGAGAACCAGGTACTGAGAGACCGGGGCCTGTCAGACTCAGTAATTTCTACTATGAGAAGTGCTCGGAAACCGTCCTCTAGGAAGGTCTATCACCGCACTTGGAGGGCCTACATCTCCATGTGTGAGGAAATGAAATGGCATCCGCGTACCTATTTGGTTTCCAGAATCCTGCTGTTTTTACAGCATGGGGTAGACCAAAGGCTTGCCCTAAGTACGATTAAGGGACAGATATCTGCCCTGGCTGTCTTTTTTCAGCGACCCCTGGCGACTCACTCTCTCGTGAGTACATTTGAGCAAGGGGTTCGACATGTGGCCCCTCCGGTCCGCCCCCCGTTACCTCCGTGGGACTTGAACCTGGTCCTCTCGGTGCTTCAGAAGGCACCGTTTGAGAATATTAGAGATATTCCCCTGTTGACACTTTCTCAGAAGGTGGTCTTTTTGGTGGCTGTTACGTCAGTTAGACGAGTCTCTGAGCTGGCAGCCTTGTCCTGCAAGGCTCCCTATTTGATTTTCCACAAGGATAAGGTGGTGCTGCGGCCGCAGCCTTCCTTTCTTCCGAAGGTCGTTTCGCGCTTTTCATCTCAACAAAGACATTGTACTTCCATCCTTGTGTCCTCAGCCGTCGAATCCTAAGGAGTCGGCGTTGCATTCCTTGGACGTTGTCCGAGCTTTGAGAGTATACATATCTGCTACTTCCCTGTTCCGGAAGTCAGACTCACTGTTTGTTTCGGTGGCTGGTCCCAAGAAGGGCCAAGCAGTCTCATCGGCCACCATCTCTAGGTGGATCCGATAGATAGTAATCCAGGCTTACGCCTTAAAGGGTCAGGCGCCCCCCTTTCCTGTCACGGCGCATTCGACCAGGGCAATAGGTGCCTCTTGGGCTTTCCGACATCAAGCGTCTGTTTCCCAACTATGTAAAGCGGCGACTTGGTCGTCCGCTCACACTTTCACCAAATTCTACAAAGTTGATGTAGGTGCATCTTCGGATGCCTCTTTCGGCCGCAAGGTTTTGCAGGCGGCTGTTTAGAGTTGCAACTCCTCCGTTGGAGGAGTGCTGTTTTGTGTTTTGGGGTGAAGTTTGTTTTTATGCTGTTACCACCCCTCGTTTTTTCTCTGACACTGCTTTGGGACGTCCCACTTTGTCAATAGAGAAGCTGTGTCGGTCCATGGACGAAAGAGTAAATAGGATTTTTTACTCACCGTAAAATCCTTTTCTCTGAGTCCATGGACCGACACAGCACCCACCCCTCCTTTTAAGTTTGTACTGCTTTTTGACGAACTGATCTGCGATGTGCAGACTGAGAGGGTATACCCAGAGGGTCCGCCCCCTGGGCGGTACTGTAGAAGGTGTGATGCAACACTTTTTACAAGTTTTTCTGCCTAGTCACTCCTAATTAACGGATAATACCCACTTTGTCAATAGAGAAGCTGTGTCGGTCCATGGACTCAGAGAAAAGGATTTTACGGTGAGTAAAAAATCCTATTTTTTTAAAGATGGTTGATGATGAATGCTTTAGCACAGTATAGCACAAGGAGAATTTCCCTCACTGTCCTTCCCTGTCCCTACAAACAAGGATTAGCACAGTAAAACACACTGACACTCTCCCTACCTATAGTTTTCTGTCCCTATAAAAAATGTTTTTTTAAAGATGGTTGATGATGAATGCTTTAGCACAGTATAGCACAAGGAGAATTTCCCTCACTGTCCTTCCCTGTCCCTACAAACAAGGATTAGCACAGTAAAACACACTGACACTCTCCCTACCTATAGTTTTCTGTCCCTATAAAAAATGTTTTTTTAAAGATGGTTGATGATGAATGCTTTAGCACAGTATAGCACAAGGAGAATTTCCCTCACTGTCCTTCCCTGTCCCTACAAACAAGGATTAGCACAGTAAAACACACTGACACTCTCCCTACCTATAGTTTTCTGTCCCTATAAAAAATGTTTTTTTAAAGATGGTTGATGATGAATGCTTTCGCACAGTATAGCACAAGGAGAATTTCCCTCACTGTCCTTCCCTGTCCCTACAAACAAGGATTAGCACAGTAAAACACACTGACACTCTCCCTACCTATAGTTTTCTGTCCCTATAAAAAATGTTTTTTTAAAGATGGTTGATGATGAATGCTTTAGCACAGTATAGCACAAGGAGAATTTCCCTCACTGTCCTTCCCTGTCCCTACAAACAAGGATTAGCACAGTAAAACACACTGACACTCTCCCTACCTATAGTTTTCTGTCCCTATAAAAAATGTTTTTTTAAAGATGGTTGATGATGAATGCTTTAGCACAGTATAGCACAAGGAGAATTTCCCTCACTGTCCTTCCCTGTCCCTACAAACAAGGATTAGCACAGTAAAACACACTGACACTCTCCCTACCTATAGTTTTCTGTCCCTATAAAAAATGTTTTTTTAAAGATGGTTGATGATGAATGCTTTAGCACAGTATAGCACAAGGAGAATTTCCCTCACTGTCCTTCCCTGTCCCTACAAACAAGGATTAGCACAGTAAAACACACTGACACTCTCCCTACCTATAGTTTTCTGTCCCTATAAAAAATGTTTTTTTAAAGATGGTTGATGATGAATGCTTTAGCACAGTATAGCACAAGGAGAATTTCCCTCACTGTCCTTCCCTGTCCCTACAAACAAGGATTAGCACAGTAAAACACACTGACACTCTCCCTACCTATAGTTTTCTGTCCCTATAAAAAATGTTTTTTTAAAGATGGTTGATGATGAATGCTTTAGCACAGTATAGCACAAGGAGAATTTCCCTCACTGTCCTTCCCTGTCCCTACAAACAAGGATTAGCACAGTAAAACACACTGACACTCTCCCTACCTATAGTTTTCTGTCCCTATAAAAAATGTTTTTTTAAAGATGGTTGATGATGAATGCTTTAGCACAGTATAGCACAAGGAGAATTTCCCTCACTGTCCTTCCCTGTCCCTACAAACAAGGATTAGCACAGTAAAACACACTGACACTCTCCCTACCTATAGTTTTCTGTCCCTATAAAAAATGTTTTTTTAAAGATGGTTGATGATGAATGCTTTAGCACAGTATAGCACAAGGAGAATTTCCCTCACTGTCCTTCCCTGTCCCTACAAACAAGGATTAGCACAGTAAAACACACTGACACTCTCCCTACCTATAGTTTTCTGTCCCTATAAAAAATGTTTTTTTAAAGATGGTTGATGATGAATGCTTTAGCACAGTATAGCACAAGGAGAATTTCCCTCACTGTCCTTCCCTGTCCCTACAAACAAGGATTAGCACAGTAAAACACACTGACACTCTCCCTACCTATAGTTTTCTGTCCCTATAAAAAATGTTTTTTTTAAAGATGGTTGATGATGAATGCTTTAGCACAGTATAGCACAAGGAGAATTTCCCTCACTGTCCTTCCCTGTCCCTACAAACAAGGATTAGCACAGTAAAACACACTGACACTCTCCCTACCTATAGTTTTCTGTCCCTATAAAAAATGTTTTTTTAAAGATGGTTGATGATGAATGCTTTAGCACAGTATAGCACAAGGAGAATTTCCCTCACTGTCCTTCCCTGTCCCTACAAACAAGGATTAGCACAGTAAAACACACTGACACTCTCCCTACTGTGAGGGGGTTAGCTCGGCAGCGGGTGTGTGTGACCCCCGAGATGGGCTCCCCACACAAAAACAGGCCCAGCAAACGGAGGTTGTGGTTTTCAAAATCAAAAAGGTGCAGTTTATTTTCTATTTACAGTGACAAAACACAGCAAAGCAAAAGAAACATAAACAAAATAAATCCTGGTCAACTTGACCTCTGACTAAACATACAGGTTTCCTAACTAACAACTGGGATCAGCCTAGTGCTGTCCTAGTCCCTAAGTCCCTGGTTTTAAATGTCCAAGCAAATAGCCACACAGGCTTTGTCTCACCGCACAGGGGTTCACTCTCCCTAGACAGTCCACACAGGTCTGGGTCCAGGCATGAGCTAACATCTAATGAAGCTGGGAGTTCTTATAGAGGCCTAAATGAGCTGACAAGCTTCAGCTGGTCTCATCAACTCCCTGTCTGCACGACGCCCCACACTCTCCCTAGAGGTATGAGTCATCCATGAGCCCACTAGACTCAGCTGGGCTTATACAACTCTCCACCTAGTTGTATAAGTCGGCGTAAAGCCTGAATCTGGGCGAAATATATCTACCCCCCTGGATGCAACCAGGTGACTTTACCTTCCTGCTGTCACATACCCCCCCCTCTTGTTTTAACCTCGGGGTTGGAACACCAGCAATCAGGCATTCATGTACTCGAGACAAAGCATCCACATTCCCCATTTGAACGCCAGGGCGATGCTTTACTGTGAAGTTGAATTCCTGGAGGGCCAGGAACCACCTATTCACTCTTCTATTTGTTTCCTTGTTTTGAGCCATCCACTTTAACGGAGCGTGATCCGTAACCATATCAAAGTGCCTACCTAGCAGGTAGTACCGAAGGGAATCTAGAGCCCACTTCACCGCTAAACACTCCTTTTCAACGGTGGCGTAATTTACCTCATGGGACTTCAACTTCCTGCTGAGGTAAATGACTGGGTGCTCTTCCCCGTTCCAGACCTGGGACAATACTGCTCCTAACCCCACATCTGACGCATCACTTTGTACGACAAAGTCTTTAGAGAAGTCGGGTGAGTACAACACTGGCTGGCTACATAAGGCTTGTTTCAAGAATTGGAATGCTGCCTCAGCCTCGGGGGTCCATTTAATCATGACCGACCCTTTCCCCTTCGTCAGGTTGGTTAGGGGCACAGCCTTAGAAGCAAAGTGGGGAATGAATCACCGATAATACCCAGCGATTCCCAGAAAGGCTCGTACCTGCTTCTTGCTGTTGGGACGTGGCCAACTCTGGATGGCCTCGACTTTGTTGAGTTGGGGTTTTATTACTCCCCTCCCAATGGTGTACCCAAGATATTTGGCCTCCTCCTGCCCAATGGTACACTTCTTGGGGTTAGCCGTAAACCCCGCTTCCCGAACAGAGTCCAGGACTGCTTGCACTTTTGGCAGATGTGAGGCCCAATCTGTGCTATGGACAATTACGTCATCCAGGTAAGCCGCAGCATACTTCCGATGGGGCCTCAGCATCTGGTCCATTTTCCGCTGGAATGTGGCCGGCGCATTCTGTAACCCGAACGGCATTCTTTTATATTGGAACGCCCCGTCTGGGGTTACAAATGCGGTTTTCTCTTTGGCCGACTTGGCCAGCGGGATTTGCCAATACCCTTTTGTGAGGTCAAGAGTCGTCATGTATCGGGCTGTTCCCAGCCGGTCGATCAACTCATCTATACGTGGCATGGGGTAGGTGTCAAATTTTGTAACTTTGTTCAACTGACGAAAATCGTTACAAAATCGCCAGCTCCCATCCGGTTTAGGCACCAACACAATGGGACTAGACCAATCACTTTGGGACTCCTCTATCACCCCTAAGTTCAGCATTTTCTGTACTTCCTCCCGTATTGCCTCCCGTCGGGCCTCTGGGATCCGATAGGGTTTTAACTTCACCCTTTCACCGGGCGGGGTAATGATGTCATGCTCTACCCCAGATGTTTGTCCTGGCAGCTCAGAGTATACCTCCTTGTTGCGAAGCACAAACTCCTTAACCTCCTGTTGTTGGGGTTGTGACAAGGTGGCTGCTATTCCAACCTCAGGAATCACGCAACCAGTTTGAGCTGGTGACCAAGTGTCTGCGACTAGGGACTCTCTATCCCTCCAGGCTTTCAACAGATTAACGTGATAGATCTGTTCGGGCTTTCGCCTTCCTGGTTGTCTGACCTTGTAATTCACTTCGCTCACTTTTTCCATTATCTCGTAGGGGCCTTGCCATTTGGCAAGGAATTTACTTTCAACCGTAGGGACAAGTACCAGTATCCTATCCCCCGGGGAAAAGGTACGGGTCTTGGCTCCACGGTTGTACACTCTCTGCTGTGCTAACTGCGCTTGGGCCAAATGTTCCTTCACGATGGGCATTACCTGTGCAATTCGGTCTTGCATCAGGGCGACATGCTCAATCACACTCCTGTGGGGAGAACTCTCACTTTCCCAAGTTTCCTTGGCAATATCCAACAGCCCTCTTGGGTGTCTCCCATACAGTAACTCAAAGGGGGAGAATCCCGTAGAGGATTGGGGCACCTCCCTAATAGCAAACATCAGATAAGGAAGTAGACAGTCCCAATCCTTTCCATCTCTATCCACCACTTTCTTCAACATTTGTTTTAGGGTTTTGTTGAATCTTTCAACCAGCCCATCGGTTTGGGGGTGATACACAGATGTACGTAATTGCGTCACTTTGAACAATTTACACAGCTCCTTCATAACCCGGGACATAAAGGGTGTACCTTGGTCCGTAAGCAGTTCTTTACAAATACCCACCCGGCTAAACACAAGAGATAGCTCTTTGGCTATGGTTTTGGCCGAGGTATTTCGGAGAGGGATCACTTCTGGATAACGGGTGGCATAGTCCATTATAACTAATATGTACTGGTGCCCCCTAGCGGACTTGATTATAGGACCTACCAAATCCATGGCGATCCTCTCAAACGGGACCTCAATGATGGGTAGAGGGACCAGCGGGCTACGGAAATGTGGCATCGGGGCCGACCTCTGACACACAGGGCAGGAGGAACAATAATTTTCTATGTCCTTCATCACCCCCGGCCAATAGAATCTCTGTAATACCCTCTCTCGGGTTTTCTCTGTCCCCAGATGACCTCCAAGAATGTGCCCATGGGCCAACTCCAACACCAACTTCCTGTAAGGTTTGGGCACCACAAGCTGCTCAACGGTTTCTTCTGCCCTTTTTGCCACCCGATACAGTAGGTCCTTCTCTACGCTGAAGTATGGGTAAGTGCAGGTATTATCTGGGTTCACTAACTCGACCATCTATTTTCACTACGTTTTCCCGTGCCTTTATTAGGGCGGGGTCTTTCAACTGTTCTGTGGCAAAGTTTTCCCTGTGAACCTCAAGATCAGAAAACTCCACAGACGGTAGGTTTTCGTCTGAGGAGGTGGGCTCCTCTCCAGTTTCTTGAGTCTCCCCTGCCAATACTGATAAGGGAAATTCCGGAGAGTCCTCACCACTCTCAGGGGAGTTCTGGCTATCACATTCCTGGTACATAGGGGCACCAGTGGGGGGCTCAGGATCATCCCACAGTTCCCAGAACTTCGGAAAATCCCTTCCCACAATGGCGTCATGCGGTAACTGAGATACTAAGCCCACTGGATGAGAGAGGGTACCTTTGGGGGTCTCGAAACACACTGTAGTCACTGGATACTCTCGGGTGTCCCCATGCACACAAATAACAGCTACCTTGCTATTCCCAGAGACCTCTGTTTTAACTAACTCAGCCTTTATCAGGGTCACAAGGCTACCTGAATCCAGCAATACCACAACATTTCTACCATTAACACACATTTTGCATAAATGTTTCTCAGTTCCTCGAATGGCAGTGCATGCGACTGTCGCACACAGCGACTGACGTCTGCCCGTCAGAAAGTCACACTGCATGGGTTCCTCCACAACCGGGCAATTGGCTGCAATATGTCCCGCTTGCCGGCAGCGGTAGCAAACGATCCTTCTTGCGGCCTCTTGAGCCGCTGATTTCCCAGGCTGTTCTCGCCAAACTTGGGGTAGAGCTCCCACCCTCTCACTCTCTCCACCCTTACCCCTTGGAATCCTCTTATCCGCCCCTGGGGATGGTCTGGTCTTAGGGTGGAAAGTCCGAGTGTCTCTGGAAGAGGCCGTCAGGTTCTCTGTAGCCAAGTATTTCTCCACACGATCCACAAGACCATCGGCCGTCTCTGGGTCTCCATGGCTTACCCACTTTTGGATGGCAGTAGGAAGAGCTCTCAAAAACCGATCCATTACAACACGTTCCACAATCTTTGGTGCGGACAAAGTCTCTGGCTGTAGCCACTTTCTGCTCAGGTGAATGAGATCATACATTTGAGACCTGGGGGGTTTTCCAAGCTGGAAAGTCCAGTTATGCACACGCTGAGCCCGGACAGCCTGGGTGACACCCAGCCTTGCCAATATTTCAGCTTTTAGCATCACATAGTCTTTTGCTTGGTTAGGCTCTAGGTCATAGTAAGCTTTCTGCGATTCACCAGTTAACAGAGGAGCCACCAGTCCAGCCCACTGCTCCTCAGGCCACTTTTCTCTTTCAGCGGTCCTTTCAAATGTGGTCAAAAATACCTCTGGATCATCCTCTCCAGTCATTTTTGTCAATAAACGACTCACCCCAAAGGACGCGGTATTAGTGGGACGGCTTTCCTCACTGGTCTGCGGACGTTGCTGCATTACTGCTTCCATCTGTTGTTGTAGTCTCTGCTCTTGCTTCTGCAACAGGTCTATGAAGCGGGCCTCAGATTGCTGCTGGGCTTGTTGCTGAGCCTCCAGACTCTGTTGCAAAGTTACGTTTGTCTGCTGCTGGGCTGCAAGGCTCTGTTGATGAGCTTGCTGCTGGGCTGCAAGGCTCTGTTGATGAGCTTGCTGCTGGGCTGCGAAGTTCTGTTGTTGAGCTGCAAGGCTCTTTTGCAAACCTGCATTTGTCTGCTGTTGATTGGCATTTGCTAGAGCCAGCTGCTTCAGTATCTCCTCCATGCTGGCTTAAAAAAAAACTGCCACTGGTTCTCCACCAACTGTGAGGGGGTTAGCTCGGCAGCGGGTGTGTGTGACCCCCGAGATGGGCTCCCCACACAAAAACAGGCCCAGCAAACGGAGGTTGTGGTTTTCAAAATCAAAAAGGTGCAGTTTATTTTCTATTTACAGTGACAAAACACAGCAAAGCAAAAGAAACATAAACAAAATAAATCCTGGTCAACTTGACCTCTGACTAAACATACAGGTTTCCTAACTAACAACTGGGATCAGCCTAGTGCTGTCCTAGTCCCTAAGTCCCTGGTTTTAAATGTCCAAGCAAATAGCCACACAGGCTTTGTCTCACCGCACAGGGGTTCACTCTCCCTAGACAGTCCACACAGGTCTGGGTCCAGGCATGAGCTAACATCTAATGAAGCTGGGAGTTCTTATAGAGGCCTAAATGAGCTGACAAGCTTCAGCTGGTCTCATCAACTCCCTGTCTGCACGACGCCCCACACTCTCCCTAGAGGTATGAGTCATCCATGAGCCCACTAGACTCAGCTGGGCTTATACAACTCTCCACCTAGTTGTATAAGTCGGCGTAAAGCCTGAATCTGGGCGAAATATATCTACCCCCCTGGATGCAACCAGGTGACTTTACCTTCCTGCTGTCACACTACCTATAGTTTTCTGTCCCTATAAAAAATGTTTTTTTAAAGATGGTTGATGATGAATGCTTTAGCACAGTATAGCACAAGGAGAATTTCCCTCACTGTCCTTCCCTGTCCCTACAAACAAGGATTAGCACAGTAAAACACACTGACACTCTCCCTACCTATAGTTTTCTGTCCCTATAAAAAATGTTTTTTTAAAGATGGTTGATGATGAATGCTTTAGCACAGTATAGCACAAGGAGAATTTCCCTCACTGTCCTTCCCTGTCCCTACAAACAAGGATTAGCACAGTAAAACACACTGACACTCTCCCTACCTATAGTTTTCTGTCCCTATAAAAAATGTTTTTTTAAAGATGGTTGATGATGAATGCTTTAGCACAGTATAGCACAAGGAGAATTTCCCTCACTGTCCTTCCCTGTCCCTACAAACAAGGATTAGCACAGTAAAACACACTGACACTCTCCCTACCTATCCTTCTCTTTCCCTAAACTAAAGGAATCCAGGTTAAGCAAGAAAAAAAATGTCACTGTCCCTGCCTATGCTTCTCTTTCACTGCTCCGGAACACACTACACTAGGCCGCCGTGCTGGCGGCCTTTTATAGTGTGGGGCATGTACTAAACACACTCAGCAATAATTGGCCACAGGCATCCTGCCTGTGGCCAATCATTGCTCTCCTCGCTGCCGGCGCTGTGATTGGCCAAGCATGCGGGGTCACAGTGCATGCTTGGCCAATCACAGCGCCTGGATGACACTGCGATGGCGTAGTGCATTGTGGGCCGCGAATTAGGCGCGAACGGCCCAAATCGTTCGTTGTTCGGCGAACGATCGAACAGCCGATGTTCGAGTCGAACGTATGTTCGACTCGAACACCGAGCTCATCCCTATTGCTAATACAATGCTGATGTTATAAAATGAAAGTGTATGCTGTGGCCATAGATTTTCTTCTACAGACATTGTCATGTTGATCAATATTTTATTCCAACAAATCAACATGCAGACTTTTTCTGCACTAATAATCAGCTAGTGCACTGGGCCACCCACCACACTTTTTACTAAAACACACTTGCTCTTTTTTGTTCAGAAAAAAAAAAAAGTTTATTTTATTATACAGTGCATAAATAACTTTACATTCTTTATTAGGTCTAACCATAAGAGTACATCAACCAGTATTAGGGATGAGCTTCGAGTTTGAGTCAAACTCATGTTCGACTCGAACATTGCCTGTTCGCCCGTTCGCCGAACAGCGAACAAATTGGGGTGTTCGCGGCAAATTCTAAAAATCTATGGGAGAAATCTAAAGTGCTAATTATAAAGGCTTATATGCAAGTTATTGTCCTAAAAAGTGTTTGGGGACCGGGGTCCTGCCCCAGGGGACATGTATCAATGCAAAAAGAAGTTTTAAAAACGGCCGTTTTTTCGGGAGCAGTGATTTTAATAATGCTTAAAATGAAAAAATAAAAGTGAAATATTCCTTTAAATTTCGTACCTGGGGGGTGTGTATGATATGCATGTGAAGTGGCGCATGTTTCCCGTGCTTAGAACTGTCCCTGCAAAAAATGTCATTTTTGAAAGAAAAAAATGCATTTAAAACTGACTCGCGGCTATTAATGAATTGTCGGCTCCCGGCAATACATACAAAAGTCATTGATAAAAAAAAAAAAAAAGCGTGGGGGTTCCCCAGAATTCAATTACCAGGCCTTTCAGGTCTGGAATGGATATTAAGGGGAACCCCGCCGCAAATTAAAAAAAAAAATTGACGTGGGGTTCCCCCAAATATCCATTCCAGGCCCTTCAGATCTGGCATGGATTTTAAGGGGAACTCCACCCCAATTTTTTTTTAAAAATGGCGTGGAGTCCCCCTAAAAATCCATACCAGACCCTTATCCGAGCACACAACCTGGCCGGCCGCAGGGGAAAAGGGGGGGATGAGAGAGCGGCCCCCCTCCCTCCTGAACCGTACCAAGCCACATGCCCTCAACATGGGGAGGATGTCCCCATGTTGATGGGGACAAGGGCCTCATCCCCACAACCCTTGCCCGGTGGTTGTGGGGGTCTGCGGGCGGGGGGCTTATCGGAATCTGGAAGACCCCTTTAACAAAGGGGACCCCCAGATCCCGGCCCCCCCTATGTGAATTGGTAAGGGGTACATTGTACCCCTACCATTTCACGAAGAAAGCGTAAAAAAATGTTTAAAAAAACACACAAACACCTTGAAAAAGTCCTTTATTTAAAAAAAAACAAAAAACATTCCAGCGGTGAAATCCAGTGTCCCGCGGCGATCCCGATGTCCAGCGATGTCCTTCATTGGTTGTGCCTGAGCGGACCTGATGGGGAACTCCCTCTCAGTATTTTAAATGTATAGACCCGCCCCTTCTAAAGTTCCCCATCAGGTCCGCTCAGCAGACCAGATGCGGAACATGAGAAGGGGCGGGTCTATACATGTATTACCAAAGTGAGAGCAGTTCCCCATCAGGTCCGCCCCCTCGGTATGTCGGACCCGCCTACGTCATTGTCTTGAGCGGGGAACTTCCTTCACTGTGTAATTTAAATTTGCATAGTGAAGGAAGTTCCCCGCTCAAGCCAATGACGTAGGCGGGTCCGACATACCGAGGGGGCGGACCTGATGGGGGACTGCTCTCACTTTGGTAATACATGTATAGACCCGCCCCTTCTCATGTTCCGCATCTGGTCCGCTGAGCGGACCTGATAGGGAACTTTAGAAGGGGCGGGTCTATACATTTAAAATACTGAGAGGGAGTTCCCCATCAGGTCCGCTCAGGCACAACCAATGAAGGACAGCGCTGGACATCGGGATCGCCGCGGGACACTGGATTTCACCGCTGGAATGTTTTTTTTTTTTTTTTTAAATAAAGGACTTTTTCAAGGTGTTTGTGTGTTTTTTAAACATTTTTTTACGCTTTCTTCGTGAAATGGTAGGGGTACAATGTACCCCTTACCAATTCACATAGGGGGGGCGGGATCTGGGGGTCCCCTTTGTTAAAGGGGTCTTCCAGATTCCGATAAGCCCTCCGCCCGCAGACCCCCACAACCACCGGGCAAGGGTTGTGGGGATGAGGCCCTTGTCCCCATTAACATGGGGACATCCTCCCCATGTTGAGGGCATGTGGCTTGGTACGGTTCAGGAGGGAGGGGGGCCGCTCTCTCGTCCCCCCCCCTTTTCCCCTGCGGCCGGCCAGGTTGCGTGCTCGGATAAGGGGTCTGGTATGGATTTTTAGGGGGACTCCACGCCATTTTTTTTTTAAAATTTGGGGTGGAGTTCCCCTTAAAATCCATGCCAGATCTGAAGGGCCTGGAATGGATATTTGGGGGAACCCCACGTCAATTTTTTTTTAAATTTGCGGCGGGGTTCCCCTTAATATCCATTCCAGACCTGAAGGGCCTGGTAATTGAATTCTGGGGAACCCCCACGCTTTTTTTTTATTTTTATCAATGACTTTTGTATGTATTGCCGGGAGCCGACAATTCATTAATAGCCGCGAGTCAGTTTTAAATGCATTTTTTTCTTTCAAAAATGACATTTTTTGCAGGGACAGTTCTAAGCACGGGAAACATGCGCCACTTTACATGCATATCATACACACCCCCCAGGTACGAAATTTAAAGGAATATTTCACTTTTATTTTTTCATTTTAAGCATTATTAACCACTTAAGCCCCGGACCATTTGGTAGCTAGAGGACCAGAGGTGAATTCAGAATTTTGCACTGCGCTGCTTTAACTGTAAATTGTGCTGACATGCAATGTTGTACCCAAACGAAATTTGCGTCCTTTTCTTCCCACAAATAGAGCTTTCTTTTAATGGTATTTGATTGCCTCTGCGATTTTTATTTTTTGCGATATAAACGGAAAAAGACAGAAAATTTTGAAAAAAAATGATATTTTCTACTTTTTGTTATAAGAAAAATCGAATAAACTCAATTGTAGTCATACATTTAGGCCAAAATGTATTCAGCCACATGTTTTTAGTAAAAAAAAATGTCAATAAGCGTATATTTATTGGTTTGCGCAAAAGTTATAGAGTTTACAAACTAGGGTACATTTTCTGAAATTTAAACAGCTTTAAATTTATGACTGCCTATCTCATTTCTTGAGGTGCTAAAATGACAGGGCAGTACAAAACCCCCCCAAATGACCCCATTTTGGAAAGTAGACACCCCAAGGAAATTGCTGAGAGGCATGTTGAGCCCATTGAATTTTTTATTTTTTGTCCCAAGTGATTGAATAATGACTAAAAAAAAATAAAAAAAAAAATTACAAAAAGTTGTCACTAAATGATATATTGCTCACACATGCCATGGTTATATGTGGAATTTCACCCCAAAATACATTTTGCTGCTTCTCCTGAGTACGGGGATACCACATGTGTGGGACTTTTTGGGAGCCTAGCCGCGTACGGGACCCCGGAAACCAAGCACCGCCTTCAGGATTTCTAAGGGCGCAAATTTTTGATTTCACTCCTCACTACCTATCACAGTTTCGAAGGCCATAAAATGCCAAAATAGCACAAAACCCCCCCAAATGACCCCATTTTAGAAAGTAGACACCCCAAGGAAATTGTTGAGAGGCCTGTTGAGCCCATTGAATATATTTCTTTTTGTCCCAAGTGATTGAATAATGACAAAAAAAAAATTACAAAAAGTTGTCACTAAATGATATATTGCTCACACATGCCATGGTTATATGTGGAATTACACCCCAAAATACATTTTTCTGCTTCTCCTGAGTACGGGGATACCATATGTGTGGGACTTTTTAGGAGCCTAGCCGCGTACGGGACCCCGAAAACCAAGCACCGCCTTCAGGATTTCTAGGCACAAATTTTTGATTTCACTCCTCACTACCTATCACAGTTTCGAAGGCCATAAAATGCCAAAATCGCACAAAACCCCCCCAAATGACCCCATTTTGGAATATAGACACCCCAAGCTATTTGCTGAGAGGAATGGCGAGTATTTTACAGCTCTCATTTGTTTTTGAAAATGAAGAAAGAAAATATATATGTATATTTTTTTTTTCAATTTTCAAAACTTTGTGACAAAAAGCGAGATCTGCAAAATACTCACAATACCTCTCAGCAAATAGCTTGGGGTGTCTACTTTCCAAAATGGGGTCATTTGGGGGGGTTTTGTGCTATCTGGGCATTCCATGGCCTCCGAAACTGTGATAGGCAGTGAGAAGTGAAATCAAAAATTTACACCCTTAGAAAGCCTGAAGGCGGTGCTTGGTTTTTGCCAAAAAGTCTCACACATGTGGTATCCCCGTACTCAGGAGAAGCAACAGAATGTATTTTGGGGTGTAATTCCACATATGCCCATGGCATGTTTGAGCAATATATCATTTAGTGACAACTTTGTGCAAAAAAAAATAAAAAAATTGTCGTATTTCCGCAACTTGTGTCAACGTATAAAATATTCCATGGACTCGACATGCCTCTCAGTATATAGCTTGGGGTGTCTACTTTCCAAAATGGGGTCATTTGGGGGGGTTTTGAACTGTTCTGGCATTTTACACACAACATTAGGAAGCTTACATCCACTCTTCTAACCACTTGAAGACAAAGCCCTTTTTGACACTTTTTGTTTACATGAAAACATTTTTTTTTTTGCAAGAAAATTATGTTGAACCCCCAAACATTATATATATTTTTAAAGCAAAGGCCCTACAGATTAAAATGGTGGGTGTTGCATTTTTTTTTTCTACACAGTATTTGCGCAGCGATTTTTCAAACGCATTTTTTGGGTTAAAAAATACACTTTTTTTAATTTTAATGCACTAAAACACACTATATTGCCCAAATGTTTGATGAAATAAAAAAGATGATCATAGGCCGAGTACATAGATACCAAACACGACATGCTTTAAAATTTCGCACAAACGCGCATTGGCGACAAACTACATACATTTTTAAAAGCCTTTAAAAGCCTTTACAGGTTACCCCAGTAGATTTACAGAGGAGGTCTACTGCTAAAATGATTGCCCTCGATCTGACCTTCGCGGTGATACCTCACATGCATGGTGCAATTGCTGTTTACATATGACGCCAGACTGACGCTTGCGTTCGCCATTGGGCAAGAGCAGGGCAGGACAGGGGTGCTTTTTTTATTTTTATTTTTTTTATTATTATTAATTTTGCTTTTTTATTTTATTTTTAAATTGTTCCTTCCAAGTATTTTGTTTTTTTTTATCATTTTTATTGTTATCTCAGGGAATGTAAATATCCCCTATGATAGCAATAGGTAGTGACAGGTACTCTTTTTTTGAAAAAACTGGGGTCTTCTAGACCCTAGATTTTTCCGCTGCCCTCAAAGCATCTGACCACACCAAGATCGGTGTGATAAAATGCTTTCCCAATGGCGCTTTTTATATCCGGGGGGGGGCATTCCCTCCCACTGCTTGTAAAAGCAGTCCAGAGGCTAATTAGCCGCTAGGATTGCTTTTAAATGAAAGCCGGCCGCAGGCTGAAAAGAATGATACCAAGATGATACCTAAACCCGCAGGCATCATTCTGGTATAAACATTCAAAGTCCAGCAACATACCAGTACGTTGCTGGTCCTTGTTGGACATGTATTGTAATCTTTTTATTTCATGCAGCCAGTTGGCTGAACGAAAAAAGAGATTGATCGGTGGGTATGCCCACCATTAGAATACCGCCCTTCATCCACCCACTTCCAATGATGGGCATACACGCAGCATTTATATATGCCGAAGCATGGGGGCATCCTCCCGCAAAAAAGTTATGCCGCACACACATGGTCGGACTTTTCCACGGGCAAGCCTCCGTCGGAATTTCGACCGTATGTACGCGGCATTAGGAGCAAAATCGCTCCTCCACCCCTGCTGCCCCAATGCTTCGGCATATATGCTTTTTTTTTTTTAACTGTGGTGGTGAAATCACCTCCTACAGCACTGGAGTCGCAGGGATCAGGCCTGTCTCTGTGAACGCTGCAGTTATGTGTGTTTTTGTTTTGTAAGTGACAGTGATCGATCGATACTGCACTTGGGTGGCCTGGGCTGGACGGAGGGGCAAAACGCAGGTGCCAGCAGGTATCTGGGCTGATCCCGCTAACACTGCGTTTTTGGGAACCCTAAACTGCTGGGGACGCTAGTATAGATCAGATCAGATATTGATCTGTTCAGATACTATACCACTAAGGGGGGTGTATGCTTCACGCGTGGGTGTTAGCGTTACTGGCACTAACCTGACGCTGCCTGGGGTGTGACGCAGACCCTCTCTGACGCTAAAACCTAATTGATATCACCCGCCGGGCGATCAGGGGGTTAAACCTTTATTGGGTTATATACACGGCGGGTGCCCTGACACTATAAAAAGCAAACTAACTAACCAGCGTCACCCGTAACACTTATATGGTGATCACTGGTGAAAGGGTTAACTAGGGGCAATCAGGGGGTTAAAACCTTTATTAGATAATATATGGGGTACCTGACGCTATAAAAACCTGCGGCGAACCTAAAAAAAATTACTAGCTACCGATCTGCATCACCGACACTAAGACAGCGTTTAGAAAAACGATTGCTTAGCGACAGTGGTGATGGGGGTGAAAGGGTTACCTGGGGGGGCGATCAAGGGGGTTAAACCTTTATTAGATAATATATTGGGGTACCTGACGCTATAAAAACCTGCGGCGAACCTAAAAAAAAATTACCGGCTACCGATCTGTATCACAGACACTAAGACAGCGTTTAGAAAAACGATCGCTTAGTGACAGTGGTGATAGGGGGTGAAAGGGTTACCTGGGGGGCGATCAAGGGGGTTAAACCTTTATTAGATAATATATTGGGGTACCTGACGCTATAAAAACCTGCGGCGAACCTAAAAAAAATTACTGGCTACGATCTGCATCACCGACACTAAGACAGCGTTTAGAAAAACAATTGCTTAGCGACAGTGGTGATAGGGGGTGAAAGGGTTACCTGGGGGGCGATCAAGGGGGTTAAACCTTTATTAGATAATATATTGGGGTACCTGACGCTATAAAAACCTGTGGCGAACCTAAAAAAAATTACCGGCTACCGATCTGCATCACAGACACTAAGACAGCGTTTAGAAAAACGATTGCTTAGTAACAGTGGTGATAGGGGGTGAAAGGGTTACCTGGGGGGCGATCAAGGGGGTTAAACCTTTATTAAATAATATATTGGGGTACCTGACGCTATAAAAACCTGCGGCGAACCTAAAAAAAATTACTGGCTGCCAATCGGCATCACTGACGCTAAGACAGCGATCAGAAAAATGATCGATAAGCGACAGTGGTGATAGGCGGTGAAAGGGTTATCTGGGGGGTGATCAGGGGGTTAAACCTTTATTAGGGGGGGTTAGGGGGCTACACTGGACCTAAGACTAAACTTTGGTGACACTTTTACAGTCACAAATGTCACTGATTGCAGTGATCACTAAATAAATGGTCACTGCAATCAGTGACACTGTGACTGGGGGCTGGGGGGGTGATCTGGGGGGTGATCTGGGGTGTCTGGGGGGGCCTGGGGGGGCGATTTATGTCCCTATGTGTCCTGGTGTCAGTGTAGTGTTGTGTGCACTGACCTGATATCTTCTCTTGTACGGCGCTCGGTATATGTGAGCGCCGCACCAGAGATGACATCACTTCCTCCTGCTCTCTCTGTCTGACACAGACAGAGGGGGCATTTCCATTCGCCGGGAGCGATCGCGAGGGGGTGGCCAGAAACGAATGGCTGCCCCCTCATCCCGGAACGCTCCCGGACACTTAGCCACCGCTCACTGTACAGAAGGGGGGTCCGATTGGACCCCCCAACTGTACAAAGGCAATCACGTACACTCTACGTGATTGTGCCTGTCGGTGCCATTCTGCCGACGTATATATACAGTGAGAGGTCGTTAAGTGGTTAAAATCACTGCTCCCGAAAAAACGGCCGTTTTTAAAACTTCTTTTTGCATTGATACATGTCCCCTGGGGCAGGACCCAGGTCCCCAAACACTTTTTAGGACAATAACTTGCATATTAGCCTTTATAATTAACACTTTAGATTTCGAACGTTCGAGTCCATTGTATTTAATAGGGTTCTAAAGTTTACACGAACATTTTGTCTGTTCGCAGGTTCTGGTGCGAACCGAACAGGGGGGTGTTCGGCTCATCCCTGACCAGTATAACAAACCTTGAATTTATTTAAAAGGTAACGGGCATTATATACATTTATGTACATTCCAAGAGATGATAAACATTTTTAAAATAGACTTATCTTTTGAAAATTAACTGTGTATCTGTAGCCTAAATTTAGATATTTCATAATTTGTAAAAAAATTTAAACCTATTTAACCACTTAAGCCCTGGACCATTTTGTTGCTAAAGGACCAGGCCCCTTTTTGCGATTCGGCACTGTGTTGCTTTGACTGACAATTTTGCGGTCGTGCGACGTGGCTCCCAAACAAAATTGACGTCCTTTTTTTCCCACAAATAGAGCTTTCTTTTGGTGGTATTTGATCACCTCTGCGGTTTTTATTTTTTGCTGTGTGTGATGTCACTGATCATCGTTCCCTATGACAGGGAACAGGCGATCACTGACATGCTACTAGGAAGAACGGGGAAAATTTTGTTTACACTTACCTATGCCCGTTCTTCAGCTCTGTGACCCGATCGCGGGACACCGGCGGTGATCGGGTCCGCGGTCCCGCTTGCGCGGTCATGGAGCTTCGGACCGGGTCGCGAGCGCGCCGGCGGCGGTGCGCACGCGACCCACGGACGGGTTCTTAAAGGGGACGTACCTGTACGCCCTTGTGCCTGCCCGTGCCATTCTGTCGACGTACATCGTCGTGCGGCGGTCCTTAAGTGGTTAAAGCATTATTACACCTAAAACTAAAAATTGTATATATTGTAGCTTACCAATCATTAGATGTAGTAGCTGCACTAGTTTTCTTTCTTTAGTCTTTTTTTACCCTCTGTTTTCATCTAGTGATCTGGCCAGTAACACACCTCCTGTATTTTATAACTCAAAGTACTCTCCCCCTAAAAACATTTCTAATAACCAATAATCAAAAACAGACCTAAATACAATTACCACAAGTGGAAATCACATCCAACTTAAAGTTTCACCTAATAAAGTGCAGCACTGCTGTAAATATATACTGCTAGAAATAAACAATGACACAAAAATTTGCCCAGTGTGCTGAAAAACAAATGTAAATTATCTTAAAATAGAACTATAGGCAAAACTTTTGTTTTTAATTTTAGAAAGGGGGGATTGAAACCCCTGCCACATTTTTTTTCGCTATCTGTGTCCCATTGCAGAGATTTCCCTTCACTTCCTGTCCCACAGCCAAACAGGAAGTGAGTGGGAAGCCCTGCAATTTAACCACTTCATCTCGGGAAGGTTTACCCCCCCCCCCCCCACCCACCCACTTCGTGACCAGGCCATTTTTTTGCGATATAGCACTGCGCTAATTTAACTGACAATTGCGCGGTCATGCAATGCTGTACCCAAATACAATTGTTGTCCTTTTCTTCCCACAAATAGAGCTTTCTTTTGGTGGTATTTGATCTCCTCTGCGGTTTTTATTTTTTGCGCTAAAAACAAAAAAAGACTGACAATTTTGAAAAAAAACAACAACATTTTTATTTTCTGCTACAAAACACATCCACTAAAAACATTCAAAAAATCTGATTTCTTCATAAACTTAGGCCAATATGTATTTTGCTATATATTTTTTGGTAAAAAAAAAAAAATCCCAATAAGCGTATATCGATTGGTTTCCGCAAAAGTTATCCGTGTTCCTGCTTTGCATATAGCCTTACTCTCCCCTTTTTTGGGACTCCTTTTTTCCTCCAATTCCACTTCCCACCTTGTATCACAATTTGGCAAATGTTTCCCTTTAAATGCGTAGTAGCTCCAACCTTCACTTTATTGTCCTCCACCAGACTCAGCTCAAAACAAACACATGAGGAACATAGTGCTTTCCATATCACATTATTCTTATTAAAAACAGTAAAAAATATAGTTAGATATGTCCAGCACTAATCGGGTGCACTGTGGTATAGACATGTATTGTCCCCATCAGAACTCCTTAATCCATGCCTGGTGCCTGTTCACCTTCTATAATTGTGTGAAGACATCACTAACTCCGCCCTTACGCGTTACGTTACTAGACCTGTGACCTTCTGTATTAGTGTCGCCACTCTGGATGAAGGAGCACAGGGGGCACTCTTGGACAGCAGTATCCTCAGTCTGGGGGCAGGGGAATGTTAGATGTACTAGCAGATTTGGATACACTACCAAACTGAAGCCAAACTCAAGCTCACACTGTAGTTACACAAACAATTAAAGCAACAGTTTTTTTTTTCTTTTGGAATAAAGCTTTTGCATGAATAAATAAAAGTCGATCACTGCAAGCACCCCTGTCAGCGGTAAATGGTAGACATGTGCAATTTGTTTTTTACAAATTGAAATTCAAACAAATTTTGCACCTTTGGACATTCGGATGCATCCAAACGTCCGAAGAAAAAAATAACGAATTTCAACTAATACGAAAGAAATTGTAGCGAAAATAACGAATTAATTTGGCATGATTTGGTAATTCGTTAAAGGTCTAATGAAACAAAGGGTCAACTCTGAGTAAATCTTACAGTCCAATCAGCTGATTCATTTTGTGCTGGAAGTTGGATTACTGTCAAAATGCATTCCTGAGAACTGAGTAGAAAGGGTGTTGTATTGTATTTGAGCATAGGAGAAGAGATATTGTCACTGTGTTTGTTAATGGATTCAATAGACAAACGACTTTCCGAACTACGAATCGTTTTACGAATATATATGTACCGTATTTATCGGCGTATAACACGCACTTTTTTCCCCTTAAAATCAGGGGGAAATCGTGGGTGTGTGTTATACGCCGATACCCACTGATCCCGGCGATCTCCGCTGACTGAGCGGAGCGCAGCGATCGCCGCCGAGATACACATAGCCGAGTGTACTCGGCTATACTCGGCTTTTCTCGGCTCTGCTCACAGTCACGCCCAGTCCCGCCATTGGACCTGTGATATGTCCATCATAGGGCGGGACTCGGCGTGACTGTGAGCGGAGCCGAGAAAAGCCGAGTATAGCCGAGTACACTCGGCTATGTGTATCTCGGCGGCGGCTCCGCCCAGTCCCTGCGTCTCTGCGTTCCCTGCGTTCTCGGCGGCGTTCGCCCCGCTCCGCCCAGTCTCTGCGGCGATCTCGGCGGCGCCAATTTTGAAAACTGGGGCAAGGCTGCACTGGACACTGGGCAAAGGCTGCACTTAGCAAAGGCTGCACTGGACACTGGGCAAAGCTGCACTGGACACTGGGCAAAGGCTGCACTGGACAAAGCTGCACTGGACACTGGGCAAAGGCTGCACTGGGCAAAGGCTGCACTGGACACTGGGTAAAGCTGCACTGGACACTGGGCAAAGCTACACTGGGCAAAGGCTGCACTGGACACTGGGTAAAGCTGCACTGGGCAAAGGCTGCACTGGACACTGGGCAAAGGCTGCACTGGACACTGGGGCAAGGCTGCAATGGACACTGCTGACAAGGCTGCATTTAAATGTAAGTTTTTTTTTTTCCTTAAACTTCCCTCCTAAAAGTTTTTTTCCCTAAAATTCCCTCCTAAACTTGGGGTGCGTGTTATACGCCGGTGCGTGTTATACGCCGATAAATACGGTATATGTATTTATATATATATATATACAGTATATATACATACATAAATATTGAATTGTCTGAAAACGAATCAATTCGTTATAAGGCCTCATGCACACCTGGACGTTATAATAACGATATAAAAACAGCAGTAGCTTTGCAGTAAATTTTTCAACGTTTTTCAGCGTTTTTTAGCGTTTTGTGTGTTTTTTAATGTTAGCGTTTTCAAGCCTTTTTTATTTATTTTAGTTTTTCAATGGGATCAAAAATGTTTAAAAAACGCTGGTGAGCCGCGTTTTTGAGTGTTTATCTGCATTTTAGGGCGTTTTTAGTTGTTTTTTGACGTTAAAGCGTTTTTACAGCTGAAAAACTCCCCTCAGAACCCTCTAGTTTTGGGGTTTTTTTCCAGCCAAAAAACGTTCCAGCCAAAAACAGTTGATAACAACCTATGTGTGCATGGACACATAGGATAACATGCTGGCGAATTTATTGACTGTAGAAAAAAAACGTCTGAAGCCAAAAACAGCAGCTGTAAAAATGTCCAGTGTGCATGAGGCCTAACGAATATTGATACTCTACAGAAATAACAAATTCTCCGAAAAATTAATTAACGTAACATAACAAATATATCAGAACGAAATTATGTGTTTTACGAATGAAAACTAAATGAAACAAAATTTTCGGTCGTGCACAAGTCTAGTAAACGGTTTAGAAAAAAGAAAAGGCTTAAAAAAAGAAAACATATGCAGCCACCACATCTAAGAATTATAATAAATGTTTGCTTTTGGGTTTAATGCCTCTTTAACCAATGGTTCGCAGCTTTCTATTTAATTTGCAGCTCTGTCCTTGGAGGTGAGCATATAAAAGGTACTGGAGTTGGCCCCGAATTAAAGGTTAACAATCCCAAGAAAAACAAAATGGGAAGTCTCACTTTAAAAAAACAGTCATCCTCTCCAGGTTTGGGTTTTGTTTGGTAAAAGAAGTCAAATGTAATAATTCAGTACGAGAAAAGAGGAATAGGAAACAGAATAAAAGAATTAGCCTGACTGTGATATGAAGTCCCACAAGGAATATTGGTTGAAAGTTTGGAAGTAACATAATGGGAAAAGGATACAGTCGAGAAAGGTGAAATGAAGACATAAAATATGACTAGAGACTGGAAAATAAAACATACAATTATATTCTTTAGCAGTAAGGCCAGCTGGAAAAAAAAAAAGAAAATTAGAACTCTGCAAATAATGAAGCTCAATGTCCCAAAAACGAGGCTAGGATATTTGTATTGGCTTGGGATTATGGAACAATGCACATTAGCTGAAACTAAGCAGAGGGAAATTAATGAGGGTGAGAGTATATTTTATTGAAGGATAATTAATTTCAGAATATATTTTGTACTGTAGATAGCAACAACTCAGAGCTCAGGCATTTTCAAGGTAAAGCTGAACGCAGCCTCGCTAGAAAACACATTATTTATAGATTTAATTACAAGAACAGCTGAAAAGAAAATTGAAGCTAAGATTTGCATGGCAAAGGTTCACAAGATGCCTTTTTCCCTTCATAATTGAACTTGTTTACTGATTGTCTGTCTTTTCCATTTCTGCAAAATTATTTTCTTGATATAACAGAATTGGACATAAAGTGAAAATGATTGCAAAATTTTATTATTAGTTGTATTTAAAAAAAAAAAAAAAGCTATGTTGCTTGGACTATGATTTTAGTTACTAATAAGACATAGGTTAGGTTGCTTTGCAGTTTTCATCGTTGAGCATGTTGGACATTTAAACTGAAATTGAAAATCCTTCTGCTCATCAATATTATTATAAACTATGTTACCAAAAGTATTGGGACACCTGCCATTACGCGCATATGAACTTTAATGGCATCCCAGTCTTAGTCCATAGGGTCCAATATTGAGTTGGCCCAGCCTTTGCACCAAAACAGCTTCAACTCTTCTGGGAAGGCTGTCCACAAGGTTTAGGAGTGTGTCTATGGGAATGTTTGACCATTCTTCCAGAAGAGCATTTGTGAGGTCAGGCACTGATATGGAAAAGAAGGCCTGGCTCGCAGTCCCTGCTCGAATTCATCCCAAAGGTGTTCTATTGGGTTAAGTATAGGACTTTGTGCAGGCCAGTCAAGTTCCTCCACCTCAAACTCGATCATCCATGTCTTTGTGGACCTTGTATGTGCACAACCTTGTGGTTAACCACTTCAGCCTCGGAAGGATTTGCCCCCTTCCTGACCAGGCCATTTTTTGGGGGGATGGGACTGACTAGGAGAGGAGACCAATCAGTGTTCATACTTAGTATGAACACACAATCTGTCTCCTCTCCCCTGAGAGAACCGGGATTTGTGTGTTCACACACACAGATCCCCGTTCTTGTTCTGTCATGAGCGATCGCGGCAGCTCGGCGGGTACACTCATCTGCTCTGGGGACACACGGGGGCGTGTGTGCCTGCTATGACGTCTTAAAGGAGCGACGTACAGCTACAGCGAATTGCGCAGCCATGCCAGCCTGCCACAGTATAACTGCGGCGGCTGGTCATCTAGTGGTTAAGATATTCCCACCATAAATCTAGTAATTGACCTTCTCAAGTAGGGTGCTCTTTAGTTACCGTTGATTTACATGGCATGAACAGAAATAAAATATGAGGCTTTAAAATACGGCAATTGTTGATGTGATTGGTTTAATATTTGAATAAAGTTTTGGTGTTTGCTGAAAGATCCAAGTGTGATGATTTTATCTTGGAGGATAGACACCCCCTCCCTCTCTAGCTCCTCTAGACAAATATGGATTGTCAATTAGACAGATCTGGTCAAAAAGTGAGCAGACAGTGATTGGCTTTTTTTTCTAGAGAGTCTAGCAATCATTGCAAATAAAGTGTTATGAAAGCACCCTGTATATAATTCTTTATTTGCAAAAAATAAATCATATACAAGTAAAGAAAAAATTTATAAAATATTAGTTTATTGACTTTTAAACCTTAAAGTAAAACAAAACTGGCCAAACTTAAGAGTTTACTTGTATGTTTTCAGCTTTAGACAGCAGAGGACAAAGAAAAATGGCTGAGCAGTTTCATTTATTACATACAAGTATACAGTAAATAAGGAAGAGCTGCATTCGTGAGTTGCTCCCTTTGACCTCATGGGAACAGGACCACAAAGCATAACAGGGCAATAACTTCTCCGCAGGATGTGGAAACCTTGCAAGAAGATCTGAACAAATTAATGGGGTTGGCAACTACATGGCAAATGAGGTTTATTGTAGAAAAATGAAAAATAATGCATTTGGGTGGCAAAAATATGAATGCAATCTATACACTGGGGGGAGAACCTCTGGGGGAATCTAGGATGAAAAAGGCCCTGGGGGTCCTTGTAGATGATAGGCTCAGCAATGGCATGCAATGCCAAGTTGTTGCTAACAAAGCAAACAGAATATTGGCATGCATTAAAAAGGGGATTAACACCAGGGATAAAGCGATAATTCTCCCGCTATGCAAGACTCTGGTCTGGCCTCGCCTGGAGTATGCTGTCCTGTTCTGGGCACCAGTCCTCAGGAAGGATGTACTGGAAATGGAGCGAGTACAAAGAAGGGCAACAAAGCTAATAAAGGGTCTGGAGGATATTAGTTATGAAGAAAGGTTACGAGCACCAAACGTATTCTCTCTGGAGAAGAGACGTTTGGGAGGGGATATGATTTCAATTTACAAATACCATACTGGTGACCCCACAATAGGGATAGAACTTTTTCGCAGAAGGGAGTTTAATAAGACACGTGGCCACTCATTAAAATTAGAAGAAAAAAGGTTTAACCTTAAACTACGTAGAGGGTTCTTTACTGTAAGAGTGGCAAGGATGTGGAATTCCCTTCCAAAGGCAGTGGTTTCAGCGTGGAGCATCCATAGTTTAAAAAAACGATTAGATAAGCACCTGAACGACCGCAACATACAGGGATATACAATTTAATACTGACATATAATCACACACATAGGTTGGACTTGATGGACTTTTTTCAACCTCACCTACTATGTAACTATGTAACTTTTAACCTCCTTAGTTATACCTAGCTGAAAACTATAGAGACTTATCAATAACATTTATATAAGCCTAACCTTTGGGTCATGGGATGGGAGGGACAGGAATTGAACAGGGTCCTCTTGCTTATAGAAAAATTGATCTGCAAAACCAGCAATTCCCTCGTTAATCCAGTCTACTGCTATACCATATTTCTTTGGTGTAGTGCTTTCAAAGCATGTACAAATGGAGTTCATTCATAGTTTACTGAACACTGACACTTACAAAGCTTAGCTGTAACAGGACCAAAAGCAGCCACAATAAAAGCTCTCATTCCAAAGTCATGCAAGGCCCTCAATTATGTGAGAAATTAATCAGAGTATAAGTAATGCACAGTTCCAGATACTAAACGCTGGACTAAATACAATGAAAGCATTAGCACATGGAGTAATCACAACTATGGATTTACATGTAACTTTTCATTATGAATCATAAAAGCTCTCTAGAAAAAAATTACACCCTGGACAATAATATTAGTTAGAAGTTTTGGTAAGCCTTACAAAAAAAAAAATCTTGAAAATATGCAGAAGACATTCATCTACATTTTTATGTAGGACTTGTCAAAGCTCCCGTATAATAAACATTGCCCAATAACTTTTCTGTTTTTATAGATATTCTGTTATGGCAAAATGTCAGTCTAATTTTTATTTCCAGTGATGTACATAAGTCTGATGAAACTATGCACCCTTTAATAAGAGACATAAAAAATAAAAATGTCAGTCCATCTACATTAGCTTAGAAGGCACTCAAGAATACTAAATTAGGCCATCTTTTGCTGAATATATCTTGTCTTAGGAAGCAGCTTCCCAGGTAAATTATAGGAAGAGAGGTTGAAGCTTGCTTGCATATAACATCCTCCTTGGTTATTGCATCTTTTAAGCAATAGAACAAACTCTGTCTGCCAAGTTAGAACTTAACCATGTGCATTCAGGGACGACCATGGGTGTAACCAAAAAAGCCATAACAGCAAAAACAATTCTAAATAATTCATTTTACTGTTATCCTTCACAGGCCTGAGACTTATCCTAGGCATATTGGGATCACAGAATTTCTTATTGTGGTCTTCTTGTCTGATATAACCTTGAAGACTTGGCCAATATTATAATTCATAGGCACAGAAAGGAATGAGTGTGTGAAAAATCCAGCTAAAACATATATTTTTTAAATAGAATAGAGCATGGGGGGGGGGGGTTAATGTAATTTTGTGTGATTCGATTAGGGAGATTTTTCACTGCTTCCTGTCTCAGTGACACGTGTACGTATACAAAAAATAGCAAATGCGATTGTCACCAAGACTATGAGAATCCTGCGACACTGGTGTTCTCAGTAATAACAACTGATCTGGTTTATGGCCTTGGATTGAAATCATCCTCCTAGTAGGGGTGGTGATTTTGATAAGATCATACTTAAATGTGAAGCAGAATGGATTTTTAGACTTAGAGCTCATATTTCACCAGGTCTCAATGAACAGCTCAGCTTTTAACTAATCCTATAAGCACTCTATTAATATGACTTTGTTTGGAATAATATATATTATGAGCCAATTTGTAATCTTAGTGTCCCATATGCTGCTTCCACTATTCTTATAGACATGTAATCAGTGTTTTTTGACATATAACATGTTTAGGTTCTTCTTTTATACATAGTATTTTATTATTTTTAACATGTTTATTTATATTGTCTTGATTATTTGTATTGCATTTATGTATTTTCTCTGTAAGGTTGCTGCAAACAAATTTACAATTCTTTTTTTACATTCCTTCCAGTATCTCCCTTTTTTTTATAGCATCAGCGCTGGTATTTGAGTCCCCAAATGCTGGACTAGGGAGTGAGGTTCTTCATTCTTCTGCTGTGTTTCTTCCTCTTGGTGTGGCTTTAGCCCGCATAACCAGGGCCAGTGCTAGACTATTTTGCACCCTAGGCAAGACCAGATACTTGCACTCTCTCCCCCCCAGTCAGCAATGTTATATCTGTGAAGAAATATAGGAAGTAAAAAAACTGAGATAGTGTGCAGTGAAATGCTACCCTCTGAAGGAACACAAGGCTGTGACAGGCTTACCAGTTCAACTTCCCCATACAGGAAAAGAAAAAAAGGGTGGTACCACCAGTGCCTCCACAAGAAGACAAATGACCTGTCAAGCCACCCTATGGGAGATAGTCCCCATGGGAGATAACGCACCACCCACACCTGTCCCCCATCCGCTGCACGGGCGATCGTCTGGTCCAAGACCTACAGTTCAACCACGAATGAACAGGATGGGCGATTGCGCATTTGCATCAGAACCAATGACTGCTGCTGCCCTCTTGAAAGAGGGCAGGGCGGCGGCATACCGAGCCAAGGCATCGAAGCCAGCAGGGAAAGTGGGACAACCTGTCCACATGACCCTAAAGACCCAGGCATAAAAAAAAACATACAACGACAGGGACTACTTTAGGTCAAAGTCAAACAGTGCCAACCAGCGGCCATGGCTGCATTATAGGCAGCAGTGTGCCCTAGGCGGCTGCCTAGTTCACCTAGTGGTAGCACCGGCCCTCCACAGGACAGTGGTTTTTGATGCATTTGGTGATGTTGTTTGTCACCCCGCATGTTTTCACCTTCCTGTGGTGTTCCCCTCTGGCACAATGTGAGAGGAACCCCCCAAGCGTCATTCTGATGTGCATATTGCACTTCAGTTCCAACATGGCGCTTTTGTTGCACTCCAGTATGGAGGGCACCCGATTTTGTGGGTGGAACTCCCTGGAGGCCAGTAGCCACCTATGGGAGTTGGGCCACAGTTTCACCCTATCAAGGTGTCAGTGCAGGGGCTGTGATTTTTTGTTTGCCCCAGAAATGAGGTCAGTCCTGGGGAGCAGGCTTTCACAGGGGTGCCTAATATATAACGCCCGTCAAGAAGGAAGCTCATTCTCTTTCCTGTCAGGTCAAGAGAAGGCTGACCCTCATTGGGGCTTTATGTATGTGAAGATCCTTTCCCTTGGTAAGCCAGGCACTTTGTAATTTTTTTTCCTGGCTTTGCCTAAATGTCCTTGTTTTGCTCTTTTCATTAACCTTTATAGATGCCTTACATTTTTCCAGGACGGATTGGTTGGCAGCACGTCTGCATGCATATGTAGCAGTCCTCCCCCAGCTTCTCCCCTCTATTCACGGCTGGTTCTACTTGTCTAGGGGTATCTGGGAGAAGGGGGAAAGATGCACACCACCAGCTCGGCTCTCTGATGTAGGATGCAGAGATATGAGCTAACCGTTTACCCTTGGGTCTGCGTTTTAGGCTGGAACCTCAGCTTCTCCTATGGAGGATGATTGTCACTGTCACTGACAGGGACACTTAGCTTCCAGTAACACAAGTTCCACACCAAGAAAAGTCCAACACTGTTTTATTGACTTAAAACTGGTTGACTTTTAAAAGAACAGACAAGGTGTAGGGAAGAGTAGGTCCAGGCACAACTGATGAATTAAAGTTTCTCCTGTTCCATTTAGTGCAAACAGGCTTGGCGCACAGTCGCTGCCACCGACTGTGAATTTGGTCACTGCCACTGACCTGGGTGAACGTTGAGGCCCCTGCCACAGGCCTTGGATGAGGCCTGCCACTGACCTGAGAAAGATGGGTCCCTGCCACAGACCATGAGAACATGAAGTACATTCCTTAGAACAAACGACCCATGTCAGAGGAAGACATCCATCCGGACGGTCACCAGAGGCCTCCACCGGCACCAACAAATGCTGCGCTGGCTCTACGGGGAGGTCACGTCTCCGGTCCCTTACACCCAGGATTCAGGCACCCAATACCGGGGGCACCTTAGGAATGCTTCTCCCTCGCGGGACCCAGTCGAAGGTCCTGGGCCCCAGGCCTCCTGGTATAGTACCTCACCCCAGGCTGAAGGTGCCTGGAATGGAACTCGACTCCACGCGAATAGGCCAAGGGCGCCTGGGCACAGACGAACCACAGCAGCCCCCAGGCCGAAGGTGCCTGGGAAATGGACCTCGTGCGCAAGATGTCCGCGCCCTTTTATATCCTCTCCCAGCAGGCACAGCGGGTTCCCTGCCCCGCCGTACTACTGCCGCGAGAGGACAAAAAGGGCACGGCTCTGGAATGGTAGTTCAACCCTGGTCCCAGGTGACAGCGCCACCCAGGGACCGCAGGGAACATGACACCATTCATACCTCCAACACTCCAAAATGTACTGCCCAGATACACCCCACTAAATTTAACACCCGCTACACATATATTGTTTTGTAGTTTTTGGTATGTACATTATATAAACATGTGCTTCTCTGTAAATATTCTGGTTGTACATAGTTAATATTATTTTGAATATATAATTCTGGAATGATAAACTTATTGTATTTTCCATTATAGATACCGGTATGTTGTATGCTATTGCTGAAATTATACCACAACTACTTAACTACTCAAGTTCCTCCATCCTGAAGATGCAGGGTTCGCTCAGGAAGCACGTTGACAGACAGAACTTTGTTTTTGTGTATATTACACCATATATTTTGTTTGCAATAGTTCAAATTCTCCTTTCTGGATCTTTAAATTTGTCAGCAGTATGTCACATACACATGCCAAGTTTTCTAAGACTGTATAAGTTTGGTAGTTTTTATCTACTTTGTGTATAAATAAATTTAAGATTCTTCTATGTCATTTTTTTTTCCTGGGGTGCTGTGTTTGATAATGCGTGACTACCTAATTTGCTGTACCGTTTTCTAAATATATTATTGGGTGGTGACCCAAATCTTAATGTCTCTTCTAAATATACATTGTCTTTCAAAGCCCCAAGCATGATTGAAAGGTATCCCCCTCCTTGTTGAGGTCATGTGGCCTGTAGGGATGAGCCGAACACCCCCCAGTTCGGTTTGCAACAGAACCTGCGAACGGACCGAATGTTCGCGCGAACTTTAGAACCCTATTAAATACAATGGGAACGTTCGAAATCAAAAGTGCTAATTATGAAGGCTAATATGTAAGTTATTGTCCTAAAAAGGATTTGGGGACCCGGGTCCTGCCCCCGGGTACATGTATCAATGCAAAAAAAACTGTTAAAAAAGCCAGTTTTTTCGGGAGCAGTGATTTTAATGATGCATAAAATGAAAAAAAAAGTGAAATATTCCTTTAAATATCGTACCTGGGGGGTGTCTATAGTATGCCTGTGAAGTGGCACGTGTTTCCCATGTTTAGAACTGTCCCTGCACAAGATGACATTTCTAAAAGGAAAAAAGTCATTTAAAACTGCTTGCGGCTTTAATGTAATGTCTGGTCCCGGCAATATGGATGAAAATCATTGAGAAAAATGGCATGGTTATCCCCCCCCCCCCCAGCCCATTACCAGCCCCTTTGGGTCTTGTATGGATATTAAGGGGAATCCCGCACCCAAATTAAAAAAAGGAAAGGTGTGGGGCCCCTAGGCCCTATATACTCTGAACAGCAGTATACAGGCGGTACAAACAAGGCAGGGACTGTAAGTTTGTTGTTACGTAGAATCTGTTTGTAATTTTGAACTCCCTACCTGTGGTATTAGTATGAGAACACCAGCAATTGTATTCAGGTAAGCTTTAGGTGCACACTGTGAAAAGGACACTAAAGCAAAATACTGCAGCTCCCTTTCTGTATTTGTATCAGAACACCAGCAATTGTATTGAGGTAAGCTTTAGGTGCACACTGTGCAAAGGACACTAAAGCAAAATACTGCAGCTCCCTGCCTGTATTTGTATCAGAACAGCAGCAATTGTATTGAGGTAAGCTTTTGGTGCACACTGTGCAAAGGACACAGTACACTAAGTGAAACACTGCAGCTAGCATAATCACCTGCCTGCCTGCCTGCCTGTCAGTATAGAGAATAACAGGAAGGGATCTAGCTAAACTCAATACAGTGTGTAAATATATATACAACACCTAGGACGCATATATATCCTCTACACACTGTAACTGCAGCTACCTGACTCGCCTGCCTGCTCTATCTAACTCAAATCAAATTACACTGTCTCTCTCTCTGTCGCTTTCCTTTAACCAACGCCAACACACTACACAAGGCCGCCAAGCCGGTGCATATACCTACTCCTCTGAGCCATGATTGGCCAAAGGCACCCTGGCTTTGGCCAATTACGGCTCTCTGTACCTACGGCATTGTGATTGGCCAAGCATGCGGGTCATAGTGCATGCTTGGCCAATCATCATCCAGCAATGCACTGCGATGCCGCAGTGAATTATGGACCGTGATCGCACCACTCGAATTTGGCGCGAACGGCCCATAATGTTCGAAATTCAACGAACGGTCGAACAGCCGATGTTCGAGTCGAACATGGGTTCGACTCGAACTCGAAGCTCATCCCTAGTGGCCTGGTTCAGGGAGAGGGGCTACGCACTTGTTTACTCACCCCTTTCCTGGCCACCCAGGCTGCATGCTCAGATAAGGGTCTGGTATGGATTTTGAGGGGGCCTCACACTTTTTTTATACTTTCTTGTGTGAGCTTTCCCCCTTAAAATCCATAGCAGACTTGAAGGGCCTGATATGAGTTTGGGGGGGGGGGACGAGTGTGTGGCCCCCTCCCTGAATCTACATTTTTTTTTTATATATATACACTAGTTGTTGGTCAGCTGAATGCGCCTGGCAGGGTTGAGTCACTGGTTGTCAGGATGCCGACTGGTGCCAGTGTCTTGTCGACCTAGTTCCCCTATCGATATGGTTCCGAGCACGTCTGAGCATGCGCACTTGGAACACACGGAAATCTAAGAACATCTACAGCTGTTCGTCAGCTGTAGACGCACTCGCTCCCGAGGATACACGCCGTGCAGAAAGCGGCGGGGGCGGAGACTGGGACACGCCGCTCTCTAGGGCGGCATTAAACAAGTTGATGGCCGCGTGACGCGCCGCTCTGTATTTTTTTAAATGTTCATGAGCGGGCGCAAGTGTTGTACATATAAATCTCTACGCTTGCCGTCTAACATTGCAGGGAGCGCACACTCACTCATCCGCCCCTTGCTGTACAGAGCGGCGTGTCACCCGGCCATCAACTTGTTTAATGCTGCCCTATAGAGCGGCGTGTCCCAGTCTCCGCCCCCGCCGCTTTCTTGTTGAGCTGGTTCTCCTAGCATCGGGAGCGAGCGCGTCTACAGCTGCTAAACAGCTGTTCACGCTCGGAGGATTCCGTCGCCTCGGATTGCGCCTGCACAGTCGAGCTCGGAACCATATCGATAGGCGGAACCAGCTCGGCAGAACACAGGCAACAACCAGAAAGGAGCTGTCACATTTAGTAATGATAATGTGATCACTACTAAATGTTTCACTTCACACTGCAGGTGGAGGTTTGTTTGGCCAAACATGCATGTGTTCGGCCTTTAACAAATGATACTTCATAGATTCTACACAGAGCAGGAGTCTCCCTAATATTATTACCCCTGCTGATCAAATGATCTTAGCCTATAGTGTTAGGATAGTTTCTCTATTGGTGAATGTTCTTAAAGCTACTTTTCTTTTAGGAACAAAAATTAAGGACTGTTACATTCACTCGGAGAAAGGCATCAAGGAAACTATTACACCCTATTGCATACAATTTGGGTATTATTCGTTATGTTTGCACAAATGTGGAGACATCACAAAGCTAATTTTTGATAAATAGACCTTTTATAAGTGTAAGTCAATTAATTTTTTTTTTAAAGATTTGGATAGTGTTATTTATTTCTAGCGGAGTCCATTTACATTCAGTCTTCCATAGAGCTGTCATAAGTCCATCTGTGTTTGCCGGACATAAATTAAACCGGCATAGATATAAAAAAAACTGACATCCATTTCATTTGACTCTGGTGCAGCAGGAGGTTTGCTCACGGATCCCCTACTGATCAGAGCGGACTTCACTTCATGTGAAACGAGCCAAACTCTTTATCTAAGCCCTGGTTCACACTGGTGCGATTTACAAATCTCATGTTTTGAGTGCGATTTGGCACTCCGATTTATTTCCCAGTCACTTCTGATTTTGTTCCGATTTCTTTTGTATTTGTTTGCGATTTCTGGAGGCTACTTGCGATTTGCAGATAGTATGATTTGTACTTATTCCAATGAAAAGCAAGCTGATTTGTAACTTAATAAAGATAGCAGCGCTGGCTGTGAAAAAAAAACAAAAAACGTTTTGCTCCAAACTCCTCACTGTAACACCTTCTAGGGGGAGGGGACAGGTCAGCTGTTTTCATACACATAGCAGCACTGGTAGGGTTAAAAAAAAGTCCTGCTCCAAACTCCTCACGAAAACACCTGCTAGGGGAGGGGACAGATCAGCTGAAGCTGCAATGACATAAAAAAAAAAAAAAGACTGCTCCAAATCGCACTGATATAAACAGTACTGCGATTTCAGGTCGATTTACATAGCACTCTATGGATGTTAAATCGACCTGAAATCGCAAAAAAGTAATACAAAAACCTTTTAGAAATCACTAGTGTCTTGTGTCGTACCAATTAGCACATTTCCATTGAAATCCATGGGGTGCGACTTCAGGTACGATTTTGAAATTGCATGTCACACCTGAAATCGCACCAGTGTGAACCAGGGCTTAAGCTGATTTCTAACCTAATGTTAGCTTAACTCCTAAACAAAAAGAACCCAGCATATGGTCCAGTTTATTGAGGCCCCAACTAGCAATGATGCTCTGTTGGACCTGGTAATCTCAAACCATGCAGAGCGTATTACTAATGTTCAGATAAAGGAACACCTGGGTAGCAGTGACCATAACATGATTTCATTTGATGTTAGTTGTAAGCAAAAATCACATACAGGAAAGATAAAAACACTTAATTTCAAGAGAGCAAATTTTCCAAGGATGAGCGCTGCTCTCCAGGACTTAGGCCTCGTACACACGACCGATTTTCTCGGCAAGAACCAGCAAGAAACTTGCTGGCAGAGATGTCTTGCCGAGTAAATCGGTCGTGTGTACGCGGCTATCGGGTTTCTCGTCGAGAAAACCGACAAGTAACCTCGACGAGAAAATAGAGAACCTGCTCTCTATTTTCTCGTCGAGATTCTCGTCAGGCTGTTTCTCGACGAGAAAAGTGAGCGTGAGTACACTTACCTGTCCGCCGGGAAGCCCGCGCATGTTCGAAATGAATTTGACGCATGCGCGGTAGCTTCCTAGGCATACGTAGGGTATACCAAGATGGCGGCGACGGCATCGAATGTGACGAGCGCATGCTCGTCGTAGTCGATGACGTCACCGCGTACGCTCCATTCAAAGAACCGCGGGTTCTTTGAAACGAGCGTGTGTACACTCGGCCGGGACAAGTTTCTTGTCCAAGAATCTCGTCGAAAAAAACGACATGTTTTTTTCAACGAGAATCTCGGCCGTGTGTACGAGGCCTTAGACTGGGAGGGAATATTGGCATCAATGGGCACAGAACAGAAATGGGAATTCTTCACAAAGACTGTTTGGGACCTCACTGCAAAGTATATTCCCATGGGCAATAAGTTTAAAAGGCTAAAAATAAAACCTATGTGGCTCACTGCCAAAGTTAAAAAAGCTATAAACTATAAGAAAAGAGCTTTTAAAAAATATAAAAATGAGGGAACACTAGTGTCATTTAAATGTTACAAAGAATATAACAGGATATGTAAAAAGGAAATCAAGGATGCAAAAATTCGAAATGAACGACAGATTGCAAAAGATAGTAGGACAAACCCCAAAAAATTCTTCAAATATATTAATAGTAAAAAGGTCAAGTCTGAGCATGTAGGCCCTTTACAAAATAATCTAGAGTGGGTGACTGGGGACAAAGAGAAGGCTAATTTATTAAATACTTTCTTCAGTTCTGTGTATACAAAGGAGCATGGGGAGCTCATGTCCAAAATGGGGGTGGTAGTGACACAGCCCCAAATCCACAATGGCTCAAAAATGATATGGTCCAGAAATATTTAGATAGAATAAAGGTGGATAAAGCACCTGGACCAGATGGCATACACCCACGGATCCTAAAAGAATTGAGCTCTGTAATTTCAAAGCCATTGTATTTAATTTTTAGGGACTCATTAATGACAGGAATAGTACCACTGGATTGGCGCAGGGCCAATGTGGTGCCTATATTTAAAAAGGGAATTAAGTCTTTACCAAGTAACTATAGACCTGTTAGTTTAACTTCTATAGTTGGGAAAATACTGGAGAGATTAATAAAAGACCACATAGATGAGTTCTTGCTGGAAAAAAACTATTTAAGCAACAGACAGCATGGATTCATGAAAGACAGAAGTTGTCAAACAAACCTGATTTATTTTTATGAAGAGGTAAGTAAGACCTTGGACAGAGGGGTGGCTGTGGACGTGGTATACTTGGATTTTGCAAAAGCGTTCGATACAGTTCCCCACACACGGCTGATGTGCAAGGTAAAGTCTACAGGATTGGAAATATCAGTTTGTAAATGGATGGAAAACTGGCTAAAAGACAGAATTCAGAGAGTCGTGGTTAATGATTCTTACTCTGAATGGTCCAAGGTTATCAGTGGTGTACCCCAAGGTTCAGTGCTGGGACCCTTACTTTTTAATATGTTTATAAATGATATTGGGTCTGAGATCAAAAGTAACATTTCTGTCTTTGCAGATGACACCAAGCTATGCAGTGGAATAACGTCCTTACAGGATGTCGCCAATTTACAAGCCGACCTCAATGCCCTGTCTAATTGGGCGACTATGTGGCAGATGAGGTTTAATGTTGATAAATGTAAAGTTATGCACTTGGGGGCTAAGAATATGAATGCATCATACATACTAGGGGGAGTACAACTGGGGGATCCATAGTGGAGAAGGATCTGGGGGTTTTGGTAGATCATAAGCTCAATAATGGCATGCAATGCCAAGCTGCGGTTTGCAAAGCGAGCAAAGTCTTTTCTTGTATTAAGAGAGGTATGGTCTCCAGAGAGAGAGATATAATTTTGCCCCTGTTCAAATCATTAGTAAGACCTCATCTGGAATATGCAGTTCAGTTTTGGGCCCCAGTTCTCAAAAAGGATATTGGGGAACTGGAGAAAGTGCAGAGAAGGGCAACCAAATTGATAAGAGGGATGGAGGAGCTCAGCTATGAGGAAAGATTAGAGGAACTGAATTTATTTACTCTTGAGAAGAGGAGATTAAGGGGGGGAGATATGATCAACATGTACAAATATATAAGGGGTCCATATAGTGAACTTGGTGTTGAGTTATTCACTTTACGGTCAACACAGATGACAAGGGGGCACTCTTTACGTCTAGAGGAAAAGAGATTTCACCTCCAAATACGGAAAGGTTTCTTCACAGTAAGAGCTGTGAAAATGTGGAATAGACTCCCTGCAGAGGTGGTTCTGGCCAGCTCAGTAGATTGCTTTAAGAAGGGCCTGGATTCTTTCTTAAATGTACATAATATAACTGGGTACTGACATTTATAGGTAAAGTTGATCTGGGGAATATCCGATTGCCTCTCGGGGGATCAGGAAGGAATTTTTTCCCCTGCTGTAGCAAATTGGATCATGCTCTTCTGGGGTTTTTTGCCTTCCTCTGGATCAACTGTGGGTATAGAATTGGGTATATGGGATTGTACGATATATATATATTTTTTTTTATGGTTGAACTGGATGGACTTGTGTCTTTTTTCAACCTGACTAACTATGTAACTATGTAACTATGTAACTATATATGTAAACGATCACCTTATAAAACCACCCATTCAATTTAAAATAGAAATGAAAGGCAACATATTTGTGTATAGATATATTTAAAAACAACATACAGGCCCTTTTTCACCCTTTTTTATAAGACTCCATTCACACCTGAGCATACTGTAGCGACATCTGCTGCACCACGTTTTTCTTTTTAGCTTTTTTGTTGGCATTTTTGCAGTGGCACCATTCATTTGAATTGGCCTTTTTCCACTCGAAAAATGTGCCAAAGAAGCTCATGTACCAAATCTTGATACAGAGCCAGGCGTGTTTGGCATTGCGATTTTTGCCTCAATTTTAGCGCGTTTTGTTACTCGACAATTGTGCTAAAATCGTACCGCGTTTGGGGTGCCATTAAGAAATAATGGCATCACAAACACGTCCCGTATTTTGCCGTGATTCTGGAATCGCGTGCATGAATTGTGTGATTCCTCGCGTGATTCCAGTACGCTCAGGAGTGAAATGAGCCTACATGTTCAGTTTTCTTGTACAATTTTCCTTTAGTTTTACCAAAAACCATATAATATGAGGTCAAAACTAAACAACTTTCAATTGTATCCAATTAGGCAGGTTCATGCACTACATAGTTTAAGGTAAATCTAAAGGAAAAATTGTACAAGGAAATTGAACATGTATGGTCAGCCTTATGCCTTATACACACGATCACTTTTTCTATCGGGATAAACTCGGGATAAACTCACACCAAATTCCAAACGTCAAGAACACGGTGACGTACAACACTACGACGAGCCGTTAAAAATTAAGTTCAACGCTTCCGAGCATGCGTCGACTTGATTCTGAGCATGCGTGTTTTTTTCTTCGTCGGAGTTCCACACAGACGAACGGAAAAAAGTCCGATGGGGCACACACACGGTCGGAATATCCGATGAAAAAATTCTGTCTGACTTTTTCCATCGGAAATTCCGATCGTGTGTACAAGGCAGAAGTGATCACTTTCCCCTTTGTTCTCAGCCGCGTAAGAGCTTGGGAAGGTGAAGGTACTGCAGCACACTGATCTTCCCAGTTAAAGTCTGTGCGGGACCGGGGGGGGGATGTGAGGACATGTCTGATAATTGGAGGAGAGCAGGCTGAGCAGGCTGAGTTCCCAGCACAGCTAGAGAACTGACCACAGTGTGTTCTCCTGTTTAGTGTGGTCAGTTTTTAATAGGAAAGCAGATGGCCTGGCAGGAACACCAGGGATTCCACACAAAGGAAGCAATGCAAAGAGAGCAGGATACTTTCTTATACATTACAAGGTATAGCAGGCACATATCAGGAATATGAAATGTTGGATTTACAAACACTTTAAAGTGGTTGTAAACCCCGCTTTTTTTTTTAAGCAGCCTGCAAAACAAAGACATAATGAGCTAGTATGCATAGCATACTAGCTCATTATGAATCACTTACCTGAGATCGAAGCCCCCGGAGCGGTGTTCGGACACCTCCGTCACCGATGCCATCTTGCTCCCCTCTGCCTTCCGTGTATCGCCGCTCCGGCGCTGTTATTGGCCCAGGAGCGGCGATGACGTCACACGCATGCGCGGTCAGGCTAGCTAACTCCATTTAGAAATCCGGCTGCTAAGCTGGCCCGCTATAGCCCGAAAGCCATTGCATGCTATCTATCTATTGCAATGGCATGTAGTTATATTTAATACAAAATCCTAAAACTATGTAGGGAACTTATATTAGAATCCTATAGGATTTTTGAAAATAGAAGCTCTTAAAGCAGAGTCCTTTGTGCAGTATTCTTCTTCCTAAGCTTGCACACATAGCAACGTGAAAACATTCAGAGAAAATAAAAGCTTGTGGACATCATTGCTCAAGGTGTGTGGTTTTGTGGGCTGAGAGCTAGAGCTCCAACTTTGCATTCCTGTGTTTGAATCCTACCTCAGATTCAAAGGGTTCCCAGAAAAACAAGGTTGGAAGTCACATTAGCCAAAACACTGAAATGAGTAAATGTGCTGATTTGCAAGGCAATTTAACAAGCTTAGAAAGAAGTTTCACAAATGTCTTTGGCTGGAGAGATGTGGTTTGTGGGCAAAGCAGCTACTGCACGTTGCAGAGAAGTCAGGGATTTATTTCACTACTTACAACCTCCTTTGCCATTACAAAAAGGGATATGCCCACGGCAGTCTATCATTACATGCAAGAGGTATTATCGGTAATAACAATGCACCACATTTTGACACTTTGATTCAGGATCAATCATTTGCCGGTTAAAAACATAAGTAAAAATTGCCTTTCCTTTGCAGTTGAATTGGACCCACTAATTCATTTTGCGTCTGTATACATGGCTGGACTGGGACAAAAATTTGGCCCTGGACTTCATCCAGACCAGCCCGCTTTATTTTCCAAACATGCACAAAAGCAAGTGAATAAGTGAAGTGGGAGGGCTAACGTCAAGCAGGAACATTGCTACAGTCTCATTGGCTGGAATTTCAGAAACCGCCATTGGATGCCTTTCAGCAATGCAGGGAAACTGAGGCTGAGCTGGATTGCGCACTATGAAGTGAGGCAATGGGCATTGCGGATGACAGGTCTCTCCCATACCGACTGGACAAACCTGTGCTGGCCAACCCCCAATGGCCACCCAAGCACCCCCCCTTTCAATGGCCATTAGCCGTTCTACTTTATTTCTCCTAGAGGCAGTACAGCCAGTGGTGTATTTTGGTTTTGTGCTGCCCTAGGCAACACTAAAATCGGGCACCCCCCATATAATTTGTTCCCACCCCTTCCTGCTTAATATCCAACCCTTAATATGTAAACTCCACCCCTTTCTCCTTAGGCTCCATCTCTTCCTATTAGAGCTCCACTTTAGGAGTCAGAGACTGCAGACATACTACAGGAGTTGGTCAGAGACTGCAGACATGATACAGGAGATGGTCACAGATTGCAGACATAGTACAGGAGATGGTAAGAGACTGCAGACATGATACAAGAGATGGTCAGAGACTGCAGACATGATACAGAAGATGATCACAGATTGCAGACATAGTACAGGAGATGGTCAGAGACTGCAGACATGATACACAAGATGGTCAGAGACTGCAGACATAGTACAGGAGATGGTCAGAGACTGCAGACATAGTACAGGAGATGATCAGAGACTGCAGACATGATACAAAAGATGGTCAGAGACTGCAGACATAATACAAGAGATGGTTAGAGACTGCAGACATATTACAGGAGATGGTTAGAGACTGCAGACATGATACAAGAGATGGTCAAAGATTGCAAACATGATCCAAGAGATGGTCAGAGACTGCAGACATGATACAAGAGATGGTCAGAGACTGTGGACATGATACAAGAGATGGTCAGAGACTGTGGACATGATACAAGAGATGGTCTGAAACTACGGACATGATACAAGAGATGGTCAGAGACTGCGGACATGATACAAGAGATGGTCAGAGACTGCAGACATTGTACAAGAGATGGTCAGAGATTGCAGACATGATACAAGAGATGGTCAGAGATTGCAGACATGATACAAGAGATGATTAGAGACCGTGGACTTGATCAGAGGCTGCGGACGTGATCAGAGGCTGCGGATGTGATCAGAGGCGGCGGACATGATCAGAGGCGGCGGACATGATCAGAGGTAGCGGACATGATCAGAGGCTGCGGACGTGATCAGCGGCTGCGGACGTGATCAGAGGCTGCGGACAAGATTAGAAGTGGCGGACATGATCAGAGGTGGCGGACATGATCAGAGGCTGCGGACATGATCAGAGGCTGCGGAAATGATTAGAGGTGGCGGACATGATCAAAGGTTGCAGACATGACTCGCCATGGTCATCATAGGGAATAAAAAAGTCTTCAGCCATTCATTCACTGTAATCACAGTGGGGAACAGCTTAATTCTAAAACATGACAGTTATTGTCCTAATTCATTTGTGACCGTGCCTCACCCCCCAGCCCAGCTGAGACCACCCGAGCCTAGCTGAGCCCGCCCGAGCACAGCTGAGCTTACCCGAGCACAGCCCACCCAAGCACAGCCGAGCCCATCAGAGCACAGCCCACCCGAGCCCGTCCTTGCACAGCCGAGCCCATCCGAGCACAGCCGCCCAAGCACAGCCAAGCCGAGGAGAGTAAAGACCGCCCCTTCTGCTCGAGCTCGCCCAGCCCACACTCGAGTACAACTGAGACTGGCCACCCCACGCCCCAAGTTGAGGGGAGCTGAGACCGCCCCCCAGCCCGAGCCCAGCCGAGTAGAGGTGAGCCAAGACCGCTCCTGCCAGTAACTATTTGCTGCTATATGGGGGCACCAATCCCTCCTCCCCCGGCCAAGTACACCCAATAACTGGCATCAGTCACTGCCCAGTCCGCTCCATAAGCCACTGCGGACTGTATTTGTGCAGGAGACAGGAGCCAGGACTCGGGAGGGGGCGGCTTTTACTGAAACTGCCTGTCACTGAAACTGGCTCACTGAGCCATCGGCCCACCGGGAAACTCCAGGTAGTCCCGATGGGCAGTACATGCCTGTCTGTATATATAATGTATTCATATATACTAATAATATATATATATATATATATATACAGTCATGGCCGAAATTGTTGGCACCCCAGCAATTTTTCCAGAAAATCAAGTATTTCTCACAGAAAAGTATTGCAGTAACACATGTTTTGCTATACACATGTTTATTCCCTTTGTGTGTATTGAAACAAAACAAAAAAAGGGAGGAAAAAAAGCAAATTGGACATAATGTCACACAAAACTCCAAAAATGGGCTGGTCAAACACCCTTTGGAAAAAATAACTGAAATCAGTCGCTACCTATAACCATCAATAAGCTTCTTACACCTCTCACCCGAAATTTTGGACCACTCTTCGGCCTCGTACACACGACCGATTTTCTCGGCAAGAACCAGCAAGAAACTTGCTGGCAGAGATGTCTTGCCGAGTAAATCGGTCGTGTGTACGCGGCTATCGGGTTTCTCGTCGAGAAAACCGACAAGTAACCTCGACGAGAAAATAGAGAACCTGCTCTCTATTTTCTCGTCGAGATTCTCGTCAGCCTGTTTCTCGACGAGAAAAGTGAGTGTGTGTACACTTACCTGTCCGCCGGGAAGCCCGCGCATGTTCGAAATGAATTCGACGCATGCGCGGTAGCTTCCTAGGCATACATAGGGTATACCAAGATGGCGGCGACGGCATCGAATGTGACGAGCGCATGCTCGTCGTAGTCGATGACGTCACCGTGTACGCTCCATTCAAAGAACCGCGGGTTCTTTGAAACGAGCGTGTGTACACTCGGCCGGGACAATTTTCTTGTCCAGGAATCTCGTCGAAAAAAACGACATGTTTTTTTCGATGAGAATCTCGGCCGTGTGTACGAGGCCTTCCTTTGCAAACTGCTCCAGGTCTCTCTTATTGGAAGGGCGCCTTTTCCCAACAGCAATTTTAAGATCTCTCCACAGGTGTTCAATCGGCTTTAGATCTGGACTCATTGCTGGCCACTTTAGAACTCTCCAGCGCTTTGTTGCCATCCATTTCTGGGTGCTTTTCTGGGTGCTTTTTGACGTATGTTTGGGGTCATTGTCCTGCTGGAAGACCCAAGATCTCAGACGCAAACCCAGCTTTCAGACACTGGGCTCTACAGTGTGACCCAAAATCCTTTGGTAAGCCTCAGATTTCATGATGCCTTGCACACATTCAAGGCACCCAGTGCCAGAGGCAGCAAAACAACCCCAAAACATCATTGAACCTCCATTATATTTCACTGTAGGTACTGTGATCTTTTCTTTGTAGGCCTCATTCCGTTTTCGGTAAACAGTAGAATGATGGGCTTTACCAAAAAGCTCTATCTTGGTCTCATCTGTCCACAAGATGTTTTCCCAGAAGGATTTTGGCTTACACAAGTACATTTTGGCAAACTGTAGTCTTGCTTTTTTATGTCTCTGTGTCAGCAGTGGGGTCCTCCTGGGTCTCCTGCCATAGCGCTTCATTTAATTTAAATGTCGACGGATAGTTCGAGCTGACACTGATGCTCCCTGAGCCTGCAGGACAGCTTGAATTTCTTTGGAACTTGTTTGGGACTGCTTATCCACCATCCGGATTATCCTGCGGTGCAACCTTTCATCAATTTTCCTCTTCTGTCCACGCCCTGAGAGATTAGCTACAGTGCCATGGGTTGCAATCTTCTTGATAATGTTGCGCACTGTGGACAAAGGCAAATCTAGATCTCTGGAGATGGACTTGTAACCTTGAGATTGTTGATATTTTTCACAATTTTGGTTCTCAAGTCCTCAGACAGTTCTCTTTTCCCCTTTCTGTTGTCCATGCTTAGTGTGGCACACACATACACACAATGCAAAGATTAAAGCCGTGCACAAACGATCGGTTTTACCAATGAAAACAGTCCGATGGACTTTTGTCCTCGGACAAACCGATCGTGTATGGGCCCCATCGGTCTATCTTCCATTGGTGTGAAAAAATAGAACCTGTTTTAAATTTATCCGATGGAAAAAAAACGATAGCAAACCGATAGCAAATTCCGATCGTCTGTGGGGAACTCCATCGGATAAAAAACCCACACATGCTCAGACTGAATTATGAGATGGGAGCGCTCGTTCTGGTAAAACTAGCGTTCCTAATGGAGAGAGCACATTCGTCATTCTGAAAATTATTGCCTTGTTTAATGCAGCGCATTGTTTTCTTCTTTATAATGGTCTTAAAAATGATTTTTTTTGCTGCAGATATTTATCCCGAGTTCTGACAAAATTATTTCTTTATTGTTTCTTGTGATCTCATGAATAATTTTATCTTTTTTTAAAGCCAGATCTCCCTAATTTTTAATTTTATTTAGAATCAAGATCTACTTTTTTTATTATTATTATTAATTTTTGTTTCTTGTGGGCTCTTTTATTTTGTGTCAAGTTATCACAACAACATCTTTTTTATATTTTTATACCCTCAAGGAGTTTGGTGTCCCTTGTTAATTACACATTGTCGTTATGAAATGTTATTGCTACTCACAATAAAATCACATAGGCAAGTATTTTGCTTAAATCAAAGATCCATTTATTCTGGAAAAACAAAATAAAAATGAAGGGCAACAATTAGAAAATTACTTGAATTTATGCAGACTTTGGACCCCAAAGGCGGACATGACTTTGATGAACAATAAAATAAACAACATAAGGAAATCAGGAGCAGCGGCTGAAGACATACATCATCCCAAGCTGTGGTACTCCAGCAAACTGCAACTTCTGGCAGAGCAGCTTGAAGCCAGGGAATCACTTTCTGGTCTTCCTTGTAGCCTTCCCTCCACGCTTCCCTGCAGAGTTTCTTCCACGGCCCCGTCCACGCCCCCTTGCCGGCTGTGGCTCTGTTGGTGGGAATGTGGCAGGAGGAGCAGGAGAAGGAGGAGAAGGATGGGCCAGATGGCAGAGATATGTGGCCTCTGTCAGCTGCCCCCTCCCCGCCATGTGAATGGCAGTATATATCAGGTGCTCACAGAGGGAACGTTGTCCCTCCTCAAGTTCACCTAGCTTCTCAGCCAGGTATGCGCTAAAGCACTCCACAGGGTTGAGGGGGGCCCTCATTATGGCAGCAGCGTCCCTGATCATTTTAAGCAACTCCTCCTCCACCTGTGTCATCCTCCTAGATTTTTTGGGTCTGACGTGGAGGAGAGCCACTTGGGACTGGGTGCTGCCACTAGGCCTGGGGACCTGCTGAGTGCCACTTGGGCCGGCCTCCTCCTGTCTGCCACTCACCCCTGCCTCCTCCTGCCTGCCACATTCAGGAGCCTCTTCCTCCTGGCTGAGCTCATCCTGTGTATAAAAAAGGGACATAGTTTTATTTTTTGTTGAATCAATCACACACAATTTTCATCTTATTACTGTTGCAATTTGAATGTTAATAAATAGAAAAGACTCTCATTCTGACCCCAGCCTTTTTAAATACTGTACCAATAATTTCTGGCCACTTTTTTTGGGGGTTTATTTTTTTTTGTTTGCAAATTTATTTTATTTTTTTTGTATATTTTTTGAAATTTGTTATTTGTGTTTTTTTTTATTTTTATTATTTAATTATTTCATTTGTGAATAATAACATCTAGTTCACAATAAAAATTTGAGGCCAATAAATATGTTTTAAAATACTATACCTGGCTGAAGATGCGGAGATCCGGCTCTTCCAGCTCAGGAGGCTCCTCTTCCCCCTCTGCAGGGGTGGAGGGAAGGGTGGAAGGAACGCTGGAGGGAAAGGTGGAAGGAAGGGTGGAGGGAAGGGTGGAAGAAATGCTGGAGGGAAGGGTGGAAGGAAGGGTGGAGGGAAGGCTGGAAGGAAGGCTGGAAAGTGATTCCCTGGCCTCAATCTGGTCGTCCAGAAATTGCAGGTGCTTGTAGTACCACAGCTTGGGCTGAACTACTTTGTCTGCTGCTGCTCCTGATCTCATTGAAGCGCGGACTTCTTTGTAGCGTTTTTTGTATGCATTCCTCATGTTGTTTATTTTATTGTTCATCATTGTATAGTCTGCCTCTGGGATCCAGGTCTTCAAATATTCCGCTAATGTTCCAATTGTTGCCCTTCGTACCACACTGTTGTGGTACAAATTATTTTTAAGCTCCCATAAATTCCGCAGTTCACGGTATTTCTCTATGAACAAAACCATAATTTCAGGCTCCTTGAATTTATGCATACTTCTTTCTGCAAGATAAAACACAATACAAAAACAGTAGGTCAGCTTCAATTGTCCTAATCTTATCCTAATATAGGCCTTTACAATCATGAACCAGTATAGGCCACTGATGCCCCAAGTTTCATTCTTACCTTAGTTGGATTCGTTCGGCACTTCCGGTCGTCCTTACTCCGCGCAACCACAACCTCGTTTACCATGTATATACCCTGCGCATGCGTGAAACTCCGCCCGTGTCGCCCGCCCATGACGGTCTTTTTCGGAATTTCCCCGCCCCTTCTCGTTCGGCGCACAGTGGTAGACGACGACATGGTGGTGACACAGGTGCGTGCTTCATTATTAAGTACCGACGAGGAAAGCCCGGAGGCGGGAACGTCCCGATCCAGGAATAAAAGATACAAGGCAACTAAAATGTAATTTGCTGAGATGGCAGAGATGGTGGACATCCTGCGGAGGAAAGATTACGATAGGAAGCATGGGCCATACGACACCCCTAATCTCAGGAAGTCTAAAATAATGGGCAAAGTGGCGAGGAGTCTCTATAATAAATTTGGGGTCTGGAGATTCAAGGAGCAGCTCCGTAAAAGGTGGTCTGACCTGAAGCTGAGGGAGCCGGAGCAGTATAGGAAGCTTATCAAAATCCTTGAAAAAAGTAAGCTTTTATTTTTACTGTGTTATTTCAAATTGGAATGTGTATTCTTGCATGTTTTGCTCCATGGGCTTGGATTGACTGGTTTCACATTGTAAAATGGCAACTTTCATGTTAAGTTTAGTGGCCAAATTTTTGGGAATGATTCGTAGTAAAAAATCACATGTTTTGCAGATACACGTAAAACACATGTGGTCGTGCCTATTTGTCTTAAAACAGCGTTTATAAACATTGTTGTCTAGATGATGTGTTGTAAGTAAGTAGAATGTGAAATGCTAAACTAGATTTTGTGTAAAGGAGAGGACACTCAAGCAGCTGGTTACACATCTTGACTCAGGAGCACTATAGTATTGGCCACCAGAACAACCTTTTTAGGGTGCTCCAGTGGATACTTTGGGGTGTCTCCATGTGTGTTATTTTGGACCAAAAATTTAAGTATTCTTGCTTTGTTGTATTCCCAAAATCTCTTGTGTTCATCTTGGAACTCTGCCAAAACAAACAATTGTACCCCACTTCCAAGCAATGTTTACAATTTATGCCCTCAAATATCTGTGTGCTATGGATACCTTTTGAATCATTCTCATAGGGGAGAGGAGACTGGGAGGACACCAATCTGAGGAGCCGAGGAAGCACAGACCACAGAAAGAACCCCAAGCTCAAAAAGAACCCCAAGATCAGCATGTGGAGGAAGCAGAGGTGGAGGAAGCAGAGGTGGAGGAAGGAGAGGTGGAGGTCAGTGTCTGTCACCACAGCTTCAGGTAAAGAGATGTAGGCCTGCATATTTATAATACCTTTTTTTTTAGGGGATGAACATGGTGGCGTGTCAGAAACTCCTACTACTCCTCCATTCTCAAGTGCTAGTGCCCAAATCATAATTCAAGAAATAATGGAATGTAGTAGCGAAATGGACATTATGAGGAATAGGATGAATGCGATTGAGCAAAAATATAAAAACATCATTGATATTTTGGGGCGAATAGTCTGACCCTTGTTTTTTTTTTTGGTTTTGTAAAAAAAAAATTGCACTTGTTTTACCACAAGCCAAAATTTGAAGATGCACACAGTGTGTCAACATGTGCTATCTGCCGTCACAGGATATCTATGTCCCTGTTTTGTGGGTGCAACCCCTTCCTCGCTACTTAAGTAGTTGAGAGGAAGGCTTTGCACCCCTAAAACATGTCCATTGATCCCCCCAGATAGCACATGTTAACTTTAGCCATGGGATCGGGATGAAAATACCCATTTTGCCACACAAACTGTGTGCATCTTCAAATTTGGGATGGTTCAGGGGTGACATCACCCCATCTCATGTTTATCTTTAAGGTTGAACTTAGTAAGTTCCATTGTTTTTATATGTTTTCTTTTTTGACCCATGCATGTTTCTGCAAACCAAAAATAAAGAAAAAAAAATGGCTCAAAAATTTGGAGCCAAAAATGTCAAGATTTTATTTTATAAATAAAAATAACGTTGTGCACAGAGTAAAAAAAAAATTGCACACTCAAAAATGTGTGGCTTGTTCTTTCTAAGCTCAATAGCAGTTAAAGAAAAAGTCAAAGTTCATGTTTTACTGTGACAATTGTGTATTTACTAACTAAAGAAAAATACACTTGGCACTACTACAAAAAGTGTACTATGAGAACCTGGGAGACACATAATACAAATAAAAAAATAATGACAAAACAAGTTTTTAAAATATATATATATTTTTTTATTTTCTCAAAAAAATTATCATATATGTTCTGGCATAGCGATGGCCCTCCTACCCGTGAAGTACTCAACATATTTATCACTTACTACACGGGTGCTTTGGGGGGCCAAGCCAGTACGGCCAGTGTCCAGGCCTGTCAAGAAGTTGGTTTCGGAAACACCGGCCTCAGGCCCAACATTAGAAAGATACAAAGTTGAGTATTTGCGCATAAAATTGTGCAGTATGCAGCAGCTGTACACAATGTGGTTTAGTTTATATTCCGCCACGTGGATGGCTGTCTGAAACAGGTGGAACCGGCTGGCCATTATCCCGAAGGCATTCTCAACAACCTTCCGGGCTCTGGCCAGCCGGTAATTAAAAACCCTCCTCCCTGGGGTGAGGGTTCTTTGGGGAAACAGACCGCATCAGGTGGGGTCCCAGCCCAAAGGTTTCATCCGCAAGAAACACAAAAGGAAGTCCCTCCACATTGTCAGCATCAGGTGGCAGTGCCAGGCCCCCAGACTGCAGACGATGGGCAAACTCCGTCTGTGCAAAGACTCCGCCATCGGACATCCGGCCATTCTTCCCCACGTCCACATATAAGAACTCATAGCGTGCCGACACCACCACCATTCACACAATACTATTAAAACCTTTATAATTATAATAGTACGACCCCGAACGGGGTGGCGGCACTATGTGGACGTGTTTCCCATCGATTGCCCCTCCGCAGTTGGGGAAGTCCCACCACTGGGCAAATTGGGAGGCCACAGTCTGCCCTTCCTGTGGTGATGAAGGAAACTGTGGAGTCAAACAAAAAGAATAAATTAGTACTTTTGCACATTACATTGCAAGCAGATTACCCCTAAATACATTCTTGGCCAACGTCAGTATAACATTTATTTGAAGGAGTATTTCAACACAAAAATAGAAGGCCCACTTATCAGATGACTCACCCCCTCTAATGGGCCATTGGGAAAAAATAAGGGGGGGAGGGGGTTAAAGCTGATTTTGTGCCCTGCAAAAAAAGCCTTCACCACTTTGCTGAACTTGAATGTGCAATAAAACATTTGGACACATTTTAGGGGGGGGGGGGTTCAAAATACAATGGAGCTGACAAAAACATTGTTAATAACAGACTAGTCTAGGTGTGTTTGAGCCCAGGATAGCATGCTGGAGAGGTTAGTGAAGGGAAATAGGCATGTAGGCCAAAAAATGAGCATTTAAAAGTAACAACATGCATGGGGAGAAAGGGGACATTCCCAGCATATTACAATCATGGTAATTTGGGAAGGATGAAATAAATACAATACTTTAGCAAATATTCAAAACATAGAATGTGATGTTAAAGGAGAAATATTACCTTAATATAGTCCTTCTGCATGACTTGTATGATGGCAGAACACGTTTCAGGGATAATGATCCCAAGAGCCTGGGGGGAGATGCCTGTCGAGAACTTGAGGTCCTGCAAGCTTCTCCCAGTCGCCAGGTATCTCAACGTGGCAATAAGCCTCTGCTCGGCAGTGATGGCCTGGCGCATCACAGCGTCCTGCCTCGTGATATAGGGGGACAGCAAATCCAACAGACGGTGAAAAACGGGGTCCGTCATACGGAGATAATTCTTGAAGTCATCAGGATTATTCTCCTGGATTTCCCGCAGCAGAGGCATATGAGAGAATTGGTCCCGCTGGAGCAACCAATTCTTGGTCCATGAACTCCTCCTTGCCCTGTTCATGCACTGACCTCGGGTTACAGTATTAACCGCAAAACCAAGCCCATATGCAGCACGAGCTCTACGACTAGAACGTACTTGCAACATGGCTTTAAACCGGTCGGCTGGTCAGAACGAACTTAAACAGAACGCACCGAGGAACAGCAAGGCCTGTGAAGAACGACCTGAAAAACAGTAACGAGCAGCCAAGAAGGCACTGCAAAACAGAACCGACCTGACTGCACGCACTGAAAGACAAATACAAACCCACAAGCACAAACTGAAACGCAGGAAACGATCTGAAAAGCACAGAGACTGAAAAGCACGAATCGGCTCTCACCAAACTTTTACTAACACGCAGTAACACAAAATCAGCAAAAGCAGCCCAAAGGGTGGCGCCATCGGATTTGAACTTCCCCTTTATAGTGCCGTCGTACGATGGTGTGAAGGCAGGACTGATGGAAGTCAGCTTCATCGGATTTCCGATGGAAAAATCCATCGGATTAGAATCCATAGGAAAACCGATCGTGTGTACAGGGCTTTAGTGAACTTCTCTCCTTTTTATCTGCTTTAAGGTGTGATTTTTATATTGCCCACACCTGTTACTTGCCCCAGGTGAGTTTAAAGGAGCATCACATGCTTGAAACAATCTTATTGATCCACAATTTTGAAAGGGTGCCAAGAATTTTGACCAGCCCATTTTTGGAGTTTTGTGTGACATTATGTCCAATTTGCTTTTTTTCCTCCCTTTTTTTGTTTTGTTCCAATACACACAAAGGGAATAAACATGTGTATAGCAAAACATGTGTTACTGCAATACTTTTCTTTGAGAAATACTTGATTTTCTGGAAACATTTCTGGGGTGCCAACAATTTCGGCCATGACTGTATATAGATATATAAATATATCTATATATCTAGATATATAGATATGTCTATATATACAAGAAAAAATATAAATGCCCTACCCTTCAACAAGCAAACATAGTGCTAATAATTCATATGTGTTCACACACACTAAAGAGCAAAACAGAAAACAAAGTCCTGTGCTAAAACACGGCAATATATCTGTGATATCACCTGTGCACAGATAAATAAATAAATGAAAAAATAAAAAATAAAATGAATAAAAAATGTGAAAGAGAGAAAGTCCAAATGAAGTTCATAAACAGAACAAAAAAAACACATCTGCTGATGTATACAGTATATAACAGGCTCTTCAAGGCAGCTGTAGGCGAAATATCCACATCCAACTTGCTCAGACAAATTATAGAAAAAATAGCAGCTTACCAGATGTAATAGATCTCTGTCACGGAGATCTATAGGGGCTCAGATTCATATGATGATCCCACCAGACATTCAGCCACGAAACACTGGAATCGAACGATATCCTCCTCCTCCTGGATATTTATTCCAAGAAAAGAGCTCTCCCTCCAGATATCAGCCGATGCAATTAGCTCATGCAGCACAATGAATATTTGATGATATGGAAGAAAAATAAATAAAACCTCATGGTGCAGTACTCCTTATAAATTAGGATACCCTTTATTTATCCTGGGTAAAAGATGACATCCAGCAGGTTTTCAAAACAAGAGCGGCAAAACTCCAAAGAAACGAATGCTAGTACTCAGCTGCGGTCTATGCCGATCAGCTGTAGCGTAGTGACGTCACGTTCGTTAGCTCCACCCGACGCTGCGTTTCATCGTAAGAGGCGTCCACTGGGAAACTGTAGACGCTATATAAATCCTATATAATAATAATAATTATTACCGTATTTGCCGGCATATAAGACGACTGCGCGTATAAGACGACCCCCTAATTTTCCAGATAAAATTTGGGTTTTGGGATATACTCGCCTTATAAGACGACCCCCCTTCCGACTAGCCATGCCTCACCATAACTCACTGTGCCATTGCATACCTCACTGTGCCCCATTGCATACCTCACTGTGCCCCATTGCGATCCTCACTGTGCCCCCATTGCATGGCTCACTGTGCCCCATTGCATACCTCACTGTGCCCCATTGCAATCCTCACTGTGCCCCCATTGCATGCCTCACTGTGCCCCCATTGCATGCCTCACTGTGCCCCATTGCATGCCTCACTGTGCCCCATTGCGATCCTCACTGTGCCCCATTGCATGCCTCACTGTGCCCCCATTGCATGCCTCACTGTGCCCCCTACCTTATCCCTGGCATGTAGAATCTCGTCAGACCGCAGCCGTCCATTTTTCAAAAGCCGCGCCTCCCCCTCGTGCTGTTCTGTGATAGGCAGAAACACTAGCTTCTCAGCAGACACTGTGTTCAGTGTTCCGCCTATCACAGATGCCCTCTCATCTGAGGCCGAGGACGAGAGGGCATCCGTGATAGGCGGAACACTAAACAGAGGCTCTGCTGGGAAGCTGAGTGTTCCGCCTATCACAGGACAGCACGAGGAGGAGGCGCGGCTTTTGAAAAATGGACGGCCGCAGTCTGACGAGATTCTACATGTCAGGTAACCGGCGTATAAGATGACCCTCGACTTTGGAGAAGATTTTTATGGGGTAAAAAGTCGTCTTATACGCCGGAAAATACGGTATTTTAAGCACTGAGCACCTTTGTCACCATCGACCGCATATGGACTTTTTACTTCAGTGCCAGCATATATTTATTGTTTTTTACAATTTCTTTTTTGCACATATTGAAGAATTTGTCAATTTATGGTTTTGAGACTTAAAGGGACAGTGCACCTTTTTTTTTATTTTGGTTTAGATTTTGTATATTGATCAGTTGTAATAATCTTGCCTTTGCTCATTTTTTTGGTGTTATACTTATCAGATGATGTGTAGTGACAATGGTGACATTCTTTTTCATTTTACTTTGTATTCTTGCAAACTTATAATAAAGCTTTTATGGAACAAAATATCCCATAAAATATATACTTGTATTTAGACAACATCAATTGCTCCTATATTTCAAGAACGTTAATGTCACTTCAATCAGATAAACCACCATGAATTTATTTTACAATTAAAGAAGAGAAAATTGGAGCTTAATTATTTTTTTTCACTACCAATAACTGAGAATGCAAGGGCGGCCTAAAACCACCTAAGTGTAAACCTTAGAAATTTTCTTCTTTGCATGGTTCATGTAGGACATCCAGGCATAGCTGCAGGAAAAATACCAATGTAATCCCCAGCTCTACAGGCAAACAGCACAGGCAGCCAATTCATAACCTTGGAGCTATCAGTGACACCGCTGGCTACAATTATTAAATGTTTAAAAGCTTACATATACTTATACATGCTCAAAGAGGATATACTGTGCATGTATCGATATATATATATATATATATATATATATATATATATATATATATATATACAGTATCTCATAAAATTGAGCACACCCCTCACATTTTTGTAAATATTTTATTATATTTTTCATGTGACAACACTGAAGAAAAGACACGTTGCTACAATGTAAAGTACATTGAGTGTACAGCTTGTATAACAGTGTAAATTTGCTGTCCCCTCAAAATAACTCAACACACAGCCATTAATGTCTAAACCGCTGGCAACAAACGTGAGTATGAGTAAGTGAAAAATTCCAAATTGGGCCCAATTAGCCTTTTTCCCTCCCCAGTGTCACGTGACTTGTTATGCCGCGTACACACGATCATTATTCACGGCGGTTAAAAAACCGCCGTGAATAATGACATTTTAAATGAGGGAACAGCTTGTTCCCCACACACGGTCATTTTTCTCGTCATTTTTTTCTCGTCTATGGGCTCCGCGGCAGTGTTTCCCTATGGGAAGAAATGTCAGGAAAAACGAAGAGAAAAATTAGAACTTGTTCTAATTTTTCTCGTCGTTTTTAATGCCGTTTTTCACGTCGTGAAAAATGACAAAAAGACCACACACGGTCGTTTTTCTTGTTGAAAACAAAAAATGTCATTTTTCACGACGTGAAAAATGATCGTGTGTACGCGGCAGTAGTGTTACAAGGTCTCAGGTGTGAATGGGGAGCAGGTGTGTTAAATTTGGGGTTATCGCTCTCACTCTCTCATACTGGTCATTGGAAGTTCAACATGGCACCTCATGGCAAAGAACGCTCTGAGGATCTAAAAAAAAGAATGGTTGCTCTAATAAAGATGGCCTAGACTATAAGAAGATTGCCAAGACCCTGAAACTGAGCTTCAGCATGGTGGCCAAGACCATACAGTGGTTTAACAGGACAGGTTCCACTCAGAACAGACCTCGTCATGGTCGACCAAAGAGGTTGAGTGCACGTGCTCAGTGTCATATCCAGAGGTTGTCTTTGGGAAATAGACGTATGAGTGCTGCCAGCATTGCTGCAGATGTTGAAGGGGTGGGGGTCAGCCTGTCAGTGCTCAGACCATACACCGCACACTGCATCTAATTGATCTGCATGGCTGTTGTCCCAGAAGGAAGCCTCTTCTAAAGATGATGCACAAGAAGGCCCACAAATGGTTTGCTGAAGACAAGCAGACTAATGACATGAATTACTGGAACCATGTCCTGTGGTCTGATGAGACCAAGATGAACTGGTTTGGTTCAGATGGTGTCAAGCATGTGTAGCAGTAACCAGGTGAGGAGTACAAAGACAAGTGTGTCTTGCCAACAGTCAAGAATGGTGGTGGGAGTGTCATGGTCTAGAGCTGCATGACTGCCGCCGGAACTGCGGAGCTACAGTTCATTGAGGGAACCATGAATGCCAACATGTACTGTGACATACTGAAGCAGAGCATGATCCCCTTCCTTCAGAGACTGGGCCACAGGGCAATATTCCAACATGATAACAACCCCAACACACACCTCCAAGACGACCACTGCCTTGCTAAAGAAGCTGGGGTAAAGGTAATGGAATGGCCAAGACCTAAACCCTATTGAGCATCTGTAGGGCATCTCCAAATGGAAGGTGGAGGAGCGCAAGGTCTCTAACATCCACCAGCTCTGTGATGTTGTCATGGAGGAGTGGAAGAGGACTCCAGTGGTAACATGTGAAGCTCTGGTGAACTCCATGCCCAAGAGGGTTAAGGCAGTGCTTGAAAATAATTGTTGCCACACAAAATATTGACACTTTGGGCCCTATTTGGACATTTTCACTTAGGGGTGTACTCACATTTGTTGCCAGCGGTTTAGACATTATTGGCTGTGTGTTGAGTTATTTTGAGGGGACAGCAAACTTACACTGTTATACAAGCTGTACACTCACTATTTTACATTGTAGCAAAGTGTAATTTCTCTAGTGTTTTCACATGAAAAGATATAAAAAAATATTTACAAAAATGTGAGGGGTGTTCTCACTTTTGTGAGATACTGAATATATATATATATATACAGTATATATACATACACACATACACATACAACGTATATTCATAGTCATCTTCATTTTGTTTTTATTTCCATTAACACAGTCAAATATGGAAAAAATATATAAATATATACCGTATATACTCGAGTATAAGCCAACCCGAATATAAGCCGTGGAACCTAATTTTACCACAAAAAACTGGGAAAACGTATTGACTCGAGTATAAGCCTAGGGTGTCCATCTGCATGCCTCACTGTGCCTCACTTTGTCCATGTGCATGCCTCACTGTGCCCATGCCTCAATGTGCCCATGCCTCACTGTCACTGTGCCCATGCCTCATTGTGTCCATGCCTCACTGTGCCCATGCCTCACTGTGCCCATGCCTCACTGTCACTGTGCCCATGCCTCACTGCGTCCATGCCTCACTGTGCCCAATCTCCCTACCTGATCTCCGGCACTGTGTGACTAGACTGATGCTTAACATGGGAGTCTATGGAAGAGTGGGGCTACATGTGTGCCAAGTTTGGTGTCCAGGGGACGCAGGGCCGGCCAGTACCGAGTCCCCAAAATCACCAGAGAAATTACCGTTTAACATGGGAGTCTATGAAAGGGATGTCCGGCTTTGAAAAATCGGTGCTCCCCGGCCGTAGGTCCCCCGGACAACAAACTTTTCACACTTGTAGAGGAAGAGTGGGTCTACATGTGTGCCAAGCAGGGATGAGACGAACACCCCCCTGTTCGGTTCGCACCAGAACCTGTGAACAGACAAAATGTTCGTGTGAACTTTAGAACCCTATTAAATACAATGGACTCGAACGTTCAAAATCTAAAGTGGTAATTCTAAAGGCTTATATGCAAGTTATTGTCCTAAAAAGTGTTTGGCAGTGATTTTAATAATGCTTAAAATAAAAGTGAAATATTCCTTTAAATTTCGTACCTGGGGGGGGGGTGTATGATATGCATGTAAAGTGGCGCATGTTTCCCGTGCTTAGAACTGTCCCTGCACAAAGTATCATTTTTGAAGGAAAAAAAGTCATTTAAAACTCACTCGCGGCTAATAATGAATTGTCGGCTTTTATCAATACATACAAAAGTCATTGATAAAAAAAAAAAAAAAGCGTGGGGGTCCCCCAGAATTCAATTACCAGGCCCTTCAGGTCTGGAATGGATATTAGGGGGAACCTCGCCGCAAATAAAAAAAAAATGGCGTGGGGTTCCCCCTAAATATCCATACCAGGCCCTTCAGATCTGGCATGGATTTTAAGGGGAACTCCACCCCAAATTTAAAAAAAAATGGCATGGAGTCCCCCCAAAAATCCATACCAGACCCTTATCCGAGCACGCAACCTGGCCGGCCGCAGGGGAAGAGGGGGGGACGAGAGAGCGCCCCCCCCTCCTGAACCGTACCAGGCCACATGCCCTCAAAATGGGGAGGATGTCCCCATGTTGATAGGGACAAGGGCCTCATCCCCACAACCCTTGCCCGGTGGTTGTGGGGGTCTGCGGGCGGGGGGCTTATCGGAATCTGGAAGACCCCTTTAACAAAGGGGACCCCCAGATCCCGGCCCCCCTATGTGAATTGGTAAGGGGTACATTGTACCCCTACCATTTCACGAAGAAAGCGTAAAAAAAATGTAAAAAAAAACACACAAACACCTTGAAAAAGTCCTTTATTAAAAAAAATTAAAAAAATAAAAAAACATTCCAGCGGTGAAATCCAGTGTCCCGCGGCGATCCGATGTCCAGCGCTGTCCGTCACTGGTTTTGCCTGAGCGGACCTGATGGGGAACTTCCTCCTCAGTGTTTTAAATGTATAGACCCGCCCCTTCTAAAGTTCCCCATCAGGTCCGCTCAGCGGACCAGATGCGGAACATGACAAGGGGCGGGTCTATACATGTATTACCAAAGTGAGAGAAGTTCCCCATCAGGTCCGCCCCCTCGGTATGTCGGACCCGCCTACGTCATTGGCCTGAGCGGGGAACTTCCTTCACTGTGTAATTAAAATTTAGACAGTGAAGGAAGTTTCCCGCTCAGGCCAATGACGTAGGCGGGTCCGACATACCGAGGCGGCGGACCTGACGGGGAACTTCTCTCACTGTGGTAATACATGTATAGACCCGCCCCTTGTCATGTTCCGCATCTGGTCCGCTGAGCGGACCTGATGGGGAACTTTAGAAGGGGCGGGTCTATACATTTAAAACACTGAGGAGGAAGTTCCCCATCAGGTCCGCTCAGGCAAAACCAGTGACGGACAGCGCTGGACATCGGATCGCCGCGGGACACTGGATTTCACCGCTGGAATGTTTATTTATTTATTTATTTATTTTTTTAATAAAGGACTTTTTCAAGGTGTTTGTGTGTTTTTTTTTTTAATTGTTTTACGCTTTCTTCGTGAAATGGTAGGGGTACAATGTACCCCTTACCAATTCACATAGGGGGGGGCGGCATCTGGGGGTCCCCTTTGTTAAAGGGGTCTTCCAGATTCCGATAAGCCCCCCGCCCGCAGACCCCCACAACCACCGGGCAAGGGTTGTGGGGATGAGGCCCTTGTCCACATCAACATGGGGACATCCTCCCCATGTTGAGGGCATGTGGCCTGGTACGGTTCAGGAGGGAGGGGGGCCGCTCTCTCGTCCCCCCCTCTTCCCCTGCGGCCGGCCAGGTTGTGTGCTCGGATAAGGGTCTGGTAAGAATTTTTGGGGGGACTCCACGCCATTTTTTTTTTAAATTTGGGGTGGAGTTCCCCTTAAAATCCATGCCAGATCTGAAGGGCCTGGTATGGATATTTGGGGGAACCCCACACCATTTTTTTTTTAATTTGCGGCGGGGTTCCCCTTAATATCCATTCCAGACCTAAAGGGCCTGGTAATTGAATTCTGGGGGACCCCCACGCTTTTTTTTTTTCTTATCAATGATTTTTGTATGTATTGATAAAAGCCGACAATTCATTATTAGCCGCGAGTGAGTTTTAAATGACTTTTTTTCCTTCAAAAATGACACTTTGTGCAGGGACAGTTCTAAGCACGGGAAACATGCGCCACTTTACATGCATATCATACACACCCCCCAGGTACGAAATTTAAAGGAATATTTCACTTTTATTGTTTCACTTTAAGCATTATTAAAATCACTGCTCCCGAAAAAACAGCCGTTTTAAAAAAAAAAAAAATGCATTGATACATGTCCCCTGGGGCAGGACCCGGGTCCCCAAACACTGTTTAGGACAATAACTTGCATATAAGCCTTTATAATTAGCACTTTAGATTTCTCCCATAGACTTTTCGAATTTGCCGCAAACACCCCAATTTGTTCGCTGTTCGGCAAACGGGCGAACAGGCAATGTTCGAGTCGAACATGAGTTTGACTCGAACTTGAAGCTCATCCCTAGTGCCAAGGATCAGGCGCACAAAGGTGAAGATGGACACAGACTCAAGTATAAGCCGAGGGGGGCATTTTCAGCACAAAAAAATGTGCTGAAAAACTCGGCTTATACGCAAGTATATACGGTATATATACCGTATGTATAAACAAATCCAATACTGCTTGCATCCTGTTTATTCGTATTTATTAATGTAGCCTTCTATCAACACCTTACATGAAACCTTTGCATTTTGCCCATGTGGGGTGAAGCAACAGTTTTACTTGAATGCCCCCCTTTCCTAGTAGCCTAAACACTAATTTTCCCCCACTCCCTGCTACAACCTTTTGTTATTTTGAGAAAATAGCTATTTGTGTCCAGGAGTCATCCAAAATAAAGGAGGGGGTTTTATTATTATCAATCAGCTGCTGCACCTGCAGGGCTCCAATGAGGAAAGAGTCCTTTTAGATGTGATTTCTTTTTGGGAGTATTGCCATATTGCATTTCATTTTACAGAAAATTACAGGACTGCAGAATAAAAAGGAAAGGTCATTTTTAATAACATTCCATTACAATGTGATTTGTGTCACAATTGTATACGCTATGGTAATTTTTTTTATTTGCTATTTTTTTCCCCACGAAAGTGGAGTTACCCTATAAGCGGAGAAGAAGGAGGAACCACAGAGCTGTTATTACTTTGCCTTCCATGGACACATGAGTGTGAGTGAGTGAGTGAATAACTTATATAGCGCTACAAATGCAAACTAAATCGCCTCAAGGCGCTTTGCATCCAGTGACTTCCTGATCCTTCAGAAGAGGTGAGTCTTAAGTTTTTTCCTGAAGGCCCGATGGTTTTCTTCCATACGGATGTCCGTGGGTAGAGCGTTCCATAGCCATGGTCCTTGGACTGCAAATCTTCGTTCTCCCTTTGATTTGTAGCGGGACTTGGGGATGTGGAGGAGGTTTTGGTTGGTTGATCGTAGAATGCGTTTGGGGGTGTAGTGTTTTATCTTCTCATAAATATTGAGGAGTGTTTCCTTGTGTGCACTTGTGGGTGAGACAGAGGGTCTTGAATGTGACACGATTCTTTACAGTTAGCCAATGCAGGGTCCTCAGTGAAGGGGTGATGGATTCCCAAGGTTTTTTCCCTGTTACCAGTCTGGCTGCCGTGTTCTGGACGACTTGTAGGCGCAAAATCTGATATTTAGGTAGTCCTATGTAGATGGAGTTTGCGTAGTCGAGTCGGGAGTTGATGATTGTTCCAACTACTACTGCTATGTCCTCTTCCGGGATGAAGGGGATGAGTCTACGCAGCAGGCGGAGGAGATGGTGCGATCCGCTGACTACTGATCCTATTTGTGCATCCATCGACATCTCTGAGTCAAAGATGACTCCGAGACTTTTGACTTTGTGGTTGGGGTAATGGTCTGTCCAAGAATGGTGGGCGGTGTCCAAGAAGTCTTTGTTTTTTTCTTTCGGTTTGCGTGGAGTAGAAGAAGTTCTGTTTTGAATCCATTGAGTTTGAGGGACCTCTCAGCCATCCAATCATCGATCAATGTGAGGCAATTTTCCAGTCCGTGATATTAGTCTTTTTTTCCGGTGATACGAAAGTAGAGTTGGGTGTCGTCAGCGTATGAGTGGTAGCACAAGTCCTGTTTGCTGATGATTTTGAGGAGTGGGCGGAGGTAGATGTTAAAGAGCATGGGTGACAGGGGTGATCCTTGAGGGACTCCGCAAGAAATTGCGCAAGTTTCAGAGGTGAAGGCTCCTAGTTTCACTGTCTGGGAGCGATTTTCTAGGAAGGATGCGAACCAGGGTAGGTCAGGGTCTGCGACTCCTGCTACTTCTTTAAGGCGGATGAGTAGAGTTTTGTGGTCTACTGTGTCGAACATGTGCACTTTAAAGCGGAGTTCCACCCAAAAGTGGAACTTCTGCTCATCGGATTCCTCCCCCCCTCCGGTGCCACAATTGCCACCTTTCGGGGGGGGAGGGGGGACAGGAGCGAACACCCCGATATGTGTTACGGTATGTGTTACAAGTGCCCAGCATAACTTCTCATGACAGCTAAGTGATTTTCTTATACTGTAGGAGTATTTTTCTGGTATTACACAATTGTGAGGAAAAGTTTAGTAAACCCTTAATTAACAAATGGCTTCTAAAATATGATTTTCATATAAATAAAGTCATAACTGCCATATCTTTATTAAATAAATGGACTGAAGGTTACCAATGGCAAAAATTATGAAATATTTTATATGTATCAATTATTATTGTCTTCTTTAATATAATTTGTCTCAGTCAAACTTCTGCCAATGATCAGACCTGTACAGTGGTTAGAAAGTATAATTGCCATTTCTGTACACAACACTATTTCAACACATGTATATTCTGGGATGGCATGCTTCAATAGTCTGCTGAATCTGATGTCATAGCATTTCAAGGACACTGAAGTCAAGATGCTGACTTTGACAATTCCAAAATATATTTTGAGACTTAAGCCCTGTACACACGATCGGTTTTACCGATGAAAACAGTCCGATGGATTTTTTTCATCGGACAAACCGATCGTGTATGGGACCCATCGGTCTTTTTTCCATCGGTTTTAAAAAATAGAACATGCTTTAAATTTTTCCGATGGATCAAAAACCGATAGTAAATTCCGATCGTCTATGGGCAAGTCCATCGGATAAAAAACCCACGCATGCTCAGAATCAAGTCGACGCATGCTCAGAAGCATTGAACTTAATTTTTCTCGGCTCTTCAGAGTGTTTTACGTCACAGCGTTTGGAACGGTCGGATTTTTGACTGATGGTGTGTAGGCAAGACTGATGGAAGTCAGCGTCATCGGTTTTCCGATGGAAAAATCCATCGGTTTAAAAACCATAGGAAATCCGATCGTGTGTACAGGGCTTTACTGTATTACTGGACATATTAGCTATAATCCATCTTGTGAAATTAAAGTGATTTTAAAGGCTTAAGGTTTTTTCACCTTAATGCATTTTATGCATTAAATGAAAAAAAACTCTCAGTCAATCTATGTGTTTAACCACTTCAGCCCCGGAAGATTTGGCTGCTCAATGACCAGGCCATTTTTGCGATACGGCACTGCATTGCTTTAACTGACAATTGCGCGGCCGTGCAAAATTTTACCCAAACAAAATTAACGTCCTTTTTCTCCCACAAATAGAGCTTTCTTTCTATGGTATTTGATCACCTCTGCGGTTTTTATTTTTTGCACTATAAACAAAAGAAGAGCGACAATTTTGAAAAAAACAATCTTTTACTTTTTGCTATAATAAATATCCCAATTTTTTTTTAAACAAATCTTTTCCTCAGTTTAGGCCGATATGTATTCTTTTACATATTTTTGGTAAAAAAAGATCGCAATAAGCGTATATTGATTGGTTTGCACAAAAGTTATAGCGTCTACAACAAAAAGGGGATAGATTTATGGCATTTTTATTATTCTTTTAGTTATTAGTAATGGCGATGATCTGCGATTTTTATCGGACACTTTTGACACATTTTTGGGACCATTGACAATTATGCAGTGATCAGTGCTATAAAAATGCACTGATTACTGTATAAATGTCATTGGCAGGTAGACATGGGCGCCGTCAAAAAATTTGTTTCGTTCCGTTCCGTTTCGTATATAAAAAAAAATCGTAATTCGTGTACGAAATGTAGTTCGGATTCGTACGAAATACGAATTTCGTACGAATCGTAAATTTTTCCCGTGCTTAGAACTGTCTCTGCACTAAATGTCATTTTTGACTGAAAAAAAGTCATTTAAAACTCACTCGCGGCTATTAATGAATTGTCGGCTTTTATCAATACATAGAAAAGTCATTGATAAAAATAAAAAAAAAGCGTGGGGGTTCCCCCAAATATAATTACCAGGCCCTTCAGGTCTGGAATGGATATTAAGAGGAACCCCGTAGCAAATAAAAAAAAATGGCGTGCGGTTTCCCCTAAATATCCATACCAGGCCCTTCAGATCTGGCATGGATTTTAAGGGGAACTCCACCCCAAATTTAAAAAAAAATGGCGTGGAGTCCCCCCAAAAATCCATACCAGACCCTTTATCCGAGCACGCAACCTGGCCGGCCGCAGGAAAAGAGGGGGGGACGAGAGAGCGCCCCCCCTCCTGAACCGTACCAGGCCACATGCCCTCAACATGGGGAGGATGTCCCCATGTTGATGGGGACAAGGGCCTCATCCCCACAACCCTTGCCCGGTGGTTGTGGGGGTCTGCGGGCAGGGGGCTTATCGGAATCTGGAAGACCCCTTTAACAAAGGGGACCCCCAGATCCCGGCCCCCCATGTGAATTGGTAAGGGGTACATTGTACCCCTACCATTTTTACGAAGAAAGTGTAATTTTTTTTTAATAGAAACACACAAACACCTTGGAAAAGTCCTTTATTAAAAAAAAAAAAAAAAAAAAACGTTCCAGCGATGAAATCCAGTGTCCCGCGGCGATCCGATGTCCAGCGCTGTCCGCCATTGGTTGAGCCTGAGCGGACCTGATGGGGTACTTCCTCCGCCGTGTTTTAAATGTATAGACCCGCCCCTTCTAAAGTTCCCCATCAGGTCCGCTAAGCGGACCAGATGCGGAACATGAGAAGGGGCGGGTCTATTCATGTATTACACAGTGAAGGAAGTTCCCCATCAGGTCCGCACAGGCCAATGACGTAGGCGGGGTCTGACATACGAGGGGGCGGACCTGATGGGAACTTCCTTCACTGTGTAATACATGAATAGACCCGCCCCTTCTAAAGTTCCCCATCAAGTCCGCTAAGCAGACCAGATGCGGAACGTGAGAAGGGGCGGGTCTATTCATGTATTACACAGTGAAGGAAGTTCCCCATCAGGTCCGCACAGGCCAATGACGTAAGCGGGGTCTGACATACGAGGGGGCGGACCTAATGGGAACTTCCTTCACTGTGTAATACATGAATAGACCCGCCCCTCCTAAAGTTCCCCATCAGGTCCGCTAAGCGGACCAGTTGCGGAACGTGAGAAGGGGCGGGTCTATTCATGTATTACACAGTGAAGGAAGTTCCCATCAGGTCCACCCCCTCGTAGAGCGGACCTGATTGGGAACTTCCTTCACTGTGTAATACATGAATAGACCCGCCCCTTCTCACGTTCCGCATCTGGTCCGCTTAGCGGACCTGATGGGGAACTTTAGAAGGGGCGGGTCTATACATTTAAAACACTGCGGAGGAAGTTCCCCATCAGGTCCGCTCAGGCTCAACCAATGACGGACAGCGCTGGACATCGGGATCGCCGCGGGACACTGGATTTCATTGCTGAAATGTTTTTTTATTTTCTTTTTTTTAATAAAGGACTTTTCCAAGGTGTTTGTGTGTTTTTATTTACATTTTTCTACACTGTCTTCGTGAAATGGTAGGGGTACAATGTACCCCTTACCAATTCACATGGGGGGGCCGGGATCTGGGGGTCCCCTTTGTTAAAGGGGTCTTCCAGATTCCGATAAGCCCCCTGCCCGCAGACCCACACAACCACCGGGCAAGGGTTGTGGGGATGAGGCCCTTGTCCCCATCAACATGGGGACATCCTCCCCATGTTGAGGGCATGTGGCCTGGTACGGTTCAGGAGGGGGGCGCTCTCTCGTCCCCCCCTCTTTTCCTGTGGCCGGCCAGGTTGCGTGCTCGGATAAAGGGTCTGGTATGGATTTTTGGGGGGACTCCACGCCATTTTTTTTTTATTTGAGGTGGAGTTCCCCTTAAAATCCATGCCAGATCTAAAGGGCCTGGTATGGATATTTAGGGGGAACCGCACACCATTTTTTTTTATTTGCGGCGGGGTTCCGCTTAATATCCATTCCAGACCTGAAGGGCCTGGTAATTGAATTTGGGGGAACCCCCACGCTTTTTTTTTTTTTTTTTTTTATCAATGACTTTTCTATGTATTGATAAAAGTCGACAATTCATTAACCACTTCGCACCCGGGTCAATTCTGACACTTCGCTCCTACATGTAAAAAGCCTCATTTTTTTGCTAGAAAATTACATATAACCCCCAAACAATATATATGTTTCTTTAGCAAAGACCCTAGAGAATACAATGGCGGTCATTGCAACTTTTTATCTCGCACGGTATTTGCGCAATAATTTTTCAAACGCATTTTTTTGGGAAAAAAAACGGTTTCATGAATTAAAAAATATTAAAACATTAAAGTTAGCCCAATTTTTTTGCATAATGTGAAAGATGAAGTTACGCCGAGTAAATAGATACCTAACATGTCACCCTTCAAAATTGTACACGCTTGTGGAATGGCGCCAAACTTCGGTACTTAAAAATCCTCATGGGCGACGCTTTAAATTTTTTTATTGGTTACATGTTTTGAGTTACAGAGGAGGTCTAGGGCTAGAATTATTGCTCTCGCTCTAACGTTCGCTACGATACCTCACATGTGTGTTCTGAACACCGTTTTAATATGTGGGCGGGACTTACGTATGCGTTCGCTTCTGCGTACGAGCTACCGGGGACAGGGGCGCTTTACAATTTTTTTTTTATTTATTGTTCATTTTACACTTAACTTTTTACTTTGACAGTTAGAAAAAAAAAATGATCACTTTTATTCCTATTACAAGGAATGTAAACATCCCTTGTAATAGGAATAAGCATGACAGGTCCTCTTTACAGTGAGATATGGGGTCAATAAGACCCCACATCTCACCTCTAGGCTGGAAAGCCTGAAATAAAAAAAAAAAAACGATCACCGCTTCCTAGCCGAAGCGGCGCCGTTTTTTTGAATGCAGAGGCCGTGCGTGACGTCATAACATCGCGCCCGGCCTCCGAACGATCATAGAGACTCCGGCGACCATCTGGTCCGCCGGAAATCTCTATTGTAAGAAGCCGGGGCCGGCGGATCCTGTCACCGACTCACCGATCGCTCAGGTGAGTCGGTAGAAGTACCGGAGGGCGGCGGGAGGGGGGGACGTCCCCTCTCGCCGCCTGTAAGAACGATCAAGCGGTGGAACAGCCACTATGATCGTTCTTACGGTACAGAGAATCGCCGGCTCTAAAAAACGATATCTGAATGATGCCTGTAGCTGCAGGCATCATTCAGATATCCCGGCTCAAAGTCAAGGACGTCCATGGACGTCCTTAGGCGCAAAGTGGTTAATAGCCGAGAGTGAGTTTTAAATGACTTTTTTTCCGTCAAAAATTAAGTTTTAAATGACTTTTTTTTCCGTCAAAAATGACATTTTGACAAAATGTCATTTTTGACGGAAAATAAGTCATTTAAAACTCACTCGCGGCTATTAATGAATTAAAAAAGCGTGGGGGTTCCCCCAAATTCAATTACCAGGCCCTTCAGGTCTGGAATGGATATTAAGGGGAACCCCGCCGCAAATGAAAAAAAAAATGGCGTGCGGTTCCCCCTAAATATCCATACCAGGCCCTTCAGATCTGGCATGGATTTTAAGGGGAACTCCACCCCAAATTTTAAAAAAAATGGCGTGGAGTCCCCCCAAAAATCCATACCAGACCCTTATCCGAGCACGCAACCTGGCCGGCCGCAAGGGAAGAGGGGGGACGAGAGAGCTACCCCCTCTCCTGAACCGTACCAGGCCACATGCCCTCAACGTGGGGAGGATGTCCCCATGTTGATGGGGACAAGGGCCTCATCCCCACAACCCTTGCCCGGTGGTTGTGGGGGTCTGCGGGCAGGGGGCTTATCGGAATCTGGAAGACCCCTTTAACAAAGGGGACCCCCAGATCCTGGCCCCCCCTATGTGAATTGGTAAGGGGTACATTGTACCCCTACCATTTCACGAAGAAAGTGTAAAAAAAAATAAATAAAAACACACAAACACCTTGGAAAAGTCCTTTATTAAAAAAAAAAAAAAAAAAAAAAAAAAAACATTCCAGCGGTGAAATCCAGTGTCCCGCGGCGATCCGATGTCCAGCGCTGTCCGTCATTGGCTGAGCCTGAGCGGACCTGATGGGGAACTTCCTCCGCAGTGTTTTAAATGTATAGACCCGCCCCTTCTAAAGTTCCCCATCGGGTCCGCTAAGCGGACCAGATGCGGAACGTGAGAAGGGGCGGGTCTATTCATGTATTACACAGTGAAGGAAGTTCCCCATCAGGTCCGCACAGGCCAATGACGTAGGCGGGGTCTGACATACGAGGGGGCGGACCTGATGGGAACTTCCTTCACTGTGTAATACATGAATAGACCCGCCCCTTCTAAAGTTCCCCATCAGGTCCGCTCAGGCTCAACCAATGACGGACAGCACTGGACATCGGATCACCGCGGGACACTGGATTTAATCGCTGGAATGTTTTGTTTTTTGTTTTAATAAAGGACTTTTCCAAGGTGTTTGTGTGTTTTTATTTACATTTTTTTACACTTTCTTCATGAAATGGTAGGGGTACAATGTACCCCTTACCAATTCACATAGGGAGAGGGCCGGGATCTGGGGGTCCCCTTTGTTAAAGGGGTCTTCCAGATTCCGATAAGCCCCCTGCCCGCAGACCCCCACAACCACCGGGCAAGGGTTGTGGGGATGAGGCCCTTGTCCCCATCAACATGGGGACATCCTCCCCATGTTGAGGGCATGTGGCCTGGTACGGTTCAGGAGGGGGGGCGCTCTCTCGTTCCCCTCTCTTCCGCTGCGGCCGGCCAGGTTGCGTGCTCGGATAAGGGTCTGGTATGGATTTTTGGGGGGACTCCACGCCATTTTTTTTTAAATTTGGGGTGGAGTTCCCCTTAAAATCCATGCCAGATCTGAAGGGCCTGATATGGATATTTAGGGGAAACCACATGCCATTTTTTTTTTTGCGGCGGGGTTCCCCTTAATATCCATTCCAGACCTGAAGGGCCTGGTAATTGAATTTGGGGGAACCCCCACACTTTTTTTTTATTTTTATCACTGACTTTTCTATGTATTGATAAAAGCCGACAATTCAATAATAGCCGCGAGTGAGTTTTAAATGACTTTTTTTCCGTCAAATGACATTTTGTGCAGAGACAGTTCTAAGCACGGGAAACATGCGCCACTTTACATGCATACACCCCCCAGGTACGAAATTTAAAGGAATTTTTCATTTTTAGATCCGAAATTCGTAAAAAACAATCGTATTCCATACAGAATTCGTATGCATAAAAATTTGTATTTCGGATTCGTACGAATGTACGAATTTCTGGAAATTCGTCCGAATTTTTGATTCGTACGAAACTAATCGCACATGTCTATTGGCAGGGAAGGGGTTAACACTAGGGGGCGATCAAGGGGTTAACTGTGTACCCTAGGTGTGTTCTAACTGTGGAGGGATGGGACTGGCTAGGAAGAGAGAGAGATTGGTGTTCATACTTAGTATGAACACACGATCTGTCTCCTCCCCCCTGAGAGAACCGGGATCTGTGTGCTTACGCCCCAGAAGAGGAAGTTCAGAGCAGTTGAGTATAACCTGTTTATTCATTTAATTTTAAAAATTGCCTTTACTAAGGCTTTACTTTTTATTCCATACTTAAAGTTCCTGGGTCCTTTTTGTCTACCATACCTTGAAGAAACAAGCAAAAAAGAACTACCGTATTTTTTGCTCCATAAGACGCACTTTTTCCCCGAAAAAATATGGGGGAAAATGTTTATGCGTCTTATGGAGCGAATACTGACCAGGCAACACCCCCCCCCCCCTCCTGCCGCCGCCATGTTACCAGCAGAAGAGAGGCAGGAGAGAGGAGGACAGACATCCCAAGCCCCCGCGAGTGCCGGGCAATTTCCTGGCTGGGCCTGTCACTCAGACAGAAGACAGAGCAGCCCAAGTTTCCGAATGGAGTACGGCCGCTCAGTGACAGGCAGATGTGATGAGGTCAGGCTGCATTTTATGGAACTGCTCAGGCTGCATTTTATGGAACTGCTCAGGCAGCATTTTATGGAACTGCTCAGGCTGCATTTTATGGAACTGCTCAGGCTGCATTTCATGGAACTGCTCAGGCTGCATTTTATGGAACTGCTCAGGCTGCATTTTATGGGACTGCACAGGCTGCATTTTATGAAACTGCTCAGACTGAATTTTATGGAACTGCTCAGGCTGCATTTTATGGGACTGCTCAGGCTGCATTTTATGGAACTGCTCAGGCTGCATTTTATGGAACTGCTCAGGCTGCATTTTATGGAACTGCTCAGGCTGGATTTTATGGCACTGGTAAAGCTGCATTTCATTGGCACAGGTCAGGTTGCATTTCATGGGCAGTGGTAAATATTTTAGTACACCATTTGATTCAGAATATTTTTTTTTCTTGTTTTTAAAACCTATGGAGTGAAAAATATGGTACAATAAATTATGAGAGTTAGTGGTCTCATACCAATGTGAACAGAAAAAGTAAACTGGTCAAAATCACATTTTAAATTAAAAAAGGAGTGCCAAGGGTAACAAATAGGGTCACCTGCATCCCATATATTAATAGTGCACAAAGAAAGAAAAAGCAGCCAGGACTTTCTCGGTGCCCCATGAACTCATGGAACAATCTTGTAAAAAACATCAATATTTATTATTTTCTTTCATTTGAGAAAACAACATAATTGAGCAAAAAACATAATTGAATGCTCACCTGCTTGTCCAGAAACATAATTAGCATTTTAGATGGTGACTGCCATCCCAATTTTAGGTTGGGACTACTTTCAAGGGCCAAAAAATACGATTTTTTCGTATTCATCATTAAATCCTTTTTTTCTGAATTCATTGAAGCAGGAGATCAGCGGAGAACAAGGAGAGATCTTGATGTCTGACCTCTGGGATATGGCACCATCTTTAGGAGTAGGATACTTGGCTCAAAAATGGAAATGTAATATCAGGCATCCACTGACAGAGGCCATACCCCCCCACCATTAAAATCAGCTCAGTTACAAGGCAGTACATACAACTACAACTGCTCACAGACAAATCAACAAGAGGGGGGAGTGCTGTCTTCTTTAAAAAACGCAATGAAAGGGCTCTTTATCTCTGACCACAGGGATCCTAAACAGTGTTTACTGAATGGTGGCAAACACTAAACAATCGCCAGGAACCCCCAGCAAGGTGGAGAAATAATATGCAAATTTGCATCATTAACATCTAGCAAGCAAAAAGTTCCCTGATTGAAAAAGGCTGATGCAGCACATTCCACAAGGAACACCAAACAGACAACCTTAAGGTCCAGAATTGGTAAAAGCACCTTTATGTTCGAGGATTGAAAACAGGTTGGAATCAAATCCCTGAACCATTCTAGCTGCGGCCTTACAAGCTGGGGCCAAAACGTCTAGTTTCATAAGACCTTAAAGTGCAGCATTCAGGTCTGCTATTTGCCCAAAGAAGGTCGACCAAAAAGGGGGCTGAGAGAGGTATTCCAGCTCTTAGCCAGAAGGAACTGCCTCCACAAGTAAGCACTCAAAATAGTAGCTGCTCAAGATCTGCAATGTCAACAGATGCCCCCCACCTAAGAGGTAAAAGCATCCCCCATGGGGTCGTGGCCTGGACATGGCTGAGTGAGGCTGTTTTCTCTTGGAGCTCCCGGCCCAGGCCCTCCTAAACTGGCAAAATAACGAGATATACCGGTATGAACTCGACCAAAAGGTATAGCACCAGAGCAGCTACAAGGGGGACCCCTCCGGGAAGAACCAGAGCGAAATCCGCAGGTACTTTAAGCTCCTGCAGGACGACTCCCCTGGGACCAGAGCAACGGCACCACGAGGCTCCACGCGGGGAACTACACAGAAGGTCCAGGCACCGTCCTCCAGTAGCATCTTACCTGATTCCGCGGCGGGAACACCGGAGACACATTGCGATCCGGGGATGTCAGTGGATCCGCAGCTAGACGCCGAGATGCAGGAGCAAGACATCCGGGCTTTGTTGTTGGCCCTCCCCACCCGGGCGGACATAGAGGCCCTCCCAACCCGGACGGACATCGAGTCCCTGATCCTCCGTTTGGAGGAGACACACAGGCGGGACATCCAGGAGGTGCGGGGGGAAGTATCCACACTCACGGAACGAGTGAACGTGGGGGAGACCTCGGTGTCCTCCTTGGAGGTCAGAGTGGCGGCCTTGGAACGTTCCAGGGACATCCACCGAGAGACCGCGGTGGACCTACAGCTCCACTTAGAGGACATTGAAGATAGGAGCCGCCGCAGTAACCTCCGGATACGTGGGCTGCCGGAGGCCGGGGGTGTGGAGAACCTCGGAGACTCGGTGCGGAAGCTGTTCCGGACGGTCCTGGGAGAACCGGAGGTAGAGATAGTGCTAGACAGGGCGCATTGAGCCCTAGGCCCCAGACCTACAGATCCTAGTAGGCCGCGTGACGTCATCTGCAGGCTTCATCGGTATACCCAGAAGGAGGAGATCCTGCGTCGGGCCTGGGACCATGGTGATGTGGAGGTAGAGGGTGTCCCGGTGAAGATCCTCCCCGACCTCTCCAGGGCAACGCTGCGTCGCAGGGCCCTGCTGCATCCCCTTCTGGAGATGGCTAAGCAGAAGGGATTTACTTACCGCTGGGGATATCCTTTCTCTGTGTCCTTCAGGAGAGACTCCGGATCCTTCACCCTGCAGACTCAGGCAGACCTCCCTGCTCTCTTTCGTTTTCTGGAAGCGGATCCCATTCAGATCCCAGACTGGCTTCAGTTGCTGCCACGTCCCGCCGGACGTTCGGGCCCCTCGGTGCGGCGTGGCCCCTTCCCAATCCGTCAGCAGAGGGGACGCCGGAGGAATCGATCAGTGTCCCGGGAGGGACCACGTGAGTAGGCCGTAGGCCATATCTGCAAACATATGCCTCCATCCTCCCTCCCCCCCTGGTCGTAACGGCCGGCCACTTCCTCCCGGATACCCCCTCCCTCTATGGCGTGTGATGTGGCACTAGGGCTCTTAGCCTCCCCTCGGGTTACCCGGGGAGGGGGGCTGTGGATCTTTGACTCCCTGGAGTAATATGGATGGTGCATGGTCCCCTGGGCTGATGCCCCCCTCCCCCTTCTCCTTCCCCTCCCCTGCGGGCGCCCATGAGAAGCTGACATTCAACGAGGCAGAGCATGAACACTGACTTGGCCTGCACATGTGCTATGCTACTTTTGGGGTTGGAGGCGGGAATGCCGCTGGGGGTCTGTGCTGTTGTTTGGGTGGGGGGTTTCGGGGGAGGTGGGGAGTTTTGTGCTTTTCTTTCTGACCCAGGAAGCAGTCCCCCCGCCATGAGGCTGAGGGGATTGACACCAATGACACCACTTTCAGCCTAGGGAACACCACTGGAGCCACCAAATGCTGGGAGAGATCCATGCCTGCACAGTTGATGTACCATGTTTGGGAGAGGAGGGCAGTTTGGGTTTACATGTTGGGAGGCGGGGATGGTGCCGTTTGACAATTCCGTGGTTATGGCCTTTGACTTTTGCACTGTTACTGCAGGTTATCAATGTTAGGTTCCCTTTGATGCTGCTGCAGTCCGTTAGAATGCAACATTTTGAACACAATGTTATACTTTTATGGTTGCCTTTTTTATCTTATAAGTTTATGTTTTATACACTACCGGTGTTAGCCTTTTTCAGCTGTCATACGGGGGGGGCGGGGAGTTCACATCTCGGTCCTGTACACCCACCACCCCACTTAGGATGGCGCTCAATACCCCGGAGGTGCTCTTTATAGGAGCCTTCGGTGAGTGCTACTGCCAGTTAGGCTGTTGTAGACTTCTAGTATTGCTGTCTGCCTAGGGGCAGCTCTCTTTTTCTTCCGCTATCCACTCTTCAACTGTATTTTTCTACACCTAAGTTTCTACGTCTCTGATCTTTTTCTTTCCCTCTTCTTCCCCCCTCCCTTCTGTCTTTCCCCTCCCTCCCCCCTCTCTATTCTACCCTACCCCCTCCCCCCCACCTCTTTTGTGGTGAAGTGCGGACATGGACGTGCTTAATGTTATGTCATTGAATGCCAGGGGTCTGAACATCCCGGAGAAGCGGAGAATGCTGCTTAATGACATGCGTCGCGCGAGATTAGATATAATGATGCTACAAGAAACGCACTTTAGAGACACAAAGTTACCACTGCTTAAGAACAGACTGTACCCCCTGGCCTACCACTCTGCCTATGTACAGGCCAAATCCAGGGGGGTGTCTATCCTTATCTCCGCCAGAGTCCCATGGAAACTGGTGGATGTTCAAACAGATGGAGAAGGCCGCTTCCTGTTTTTGAAGGGCCTGATTGGGGATAAGAGGGTGACATTGGCGAACATATATGCACCCAACGCTCATCAAGACACATTTCTTAAGAAACAGATTGACAGGCTAGGGCGTTACTCCGAGGGCCAGCTCATTGTAGGGGGCGACCTGAATATACCCCTAATGCCGTCGGAGGATACCTCTACAGGTACATCCTCCACTCCACGAGACGTACGTAAACACTTAGGATCGACACTGCACGCTGCACAGCTAGTGGACACCTGGAGACTTTTCCACCCAGGGGAACGTGACTACTCCTTTTACTCTAAACCGCACAAGTCATACTCCCGTATCGACTACTTTCTAGTACCACACGGACAATTACACGCGGTCAAGGATACCTCAATTGGCTCAATAACATGGTCAGATCATGCCCCGATAGGGCTGCGGTATGCACTGTCAGACACCCTAGAGAGACAACACCCGGTTTGGAGACTCAATGAGAGTCTCCTGCAGGAGCCGGAGGTTTTGGCGGAGGTGACCACCGAGGTTGGCCACTACTTTGACACTAATGCTACAGTTGACAGCGACCCCGGACTTGTTTGGGAGGCGGACAAGGCCGTGATTGGGGGGTGCTTATAAAACACGGGGCCAGATTGAAGCGTGAGCGTACGGCGAAACTGACACTGCTTCTGACCAACCTGCAGGACTTGGAAAAGTCGCACAAGACAAACCCGACTAGACAACTTGGGATGGAGCTAGACACGACCTGGCGACAAATCACGGATATCTTACAATTTAAGGCGAAGGCTGCGATACAGATTTGCCGTAGGAAGGTCTATGAGTCCGGTAACAAATGTGGCAGGCTCCTGGCACAGGCCCTGAAATCACAACGACTGGCGTCTTACATACCGCATGTGGTTTCCCCCTCTGGACAGAGGGTATCCCTTCCCCACCAGATTACTCAGGAATTTCGATCCTTCTACAGCTCCCTGTACAACCTACGTGCGCCCGACCTCGAACCTGACACCACACAGGTCTATCTTGAAAGGTCCCTCATGCCTAAGCTATCAACAGATGTACGGGAGGCCCTAGAAGAACCCATGACTATACCCGAACTTCAACAGGCTCTTAAAAACACAAAACCTGGTAAGGCCCCGGGCCCGGATGGCTTTACCACCCAATATTATAGGTCCCTCTTTCCCTCATTGAGTCAGCATATGGTGAGACTCTATAACGCCCTGGGTACGGGAAAGTCCTTTCATACCACCACGCTGCAGGCACAGATCTCGGTTATACCGAAAGAGGGTAAAGACCCTTCTCAATGTGGGAGCTATCGTCCCATCTCCCTTCTGAATGCGGACCTTAAATTGTTTACGAAAATCCTTGCGTCTAGATTGCAGAGTCACCTACCTCACCTGGTCCACCTGGACCAGGTGGGCTTTGTCCCGACTAGGGAGGCCAGGGATAACACCACCAAGGTCCTTAACCTGCTGCACATAGCGGTCAGCGATAAGACACCGTGTGTGCTGCTGGGGACGGACGCCGAGAAGGCGTTCGACCGAGTAGATTGGAGATTCATGTTTGCGACACTGAAGTACATAGGCCTGGGAGATCAGATGATGAGGAGGGTGGCGGCGGTCTATTTGGACCCAACGGCCAGGGTCAGGGCGAACGGAGTCCTCTCGGAATCATTTCCGATAACGAATGGGACACGGCAGGGTTGCCCCCTGTCGCCCCTGCTTTCCGCCCTAACCCTGGAACCCTTTTTATGCCACGTCCGACAGAACCCTGACATCACTGGGGTGTCCGCCGGGGGTACGCAACATAGGGTATCGGCTTATGCGGATGACCTAATGTTCACGCTTACGAACCCCTCTGCTTCTCTTCGGTGCCTCCTGCGGGAGTTTGACACGTATGGCCAACTGTCCAACCTGAAGATAAATCTCTCCAAATCAGAGGCCATGGGGTGGGGATTCCTCCACACCAATTGATGAGGCTTAAGAACAGTTTCAACCTGAAATGGACAGATGACGCCCTGAAGTACCTGGGCACCTATATACCTACGTCTCTCTCTCGCCTATTTAAGCTTAATTTCCCCCCGCTTCTCACCGGGGTGCAGAAACTCCTGGACCAATGGGACAGCGGCCTCCATTCGTGGCTGGGCCGCTGTAACATTCTTAAGATGTCAATCTTACCCAAATTCCTCTATACCCTACAGGCTCTCCCGATCTCAATCCCGGGATTCTTTTTTAAGCAGATTAACTCGGTTTTCACTAGATTTCTCTGGGCAGGGAAAAACCCGCGCCTCAGCAGGAATATGCTATCCCTCCCGAAATTACACGGAGGCTTAGCCATGACGGATATTCGCGTTTATTACCAAGCGACCCACCTCAGTAGGCTCCTAGACTGGTGCCGACATACAGACGCCAAGCTCTGGACGCAAATAGAGCAGTCACATAGCGTTGTCCCCCTTCATAGAGCACCATGGTGTCACGCAGCTTTGCCCATAGAGCTTAAACGACACCCGCTGATTGGCACGACAGTCAAGATTTGCTCACAGCTGTTGTCAAAACTCTCAATCTCGACTCCTAACTCACCGCTGAGACCGGTGTTGGGACACCCTCACTTTGTGCCATGTATCCAGGATAGGAGGTTTCTGGATTTACAAGCGGCGGGATATTATCAGGCGTCTCATTTTGGTACTATGGGACAGTGGAAAACAACAGCAGAGCTATTAGACCTATCTGGACCGTACAAGCTAGACTTCATGCGAGCTCACCAGCTCAGCCACTTCCTACATGGTCTGCCGCCCCCCCTGACGCGGCCCGTTCCCCGCCCACAGTGCTGGAAGGACTCTGCATGGAATCAGGGACGATCCCCCATATCTTATCCTTGACATATGACATGCTGATTATGCCAACAGCGGACAGCCCCATACCATACCTAACTAAATGGGAAGGAGACCTGAACTGCCAATTTACCGAGGGGAAGAAGAAGCACATACTCCGCTTCGCCCATAAATCCTCTCTGTGTTCTAGATTTCAGGAGACAAATTACAAAATCCTCACTAGGTGGTACAGGACCCCTGCGCTCCTCCATACTCTCTTCCCGGCGTCTTCGGACCTTTGTTGGAGATGCCGGGAGGAGAAGGGGACCCTCTTACATATCTTTTGGTCCTGCCCCCGACTGCCAAATTTCTGGAGTGAGGTCCGACGGATTACACAGGACTTTACTGATCGGGTAGTGCTGGACGACCCAGCCTACTTTCTACTTCACGCGACAGATACACCGTCGCGAATCTACCAAAAATCAGTTGTGCGACATTTGTTGGACGCTGCTAAGGCCTGTATACCACTTCATTGGAAGTCACCTCACCCGCCGTCCATTCCCCTTTGGCTTAAAAAAGTAGACGACATATGTCAGCTGGAGGACCTGATCCTCACCAACCAAGAGAGACAGGAGACTTTTAAGAAGACCTAAAAATATTGGGTATTTGCAGCGCTTGCAGAAAAGTAAGTGAGCAAAAAAATGTGTCACAAATGCTTGTAGCACAAACATCTATAAGTAAATAACTTATCTGACATATCAACAATTATGGTATAAAACAATAGTGAACAAACTTAAAGTTCATTAAATAGCAGTTATATCACTCCTGGAGAACTGAGTGTTTCCACACCAGAAATCAGTTGTTGGTTCCTAGATGAAAAAATCCCTTCTAATGGCCCCGCTCGTCAGATAGGGAAATAATAAGAGATCTCACCAACTAAAGTCCAGGCAGACTTCATCTCATGTAGATGGGCTCCATAGTGCCAGCAGCAAAGACATTTAAATGACCAACTAAAGTCCAGGCAGACTTCATCTCATGTAGATGGGCTCCATAGTGCCAGCAGCAAAGACATTTAAATGACCATATGGAAAGAAAAGGAAAACATACATGTGAAGTACCGCTAGTAAACAGACAGCATGGCGCTGCTCGCAAAGAGACTCACAGGACTGCAGTGATAAACGAGCGTCAGTGTTGTTTCCCGGGTACACAGCGTGCGTTCCACCGAAACCGGAAGTAGCGTCACTGGTTCTGAATTGGCCGGAAATTACGTCAACGCGTTTCGCCCCTCCTCCAGGGCATCATCAAGGACATCACTTCCGGCCAAGAAAGTGAGAATTTATATGCGCCGAGGTCTCCGCCTCTTTAACACATAAACCAATTAAAATAACAACAGAACCTCTAGGCGTAAAAAAACGCCCACTTCCTGATCACATCATTGCCCATCACTTGTCAAGAAGGAAAACTTTAATATAACAAAACATTGACAATGATAGCAATAGAAACGATCCGATAGAAGTTTTGGTGGACCTCCACGGAGACCCCGAGGTGGACCCAACCTCAGAGGCAGAGGGAGAGGCCAATACCCCCAAGATGCAAGGGAAGAAGAATGGAGACCTTGGTACCCCCAGGAGCCTCCTCCATCCAATCAAAATCAATTGGAAGACGGATTAGAGGATGCAGAGGAGGGAAAAGGAAAAAGGAAAAGAACAAGCTAAAAACAGGAATTTTTAATTTGAGCAATGCAATTTTTTCGGAAGATGAAAATAAAGTTTTACAATTAGGACTGAAATTTGCTTTGGATAAAGATTTAAATAAATTTGAAGTTTTCGTTGACTTCCAGAAGTTTATAAGGAAAATAAACATAAAAAAGACATATGCCAAACATACAAAAGATATTTCACCAAAAGAAAATATAGAAGAATTTATTCATACCACATTAAGAAACAATTCAATTTTTAATCCAAAACCTAATAATAACCATTTTGTTGAAGTATTCAAATCAGTGGTGGAAGAGGATTTACGAAAATTAAAAGTGCAACCAAGCAGAAAGAAAAAAGACGTCGAACGAGGTTTAGAATTGTTAGAGAAACAAAAAAGTATAGTAATTAGATCAGCCGACAAGGGGGGGGGGGGGGTTAGTGATTCTCAACAAGTCCGATTATTTGGAAGAATTAAATAGATTAGTATCAGATACTGCAACATATGAGGAACTGAAAGGAAATCCTAGTAACAAATATAAAGCCAAATTGAAACTACTGACTAAGAATGCACATCAAATAGGAATATTGAACAAGAAAGAAACTAGATTTTTGGTTCCCGACGCCCCAAAAATTCCGGTAATTTACCAACTACCTAAAATCCACAAAAATCCACTCAGACCTCCAGGGAGGCCGATAGTTAGTGGAGTGGACTCTTTATTTTCAAGAATTGGGGAATATTTGGATAATTTTCTTCAACCACTAGTGCAAAAATGTCCTGCATACCTTAAAGATAGTAAAGATCTTATAACATTCCTTGATCCTCTTTTAGTGGATCAGGACTGTATTCTTGCCAGTGTTGACGTTAATTCCCTTTATACAAATATACAACAACATCAAGCTTTGGAAGCAGTAAAATGGGCTTTGGATACCACCAATATCAAGCCCTTACAAAAAGATTTCCTATTTGAAGCTTTAGAGCTGGCTATGAGCCATAATTTTTTTTGGCACGAGAAAAAATACTATAGGCAAAAAAGAGGGGTTGCAATGGGCGCGAAGTATGCCCCATCAGTGGCTAACCTCTTTATGAGTTGGTGGGAGTCTCAAGCTATTTATGGCAAAGATATACCACAGTTGAGCTTCTATAAACGCTATATCGACGATATTTTTATTATCTGGGCAGGATCAAGAGATTCCTTTTATAGCTTTTTGGAAGAGATCAGCAACAATTCATGTGGTATTTCTTTCTCAGAAGTATCCAGTTCCGAGTCGGTCAATTTCTTAGATCTGGTTATCTTTAAGGAGAATGGCAAGTTACTTACACGTACCTTCTTCAAAGAGGTGGATAGGAATGGCTATATACCACTAGGGAGTTGCCATCACCCTAGGTGGTTGAGTGGAATACCAAAAAGCCAGATGTTGCGAGTACGGCGCAACTGTAATAAAATTGAAGATTATGATATCCAATCTCAGGTAATTCTGAAGAGATTTCAGGAAAAAGGATATAACACCAATACTCTGAATAGAACCAGAGAAGATATCCATGATATGGATAGAAAACAGCTCTTTGAAAAGAAAGCTCGTGAAAAAAGAGATTATGGAACTGCTTTTCTAACAGGATATACCAGACAACATAAACAGTTTGAAAGAATTATTAGGGAACACTGGCCTTTGTTACTAAAAGATAAAGATCTAACAAATGTTCTTCCTGTTGCACCCCATTTTATTTATACTAAACCTCCTACTTTGAGGCTAAAATTGGCACGTAATGTTGTAAACCCCCCCAAGAAAACTTTTACTTTTCTAGATCAGACAGGTTTTTTTTAGTTGTGGGAGATGTGTGATCTGTCGCACCTCCAGAAATAGAGTGAGAAAAACCACTCATTTTTCTATTCATGGCAAGACTTATGAAATTAAAAAATGTATTACTTGTGGAACAACTCATGTAACTTACCTATTATCTTGCCCATGCGGGCTCCATTATGTGGGAAGAACTACAAGAAAATTAGGTGTTAGGTTAAGGGAACATGTAAATAGAATAAAGAAAGGGTTTAAACATCATAGCCTGTCTAATCATTTCAGATTATTCCACAATAGAGATCCGAGAGGATTGAAATTTTGTGGAATTGATAAAGTGGAAGCTCATTGGAGAGGTTCAAATCTCAAACAAGCAATTTCACGTAATGAAACCCAGTGGATACATAGGCTAGGCACTTTAAGCCCGAATGGCCTCAACATCGAACTAGATTTAAATTGTTTCTTATCTAATTGGTGATGTTGCTGGACACACACATATTTTTATTTTTATTTTCATTTTTTATTTTTATTTTTATTTTTATTTCTATATTTTTATTTTTATTTTTATTATTATTTATATTTATTTTTATTTTTATTATATTTTATTTTTATTTATTTTTTATTTTTATATTTTATAATTTATTATTTTTTATTTTATTTTTTTATTTTTTATTTTTTATTTATTTATTTTTTTTTTTTTATTTATTTATTTTTTTATATATTTTATTTTTATTTATTTTTTTTATTATATTTTTTATATATTTTTTTATATTTTTTTATTATTTATTATTTATTATTTATTATTTATTTATTATTTATTATTTATTTTTTATTTATTTTTTATTTTATTTATTCATTATTATTTATTTTTATATTTATTTCTATGTGTATGTCCACCAACAAAATATCTACTAGTCTATTATATATAATTAACCTTGTTTACAATCAGCCCCCATTTAATTGCATAACTTTTATATGTTTTTTTACATTGATTTTTATAATGCAATAAGTGTTTTTACTGTTTAAATGAACTTCTATCGGATCGTTTCTATTGCTATCATTGTCAATGTTTTGTTATATTAAAGTTTTCCTTCTTGACAAGTGATGGGCAATGATGTGATCAGGAAGTGGGCGTTTTTTTACGCCTAGAGGTTCTGTTGTTATTTTAATTGGTTTATGTGTTAAAGAGGCGGAGACCTCGGCGCATATAAATTCTCACTTTCTTGGCCGGAAGTGATGTCCTTGATGATGCCCTGGAGGAGGGGCGAAACGCGTTGACGTAATTTCCGCCCAATTCAGAACCAGTGACGCTACTTCCGGTTTTGGTGGAACGCACGCTGTGTACCCGGGAAACAACACTGACGCTCGTTTATCACTGCAGTCCTGTGAGTCTCTTTGCGAGCAGCGCCATGCTGTCTGTTTACTAGCGGTACTTCACATGTATGTTTTCCTTTTCTTTCCATATGGTCATTTAAATGTCTTTGCTGCTGGTACTATGGAGCCCATCCACATGAGATGAAGTCTGCCTGGACTTTAGTTGGTGAGATCTCTTATTATTTCCCTATCTGATGAGCGGGGCCATTAGAATGGATTTTTTCATCTAGGAACCAACAACTGATTTCTGGTGTGGAAACACTCAGTTCTCCAGGAGTGATATAACAGCTATTTAATGAACTTTAAGTTTGTTCACTATTGTTTTATACCATAATTGTTGATATGTCAGATAAGTTATTTACTTATAGATGTTTGTGCTACAAGCATTTGTGACACATTTTTTTGCTCACTTACTTTTCTGCAAGCGCTGCAAATACCCAATATTTTTTCCTTTTTGAGGTGATAGACCTCTTGTTGCAGCAGCTGCGGAACCATTAATTTATTTATTAATTATCACTGCACAGTCTGTAAGCGCGGGTTTTAATTTTTATAAATATTTTAAGAAGACCTGGCAGCTATGGAATGTTTTTAAATACTCCGCAGAGGGTCAGCGACTTAGAGGCGTAGACGGGGAGGACACTTAGATTAACATACGGCTAACCGTTCATGACCTGCTGACTCTGTCGATGACTTGCTGGGGAGGCTGACGATCTGATGGAGATCCTTTGCGGAGGGGTGGGCTTCCCCCCCCGCCCCCTCCCTCTACCACGTCCCTGTTCGCGCTCACAGCTCCCTTCCCCTTCCCCATTCTCTTCCCCCCCCTTATTCTCCCGTCTTTCTTTATCTTTTCTCCTACTCTTGGTTTTTCTAAACTCTTATTTTTCCTTCTACTATTCTGGAAACAAAAAAATAAATAAAAAAAGTTGAGGGGTTTGTCCTGTGGGACCGGGCAGCGACAAGGAATCCTACAGTTTGGGACTCCCGGTCGACCTTGGGTTAGGGGGCGGCAGGGATTGCATCCGGGGTCATGGTGTGGGTTATCCGCGCATACTGTCCTTTTGATGCACACGTTACCACACAGGTAGGCTGACCCCCCCTTTTTCGGGGGTGCTTGACAACGGACTACATGTGGACACCTACAGCAGGGTCCGTCTATATGTGTATATATATATATATGTATATATGATTGAACAAAATACCCGTGCCTGTACTACTATGTGTCGTGTATGCTGTGTATTAAGTTGTATTATGCTGTATTGGTCCCTGCGGGCCGACCTCTCTGTTACAAATAAAAAGAAAAAAAAAAAAAGCATCCCCCATTATGGAGATCCAGCTAAACGCTTGAGGACCAAGGAATGAAGGCAACCAAGGGCCAGGCTAGGCACGTGGCTTAAGAGGCTGAGGCTTGAGAGTAAGTAAGAGCTTGGCTCGCCTTCCGAGAAGAGATGCATTTTTTTCAGGTAAAGCCCAAAGCTTCTGACACTAGAGTAAAAAAGGTATGGTTACCGCCAGTGATACCAATTAGCGGGTGTCCAGGGTAGCTCAGAGAAAACACTGTCCCTTATGGGGCATTCCAGCAAGTTTATTCCTCAGCCCAATGCAGCATCCCAAGATTTTTCCTAACTGCACTGGAAGGGAACTTGTTGGGGCAAGAGACAGATATCTCTATCTAATTGTTCACACAGTAAATCAATGCCACAAACAAGAACCCACACACTCCAGGACCAGAAATGAGTTAGTATAGCCACTAAAACCCCACAGAAGACCTCAGCCCAGTTAGGTAAAGCCTGATAGGCAAGTATCACAGCCAAAACAGGTTGCACAATGGGACCTACCTAGGGAAACAAGGTCTAAAGTGGTCTCTAGTTGCTTTATGAAGGGATCCCCAGGAAGGGATTGAGTGAGGCTACATCATAATTTTTTTCAATTAAAATTTCTGCTTCACTGATTATGACATGAAATCTTTACCATAGTACTCATGGTTCCAGAAATATAAAGAAGTAAAGATAAGGGAGGCAGAGAGAAATTACATATTTTATGGTTGTTGGAATGTTATCAGGAGTCTTGGTTATGTACCAGGAGCTTGAATGTCCTTTTTTAATCTGATGTTTACTTGCTATGTGTAGGAGAGGCAGAGAATGTACCTTTGCTGGCTGTTCTTTGTATCCTGATATACAAGATTGATCTCTGAAGCACGATGCTTTTTTATCTAACACAAGCTCATTTAACATACTTACTCAAGATTAAAGTTGAAAAATCCAGATGTTTGATTTTCCATTAATCTGACTATTTTTTATTTTTCTGAGTTTATTTTCTATGGTTATCTTAAAGGAAAAGTGGAAGACAGGAGTAGGAAGGGGCTAGATGATGCTGCATGCAGAAAAGGTGCAGCTGTATTACATTGCAACCCAAGTGCATTGTGAAGGAGAGTTTTAAGTGCCATTTGCAAAATAATAGCATCAAATGCACCAGTGTGCTTAAGGTTACTGCAATGAAATGATGTGAGGCAAGAAATTCAGCATTGAAATTTCGCCATGCAGCAAAAATCATCTATTGGGTGGAGGCTATCCTATTAGTAACCCATGTAAAATCTATAAAACCTAAAAAAAAAAAAAAGGGAAAGAAACTATCTGGCCTTCGGACTGCCTGTCTAGGTGTCAGTGATGTCAACCAGTTGTCCTGTTGGACCTTAGAAAAGCTGTGATTTTTCAGAATCTCATGAACCACTGCTGTGCAAACTCCAGTCCACTTTATGACTAAACTACACATAAATTTGTTAATCCTTTGACAATAAAACAGTGTTGATTGAAAAAAAAAAACAGTCAAAACATAGTGTTGAGTTAAAGCTGTAAAAATAATACCTAGATAAAAAGCATCCATTCAAAAAGACCAAACAAATGCGTCTTAAAAAGAGTTTCGATAAATGCATTTCCGTCTTTTGTCTTTCGTTTCACTGTAATGTATAAACAGATAATCAGGAAAACAAGGCAAGAGCTAAGCATTTTGTCTCTTGGATGCCTCATAATGAAGATGATTCTTGAGACTAATTAATCCTTAAAATGATCAGTTGATCTCTTTCATTGAGACCAATACATTTTTAATTGTTCATTTTAGTCAAGCATCATTTGAACAGAACTCAATTTGCAAATTCATTAGTGTATAAAAATAAGCCCGGGGTCTATTCCTGGTAAAGAGAAAAAAGTCTTTGGCAAAAATTCATAACGGATGTTAATCCTGTAATTAATTCTATGTATCAAGCAAGAATTAATGTGCCTTTCAGTTTCATCATATTTCATTGTGCCAAGAACTGCATTTTGTCATACCTTCCCCTTCAGGAGAAAAGAAATCTTTAACAAGCTCTGTGGCAAAATATCCAGGCAACTAATGATAAGCTTTGAAACAACATTCACAGACCATTTGCTTTGATGGCATTTCAAGGTTTCGTTTTTCTCATTTAATGTCTACTGTATGCAAAGGGAGAAATCGTAATTGCTAAACAGCCTTTAAAGAATTAACACTCAAATTGCTGTTTCTTCTATTAAGGCACATAAACTATGTATATGATTTTTTTTATCTTGGAATACGGTGTGCAGGTCACAAAAAGAAAGAGATGTATTAAGAACATTTAGTTCTAAATACTCACTAGGCTGTGGAAAGTGGATTCCAGGCTAAACCTAATTTAAAAAATGGCCCCCCCCCCATAACACCTATGTTGACTAATCTGCTCAAAAAAGACGTATATATTATATTTACCCATTTTCAGCCCGCTCTGGTCATCTGATCTGGCTACCCTATGTCTGAAGTGCCAACAGCAAACGGGCCTTGGGGCCTATGGGTGACGTCACCACTCTCAGGCATTCCTATGTTGAGCAATCTCTCTTCTCCCCTGCAGCTACCACAGACTGACACAGGGGATTAAGCAACTGGGCCAGAGTGGGCTGAAAATAGGTAAGTATATATGTCTTTCTTACACGTTAGTGTCACAGTCAGGGGTCAGACTCAGCAACCAGTAGTTTTAGCAGTAGAGAGGCTCCCGCTGACCAGATGGATAGGTATACGAGCAGGTCACTCTGGAGGATGACACAGGCCCACCTGACGTGTGGAATGTCTAAGCACTAATGAGTGTTTTCCAGAGCTCCTGATGGTGGAGATAGGGTTTTGCTGTGTGTTAGTACCAGGTCATGGTCCTTAGGATTGCTCTACTAGGAGGTGAGCAACCTGGCAGATATAGCAGTATAGCAGATACAGCAGGTAGGGGTCAAGCAGATATAGCAGATGAATCAAGCAGAAGCGTAGTCAAAGGAACAAGCCAGAGTTCAATAACAAGCGGTTGGAGGTTGGGATCAAGCAGAAGTGTAGTCGAGGAACAAGCCAAAGGTCAGTAATGAGTGGTAACAGAGATACAAATGGCAACAGGAATGACAAGAATGAGATATTGGCTGGAGAAAGAACAATAATCTGACAAACAGAAAGTGCACAGACATAGCTTAAATCAGGAAGTTCATGGGAGGTTCAATAGAAACAATGTTCACGGCAGGATCAATCAAGGAATTGTCCAGAAAGTTGCCCAACATCTCAGGTGGCTCAGTGAGAAGAGTTACTGCCAGACACAGCAGAGGTGCCGTGTTCAGGTGCAGGCCCTGGCAGTTGGTCAGCCTAGGTATCAGGAGGGGGAAGAGAGCATTTTTAAAACTAGTTAGGTTTGGCGTGGAATTCTACTTTTAGTGTAAGTGTACTTTAGTGTTTAGTGCACTTTTAAGGGCAGCACAGTGGTTAGCACTTTCACCTAGCAGCAAAAGGGTCGCTGGTTCAAATCCTGACCACGACACCATCTGCCTGGAGTTTGCATGTACTCCCTGTGTCTGCGTGGGTTCCTTCCAGGTACTCCAGTTTCCTCCCACACTCCAAAGACATGCTGGTAGGTTAATTGGATCTTGTCCAAATTGGCCCAGTATATATGTGTGTACGACTGTGTGTCCCAAGCCTGTCGAGATCCTACGGGGTAAAATGACCGCACCAGCCAAGCAGACACTGGCTGCAAAAAGCACCTAGAGGCGATTCAGTTTGCAGGTGAGCGCTATACAAGTCACTCATTCATTCAGTGTACAAATTTTCCCCATAAGCCTCGCCTCTTCACCTGCCTCCCTGAACAGAAGAGCATAACATTCCTGTTTATGGAAGCAATTGTCAAAGTCCGCGTCTGAGGGTGGTTGGATTCTGTCAGCAGATTAGACTGCCCTCATGTTTTTGATTAGTCTAAGTTTACTATTAGCAAGTTTAAGACATACTTGTAGAACAGCCATTCTCAACTAGGGTTCCTAAAGAGGTTGCTAGGGGTTCCGTGAGATGTGGCCAATTACCCTACCATTTGATTGTGCCTGCCCAGTTCCGGTTATAATGCCACTTGGCAAGGCCAGCATCATAACACCAATGATCTCTTTCGTTGTCTGTCTATAAGAGTGGCATTATGACTACCACTGTAAGGGAGGGCATTCTTACCACTGGGCACCAATGATTTGGTTGTAGCAGGGGTTCCCTAGGACCTTAAAATCAGGGGAAAATCGTGGGTGCGTGTTATACGCCGATACTCACCTATCCCCGGCGATCTCCGCTGACTGTGAGCGGAGCGGAGCGATCGCCGCCGAGATACACATAGCCGAGTGTATTCGGCTATACTCGGCTTTTCTCGGCTCCGCTCACAGTCCCGCCCAGTCCCGCCATTGGACCTGTGATATGTCCATCATAGGGCGGGACTCGGCGTGACTGTGAGCGAAGCCGAGAAAAGCCGAGTATAGCCGAATACACTCGGCTATGTGTATCTCGGCTCCGCCCAGTCCCTGCGTTCTCAGCGGCGTTCGCCGCGCTCCGCCCTGTATCAGCGGCGATCTCGGTGGCGCCAAATTTAAATTCAAGGCTGCACTGGACACTGGCAAGGCTGCACTGGATACTGGCAAGGCTGCACTGGACACTGGGCAATGCTGCAATGGACACTGGCAAGGCTGCACTAGACACTGGCAATGCTGCAATGGACACTGGCAAGGCTGCACTAGACACTGGCAATGCTGCACTGGACACTGGGCAATGCTGCACTGGACACTGGCAAGGCTGCACTGGACACTGGGCAATGCTGCACTGGACACTGGCAAGGCTGCACTGGACACTGGGCAATGCTGCACTGGACACTGGCAAGGCTGCACTGGACACTGGCAAGGCTGCACTGGACACTGGGCAATGCTGCAATGGACACTGGCAAGGCTGCACTAGACACTGGCAATGCTGCACTGGACACTGGGCAATGCTGCACTGGACACTGGCAAGGCTGCACTGGACACTGGCAAGGCTGCACTGGACACTGGCAAGGCTGCACTGGACACTGGCAAGGCTGCACTGGACACTGGGCAAGGCTGCAATGGACACTGGCAAGGCTGCACTGTGACAAGGCTGCAAATGACACTGGTAAGGCTGCATTTAAATGTCAATTTTTTTTTCTTAAACTTCCCTCCTAAAAGTTTTTTTCCCTAAAATTCCCTGCTAAACTTGGGGTGCGTGTTATACGCCGGCGCGTGTTATACGCCGATAAATATGGTATATATATATATATATATATATATATATATATATATAGGGCAAAAAAATTGAAAGGCTGCCCTGTTCATTTAAAAAAATAAGCATTTATATCTGGGGGTGTTTTCTTAGTTATATAAGATTTACCTCTTGTTGAAAAGTTCCTAATTTCCAGATACACTTTAAAAAAAAATAAAGAAAAATATCCCATAGCTTGTAGACACTATAACTTTTGCACAAACCAATCAATATACGCTTATTGGGATTTTTTAAGAAAAATATGTAGCAGAATACATATTTTTATTTAATTGTGGTGTGTGGTTTTCCTTAAAATACATACCAGACCCAAAGGGCCCCCAACGCCGTTTTTTTAAACCCCACCCCATTCTTTTAACATTTTTGTATTGCAATTTAAATGTCATTTTTTTCTTTATAAGTGTCAGTTTTGCTGCAGCAGGTTCTATACATGGTACAGATGTGCCACTTTACAAGCAGACTAAGGGGACCCCCCAGGCACTATATTTAAAAGAACTTTTTAATTTGTATTGTTTCACTTTAAGTATCATTAAAATCACTGCTCATATAAACATTTTTGCATTCATACATGTCCCCCAGGGCAGTACCTGGCCCCCATACCGTTTTTATGGCCAATAACTTGCCTATAAGCCTTGAAAATGGGCACTTTTGATTTTTCAAATGTGGGTCCCATAGACTTTAATAGGGTTAAGAGTTCAGGTCCAAACTTTTGCAATGTTTGAGAGTTCTGGAGTGAACCAAACTGTTGGGTGTTGGGCCCAAATCTACACATGACAGCAACTTATTGCATTTAGGCATCTAGACATGGTGAAGGCGACTTTCTGAAGTTCAAACTGAGCATCAGAGTGGGGAAGAAATGGGATTTTCATGACTTTGAACGTGGCATGGTTGTTGGTTCCAGACGGGCTGGTCTGAGTATTTAAAAAACTGCTGATCTACTGGGATTTTCATGCACAACTATCTCTAGGGTTTACAGAGAATGCTCCGTAAAAGGGAAAATATCCAGTGAGCGGATGTTGCGTGGAAGAAAATGCCTTGTTGATGTCAGAGGTCAGAGAAGAATAGACAGACTGGTTTGAGATGATTGAAAGGCAGCAGTAACTCAAATAACCACTCATTACAACCAAGGCATGCAGAATACCATTTCTGAATGCACAACACAATGAACCTTAAAGCAGATGGGCTACAGCGCAGATCACATCGGGTGCCACTCCTGTCAGCTAAGAACTGGAAACTGAGGCAACAATTCGCACAGGCTCACCAAAATTGCACAATAGAACATTGGAAAAACGTTGCCTGGGCTGATGAGTCCCGATTTCAGCTGGGACATTCAGATGTTAAGCTCAGTATTTGGTGTAAACGACATGAAAGCTTGGATCCATCCCGCCTTCTATCAATGGTTCAGGCTGGTGGTGTAATGATGTGGGGGATATTTTCTTGCCACACTTTGGGCCCCTTAGTACCAATTGAGCATCGGTTAAATGCCACGGCCTACCTGCGTATTGTTGCTAACTATGTCAATCCCCTTATGACTATAGTGTAGACATGTGCAGAATGAACAAATATGTTTCATTTCGATTCAATATTTACATAAAATTGTTTAGTTAAATTTGTTTAATTATTTAAATTTGTTTTCAGAATTACCAGTAGTTTTTTTTTTTTAACAGATAAAGGAATTAGTTTTGTTTATTTGGGTTTAAATCAATTAGTTATAAATTTGTTTAATTAAATTTGTTTAATTCATTTAACTTGGTTTCAGAATTTGTTTCTTCGAACTCAATTCAACCAAATTTGTATCAATTAAAATTTCAATTGAAACCCATTTGAAATCGAGTTTATTCCATTCGAAATTTGAGTTTTGGAAGATGGTTATATTCTTTCTATTCTATTGTTTTTTCTACTCTATTCTTTTCTATTGTATTATTTTCTATTCTTTCCCATTCTATTTAAATATATTCTATTCGAAATTGGAATTTCGGAAGATAGTTAAATTGTTAATATTCTTTCTATTCTATTGTTTTTTTCTATTATTTAATTTTCAGTTCTATTCTATTCCAATGTATTCTATTTGAAATTTGAGTTCTGGAGGATGGTTATATTCTATTGCTTTTTCTATTTCATTATTTTCTATTCTAATCTATTCTTTCCTATTCTATTCAAATGTTCTCCTTTTTGAAATTCAAATTTTGGAAGGTTATATTATTTTTATTTTATTATATTCTATTGTTTTTCTATTCTATTCTTTCATTTTCAATTCAATTCTTTTCTATTCTAACTCAAATGTATTCTATTTGAAGTGCAAATTTTGGAAAATAGTTATATTTTATTTTATTCTATTTTTTTTTCTATTCTTATTTTTCTATTTAATTTTCAGTTCTATTCTATTAAAATTGATTCTATTTGAAATTAGAATTCTGGAAGATGGTTATATTCTATTTTTTCTAATTATTGTTTTTCTATTCTATTCTCTTATTTTCCATTCTAATCTATTCAAATGTATTACTTTTTGAAATTCTAATTTTAGAAGATTATATTCAATTTTATTCTATTGTTTTTTTTCTATTTTTTTTTTCTATGCAAATTTATTCTATTTGAAATTCAAATTCTGGAAGATAGTTATATTCTATTCTATTGTTTTTTTCCATTCTATTCTTGCATTTTCTATTCTATTATTTTCTATTTGAATGTATTCTATTTGAAATTTGAATTTCAGAAGAAGGTTATATTCTTTCAATTTTTTTCTATTTTTTTTTTTTATTCTATTTGAAATTGGAATTTCAGAAGATGGTTATATTATTTTTATTTTATTCTATTCTACTTTATTTTCTATTTTATTCTGTTCTTTAATTTTATATTATATTCTGTTCTGTTTTACTCTTTTATTTTCTATATCCCTTTATTTTCTATTCTATTTTATTCTGTTCTTTAATTTTCTATTCTATTTTGTTCTATTCTTTTATTTTCTATTCTATCCCTTTATTTTCTATTCTATTTTTTCCCATTCTTTTATTTTTTACTCTGTTCTCTTTTACTGTATTATTTTCTTTTATTTTTTTATTCTAGTTTTTTATTTTCGATTCTATTTTATTCTCTTCTGAAATTCGAATTTGATTAGAAAACTATTTAAATTTCGTCTGTAATTTTTGTTTCATTAATTTGGATTTGTTTAAATTCGTTGCATCTGAATTTCTACACAACTAAAAATGTGTCTGAATTTCGATTCAGAACGAAACAAACTGCACATGTCTACTACAGTGTACCCATCTTCTGATGGCTACTTCCAGCAGGATAATGCACCATGTCACAAAGCTCAAATCATCTCACCACTGGTTTCTTAAACATGACAATGAGATCACTACTCCAATGGCCTCCACAGTCACCAGATCTCAATCCAATAGAGCCCCTTTGGGATGTGGAATGGAAGATTTGTATCATAGATGTGCAGCCGACAAATCTGCAGCAACTGCGTGATGCTATCATGTCAATATGGACCAAAACATCTTGTTGAATCTATGCCAACAAGAATTAGGGCAGTTCTGAAGACAAATGGGAGTCCAACCCGGTACTAGCAAGGTGTACCTAATAAAGTGGCCAGTGAGTGTATGCTCAGAAGGCAATGAAGATGACCTGCTGCTCTGTCCTACATGGCCAAAGCACAGACTCACTTTAACCCTTTCACTGTCGGGGCCCAGGGGTACATTTTTTCATCTCAGATGGCTGGACCACCAGTAATTCAAATTCTGCAGTATGGTGAAATTCAGGGCCATTTTTGGTTTTTGAATGGCACGCCAAGATATCTTGCCAGCACACAATTCACAAAAAGGTTCATGTCGTAATTTTATGCGTTTTTCGGGCACTCCGCTAAAAAAATGGGCTCCATTACATGTTAAAACACAAAATATCATGTTAAAGAGACATCATCACTGCCCATTCAGCAAGGTTACAGTCTGTAAAAAGATGCCCTTTCAACCACTGATATTCACCTCTCTAGTAATCCCCCACTGCTCATTCCTGAAGACACAGTCCTTGCTTCCCTTCTCCTCTGGCACCCAGCAGTGCACCAAATTCAGAAGTGCTTATGAATGAGCACTTTTGATTCAGTTTCACTCTGCAGATGATCAGTAAATATTATGTTTACCTTTTTCCCTTCTCTCCATCCTGAGATAAAAAAAAACAGCAATGGGACCAGCAAGAAGACAGCCTGTCTCATCACCAGGATTTAAGGTGCGGTGGCCTGTGGGTGGCAGAAGCACAGTAGAGGGTGTAAAAACTCTTTATGAATGGATACGATTGGCAGCTTTTTAGTAATCATTCACATTCATTCAAAATTTTAGGCTAACTGGGGCACTAAAGGGCTGTAAGCTTTTGGCCAATTTGAGAATGCAGAGGACTTAATGCTTACTAAGCTGACTTGCTGTAAACAGATTTGTTCCATTGTAACCCTTACGTCCATGACAGTAGAGGGGCTAACACAATGCTTTGCAAAGAAACACATGTAGGCTGCCATTGCCAAATCTCCATAGAAGATACTGGCCGGTACATAGACCAAACTGCTTCAGTAAGGCTTGATTCACTGACCTGGAACAAATATGCATTTATCTAGTCAGCAGAATGTCAGACTTTATTTGCCTGCTGGTTCTAGATAAGGGATGCAAAGTATGAAAGCAAGAAGGTAAAAATCACAGCCAGGAAACTAGCATTTGCAGAATAAGAGGCGACAACAGCAGCCCCCATGTTTCTTTAAAGTGTTACTAAACCCAGGACCCTGCAGTCACTATATCTGGTCTCCATCAGTACACAGAACATGGAAAAAGGTATTCCTATTGCAAATAATTGCTGAACCCAAAATACCAAAGCTTATTAAAGAATTATAGCTCCCTTATGAACTATTCTACTGAAGGTGGGGTCCAGTGTTAACTGTCATTTGTTCATTTCAGAACTGCTCATTTTCCCATACAAGTCTACGGGAATGCAAAAACTGCAGAAGCAGGAAAAATATTAATCAATTGCACCTGCAATTAACTCTGAATGATGTCAGAAATGTTGCAAAGGGATGTCAAAATCATGCTGATTTTCCTCCATCCAGCCAGATATACACCAGTCCAAAGCCAACCTGGCTTTTATTTCAGATGAATAGGCCAGGACTGTGGACTTTTGTCTCAGGTTGATAGAATATTTAGTTGCAACTCCCTCGAGTGGAATTGGGGAAGGTGGTCTCTACCCTTGATGTGGGTCCATTCTCATACAGAAGCAGATTGAGGGATTTTCCAGAGACGTGACAGACTCCACTTTAGAGAAAGTCCCCTTTCCTGTGGAAGAAATACCTTGGAGTGAACCACGTCCAGGACTACAGTAGACCCACGTATTCCATGGGGACCAAGGTTAATTTCCCACCAATTGTAGGCCAGTGATGATGAACCTTGGCACCCCAGATGCTTTGGAACTAAATTTCCCATGATGCTCATGCACTCTACAGTGTAGTTAAGCATCATGGAAAATGTAGTTCCAAAACATCTGGGGTGCCAAGGTTTGCCATCACTGCCCTAGGCCCTGAGTAATCCCAGAACCAGTGCCAACACCTTTGTAAACACCCTGGGAGTGGTTGACAGGCTAAACCACAATGCTACAAATCGTTAATGGCAATCCTCCATACCAAACATTAGAAGCTGTTGATGAGGCTGAAAGACCAGGATGTGTGGGAATACATCCTTAATATATGAAGACGCCAGGAATTACGCCTGCTGAACTAATGCAAAGAACGACCTTGGTGGACTCGATATGGTTTTATTCACTTGCAATAATTTGTTGAGACCCCTAGGGTTTAGAATAGGCTGGAGGTCTTGGATCTGGAAATGTTCAAGGGTTTGAATAAAAGCTGTAAAACTTCCTGTATTGGTTCAACTGTACCCTGAGATCTAAAGAGACATTTGAGCTCATAAACCATGGGGTGGAAAGCTTCAGAATTCAACTTGTAGCTTCTTGACATCTTGGACCCATTTATCTGTAAAGTGGGGAGTTAAGACAGCTGCAAAGACAAACAAGTGTCCCCAAACCCACCACAGTGGGGGCACCCTTTCACTGGGAAGAAGACTTTGAGCTCTTATGCCCCATACACACGATCGTTTTTCATGCCGTTAAAAATGCCATTAAAAAAAATGGCCATTAAAAATGATCGTGTGTAGGCTCCAGAGCATTTTTAACGACGTGAAAAACGGCCATTAAAAATTTCGAACATGCTCTCTTTTTTCACGTCGTTTTTCATGTCGTTTTTTTTAACGACGTGAAAAACGATAGTGTGTATGCTTTAACGACGTGAAAAAAACGCGCATGCTCAGAATCAAGTATGAGACAGGAGCGCTCGTTCTGGTAAAACTAGCGTTCGTAATGGAGATAGCACATTCGTCACGCAGTCACGGACTGAAAAGCACGAGACTGAAAAGAGCGAATCGTCGCTCAACAAACTTTACTAACATGAAGGGTGGCGCCATTCGAACGGAACTTCCCCTTTATAGTGCCGTCGTACGTGTTGTACGTCACTGCACTTTGCTTGATCGTTTTTTTAAATGATCGTGTGTACGCAAGACAGGCTTGAGAGGAAACATGAAAAAAAACGACGTGAAAAACGGCAAGAAAAAAAATGGCAAGAAAAACGATCGTGTGTATGGGGCATTAGAGTTCCAGTTCTTCTTGCAAAGCTGGAAATAGGCTTCTGTTTAGACTTCAAGGCATGTGGCTGATTAAAGGACAGCATTTTGGCAGTTGAAGGTCCCGGCTTTTGATTTGTCGTTTTTTCCTTTTTGTTCAGGGGACATCATGCTTTTTCCCCCAGCCATTTTTTGGATGAATACATTCAATAATGGCCCAAAAACACACACTCACCCTCAAAGTGGAGCCGCTCAAATTGCTTCTTACAGAGAAGTTCAGCAACAACAAGCACTTGAGCAACAAGATTTTTTTTCCTCATGTGGACAAACATAACTCCCAGTCTAGAGAGCTGCCTAATAGAATCTTCCAAGGGGTCCATCAAGAAGCTTAAGACTTTCAGGAACTAATCCTCAGAGCCAGAATTGTCCAACAAACTGATCCTCAGAATAAAATTCCTTAGAGTATACATTTGTGATTGAAAAACGCCCACCATAGCCACTGCCAGCTGCACCTACCAAAGAGAAAGATGCCTTAATCGCTTAAGCGCCGCCCACTCTATATATACATCGGCAGAATGGCACTGACAGGCATAATCTGGTACCTGTACGTGGCCCTTTAAATGCCTGCCGCGTGGTTGCGCACACGCCGCCGGCGCGCTCGCGACCCTGCCGCCTTCCCCGTGAGTCGGACCGCGGGTCCCGCGGACTCGAACGTCTCACGGAGGTATAGAGCGGGGAGATGCTTGTGTAAACAAGCATCTCCACGCTCTGACTAGTGACAATGACACTGATCTCGGCTCTGTGTACTCGGAGCGGAGATCGGTGTCATGTGACACAGAGTCCATCCCCCCTACAGTAAGAAACACTATGCAGGGAACACTTAACCCCTACAGTGCCACCTAGTGGTTAACCCCTTCACTGCCAGTGTCATTTTCACAGTAACCAGTGCATTTTTATACCACTGATCGCTGTGAAAATTACAATGGTGCCAAAAATGTGTCAAAAGTGTCCGATGTGTCCGCGATAATGTCGCAGTCACGAAAAAAAATCACTGATCGCCGCTATTACTAGTAAAAAAAATTTTTTTTATAAAAATGCCATAAAACTATCCCCTATTTTGTAAACGCTATAAAATTTGCGCAAACCAAACGCTTGTTTTACCAAAAGTATGTAGAAGAATACGTATCGGCCTAAACTGAGGAAAAAAATAAATTATATATTTTTGGGGGATTTTTATTACAGCAAAAAGTAAAAAATATTGAATTGTTTTCAAAACTGTTGCTCTATTTTTGTTTATAGCGCAAAAAATAAAAACCGCAGAGGTGATCAAATACCACCAAAAGAAAGCTCTATTTGTGGGGGAAAAAAGGACATCAATTTTTTTGGGGAGCCACGTTGCACGACCGCGCAATTGTCAGTTAAAGCGACGCAGTGCCGAATCGCAAAAAGTGGTCTTTGACCACCCAAATGGTCCGGGGCTGAAGTGGTTAAAGTGGATGTAAACCCTCACATATACCCAATGAAGTGAAAAGCCTCAGATGATACACAGGGATGAAACAAATCTCCCTACATACATTTTACATGCATATCTGCTGTCTTCAGCTTTATATATTCTTTAGAAAGTTCAGATTGTGTTAGGAGATTTTCTCTTCCTGTTCAGCACTGCAGTAAAGCCTGGGCATACAGCCAAGACAGCTGATTGGAGGAAAGGCACACACCCCCTCTCCTCATAAGTAGAGACTTTCAGATCTGTTCGTTGAGGAGTTCAGCACTCTGCTAATCTATTTATAGCATCCTCGCAAACAAAACTCTGTCTGCATTTATCTCAGTTGACGGAAGTTATCAGGCAGAGAGCAGGAGACAGCTACGGGACATAGTGCTTTGAAGAGACATAAGAAAACACTACAGATCTTTGTGCCCAGCTCAAATTTCATGAATCGGGTTTACATCCACTTTAAAGAGGGCTTCCAGCCTCTTATCCATAGCATCCTTAAACAGAACCTTATCCACTGGACATCAGTATCTTGTTTAGGTAGGAATAAGCCAAATCAATGTGTAGAGAACTCATTGTTTAAAGAATTTCTCTACAGTAGGAATATGCAATTAGCGGACCTACAAAACTACAAGTTCCATCATGCCTCTGGGTGTTATGCTTTTGCCTGTCAGAGTCTTCCTATGCCTCATGAGACTTGTAGTTCTGCAACAGCTGGAGGGTACTGCCAAGTGAACTGCTTTGGATTCTTTAACGATTATTCATGCTTCTCAAAAGAACCCCTTTTTTCGTGGCTGCCAGAGCCCAAACTTTTGAAGTCGATTCTAGAAGCTACAGCTATGAATTAGTCCTCAATCTTAGTATAGGACAACTGTGGTCCTTTGTGCCTGTGGCAGGCCAGGACCCTAAGCCTCTTATAGAAAAGGCTCACCAAAAAAGGAGTCTTGAACCTAACTGGCTTCCTCATGTACCATACCTTCATCTAAAGAATGATCCTCTGACAACTCATTCTCCTGCAACAGGGAAGAAGGGGAGGGAGAGCGTCCACATTTGGGACCCAGGCATTCCAATTCGTGAGAACCCCTAACAGTTGGTTACACAGGACAAAAAATGGCTGCTGAAAATTACTCCCTTGATACAAATGAACTGGGGGAATGTGCTCCTAAATAACAGTAAAAAGACCAGATAGGGGCAGGGATTCAGATCTGACCTGCCCCATGGGAAGATATTTCAGTGCGAACTATACTAGGAGCCCTGCCCACCAGAGATTTGTGACCCCGCCCCTTTGTCCTTCTCCCCCAACTCTCTGCATTCTGCCATAGCTTTTTGAGGGTTACCAGGCATTACCCCTGAATAGGTAGAACAGCCACCTAGCTGAAAGGAGTGTCTGCTTACAGCAAGTGGCTTAGCGTACCCACAGTACAGCCTGCCCAATTAATTGCAAGGACTGAACCAAGGAAGGGAGTCCTACCCCAGTGTTGCTAATCTTGTGGAGAAAGATATCCTTGCAAACTTAGGACCTGTAGAGTGATCCCCATGTGTATAAATCGGTGGCAGGGGGATTCAAAAAGGTGGCTGCCTGTGCACCCAATGACATTGCACACGCGCCAGTACTGCCCCTTTTTAATAAAGCTCCTACAGTATATCACTCAACTCGGTGGAGCCTGCATACAGAGCAGTACTCTCAACACAGCTGCCCCTCCATCACCAGCACACTGTCCAAGGAACACCAAAGTAGGGAGAGTGTACAGCTACAACTATGGGGACATCCACACAAGGAGACACCCATTAATCTAGGAAACAAGGATATAAGTAAAAGAACATCTTCACCCATCATAGCGTGCATACCCCCCCAAAGTTTTAGACCTGTGAAGCACCCTGCCTGTGACATTGCCGGATGCCAAGTGCCCTTGTGAGCACTGTCCACAGGATCCAGTGCTGGCCAGCATCATTACAGACCATGCACAAAGTTCCTTTGTAGTGGGGTTCGAGAGTCATAGGTGACCAATCCGCATAGTCTTTCTCCACGAGAGATGTATGGAAACAGGCAGTAAATACATAGGTCTCTCTAAAGACTTCAAAATTTGCCGTACAGGCACATCCATCAGCCGAGGACACAAGCACAAAACTGAGGCTGTGCTGTGAGGGGTTATGCCTGGGCAGAGAACCCTGATTTTTTTTATTGTCCAGTGTCCATTCACCAGTAGGTGGCAGTATAACCCAAATAGGTCATGAATATGCAGAGACCATGAGCCCTGTGATGTACAATTTAAGAAAACTTATAGCTTCATTCATCCCTTACAATACTGTACAGTTCTAGCTCTAGCACAGTGAATGATAGTGGATTGTGACCTCTTCCATTTCCAAAACGTATTGTATTCTGTAGAAATTTAGTGCTTTAGTAGTGTCCAAGATTAAAAGGAAAAGTCCAGCCAAAGCTTGTTTGGCTGGACTTCTCCTATGGATCAAAGGAGTGCAATTCGTTTTGCACTCCTGTAACCCGTTATCAGCAGAGAGCGGGCTGAAGTCCGCTCTCTGCTGACGTCACTGCTGTCAGTCCAGGTACCGCGTCATCACGACCATAGAGTCGGGATGCATCAGGTGCCTGGACTGACACCCAGCTCAGCCTCTCAGCAAGCCCCTGAGAGGCTGAGCCCACAGCCCCACACTCCAATGAGTGAGGAGGGAGCAGAGCAGAGAGCTGTGACTGACAGTCTACAGCTTTCTGCTCAGGAAACTCTGAAAACCAAGCGATCGGTGCTCAGTTCTCAGTGCAGAGGCGCCAGGGGACCAATGCTGCATCCACCGAGGTAAGTAGGATTCCAAAAAAACCAAAAAAACAAACACCCTTTACTTCTCTTTTAATGAAACCGATAGTTTTACCTAGCGCAGCAGCATCCACACATGGCACACTCAGAGGAAAATAGGATTTTTTACTCACCGTAAAATCCTTTTCTCTGAGTCCATGGACCGACACAGCTTCTCTATTGACAAAGTGGGTATTATCCGTTAATTAGGAGTGACTAGGCAGAAAAACTTGTAAAAAGTGTTGCATCACACCTTCTACAGTACCGCCCAGGGGGCGGACCCTCTGGGTATACCCTCTCAGTCTGCACATCGCAGATCAGTTCGTCAAAAAGCAGTACAAACTTAAAAGGAGGGGTGGGTGCTGTGTCGGTCCATGGACTCAGAGAAAAGGATTTTACGGTGAGTAAAAAATCCTATTTACTCTTTCGTCCATGGACCGACACAGCTTCTCTATTGACAAAGTGGGACGTCCCAAAGCAGTGTCAGAGAAAAAACGAGGGGTGGTAACAGCATAAAAACAAACTTCACCCCAAAACACAAAACAGCACTCCTCCAACGGAGGAGTTGCAACTCTAAACAGCCGCCTGCAAAACCTTGCGGCCGAAAGAGGCATCCGAAGATGCACCTACATCAACTTTGTAGAATTTTGTGAAAGTGTGAGCGGACGACCAAGTCGCCGCTTTACATAGTTGGGAAACAGACGCTTGATGTCGGAAAGCCCAAGAGGCACCTATTGCCCTGGTCGAATGCGCCGTGACAGGAAAGGGGGGCGCCTGACCCTTTAAGGCGTAAGCCTGGATTACTATCTGTCGGATCCACCTAGAGATGGTGGCCGATGAGACTGCTTGGCCCTTCTTGGGACCAGCCACCGAAACAAACAGTGAGTCTGACTTCCGGAACAGGGAAGTAGCAGATATGTATACTCTCAAAGCTCGGACAACGTCCAAGGAATGCAACGCCGACTCCTTAGGATTCGACGGCTGAGGACACAAGGATGGAAGTACAATGTCTTCGTTGAGATGAAAAGCCGAAACGACCTTCGGAAGAAAGGAAGGCTGCGGCCGCAGCACCACCTTATCCTTGTGGAAAATCAAATAGGGAGCCTTGCAGGACAGGGCTGCCAGCTCAGAGACTCGTCTAACTGACGTAACAGCCACCAAAAAGACCACCTTCTGAGAAAGTGTCAACAGGGGAATATCTCTAATATTCTCAAACGGTGCCTTCTGAAGCACCGAGAGGACCAGGTTCAAGTCCCACGGAGGTAACGGGGGGCGGACCGGAGGGGCCACATGTCGAACCCCCTGCACAAATGTACTCACGAGAGAGTGAGTCGCCAGGGGTCGCTGAAAAAAGACAGCCAGGGCAGATATCTGTCCCTTAATCGTACTTAGGGCAAGCCTTTGGTCTACCCCATGCTGTAAAAACAGCAGGATTCTGGAAACCAAATAGGTACGCGGATGCCATTTCATTTCCTCACACCTGGAGATGTAGGCCCTCCAAGTGCGGTGATAGACCTTCCTAGAGGACGGTTTCCGAGCACTTCTCATAGTAGAAATTACTGAGTCTGACAGGCCCCGGTCTCTCAGTACCTGGTTCTCAACAGCCATGCCGTTAAAGCCAATGACTGTAAAGCAGGATAGAATATGGGACCTTGCGACAGCAGGTCCTTCCGTAGTGGTAGGCGCCAGGGGACGTCTGCTACCAGACGTACTAGATCGGCGTACCAAGGACGCTGAGGCCAATCTGGAGCGATTAGGATCATTGGAATTCCCTCTGCCTCCACTCTGCGGAGCAGAAGAGGAAGAAGCCTTAAGGGAGGGAAGGCATAGATTAGCCGATACTGGCCCCACGATGCTACCAACGCGTCCGTTGCGTCTGCCCATGGGTCTCTTGACCGGGCCACAAACCTCAATACCTTCCGATTGAGTCGGGAAGCCAGAAGATCTACGTCTGGTGTGCCCCATCTTTGGCAGAGGAGTTGGAACACCTCCGGGTGTAAGGACCATTCTCCCTGGTCCAGCATCTGGCGGCTCAGGTAGTCCGCCTGCCAGTTTTCCACACCCGGAATGTACACGGCCGACAGTGCCGGTACGCTCCTCTCTGCCCACTTCAGGATGCGAGCGATCTCCGATGCTGCAGCTGAGCTTCTTGTTCCTCCTTGATGATTGACATATGCCACTGCTGTGGCGTTGTCTGACTGGATCCTGACTGGACGCCCTTGCAGTCTCTGAGACCATTTGAAGAGGCACAGCTTGATCGCCCGGATCTCCAGGACATTGATCGGCAGGAGGGCTTCCTCTGGGGTCCAGCGACCTTGCGCCGACTGGACACCCCAGACTCCCCCCCAACCTGTAAGGCTGGCGTCCGTCGTGATCACTATCCAGTAAACCGGAAGAAATGACTTCCCGGCCATTAGAGCCGGTGCTGTCAGCCACCATACCAGGGATCTCCTGACTAGGTGGCTCACTCGGATTTGATAATCCAGAGATGAAGGGCATCTGTTCCATCTGGACAGAACTTCCCTCTGTAACACTCGAGTGTGGTATTGAGCAAATGGGACCGCCTCGAAGGAGGCTACCATGAGGCCCAACACTCGCATGCAAAAACGGAGTGACGACCAATTCCTGGAAGTCAGCTGCCGTACTGCAGCCCGGAGGGTCTGCAACTTCTCCACAGGGAGGAATACCTTTGCCTCTGAGGAATCCAGAATCAACCCCAGGTACACTAGGCGTTGAGTGGGCACCAATACTGACTTTTGCGTGTTTAGTATCCAACCACAGTCTCGAAGAGTCTGACAGGTAATGGACACGCTTACCTCTAATTCTGAGCTTGAAGGGCCCTTCAGCAGAAGGTCGTCCAAGTAACCTGTGATAGCGATACCCCGCTGTCTTAGAAGTGCCAGAATCGGAGCGAGCACCTTGGTGAACGTCCTGGGTGCTGAGGCAAGGCCAAACGGGAGGGCCACAAACTGGTAGTGGTTCTTCCCGATAGCAAATCGCAGAAACCTCTGGTGTCTGGAGTATATGGGGACATGCAGGTATGCGTCGATGTCCAAGGAGGCCAGAAAGTCCCCCGGATGGAGAGCCGTGACTACGGATCGAACCGACTCCATCCGAAATCTTTGTACCTTCACAAAGCAATTGAGGGCTCTGAGATCCAAGATTGGACGAACCCCCTCCTTCTTTGGCACAATGAACAGATTTGAGTAAAAACCCTGACCCCGTTCCTGTTCTGGAACTGGAATAACTACCCCGCGTTCCAGTAGACCCTGGACCGCCCCATACAGGGCCTCCCGACGGGTCGGTAGTAGCTGGAGATTGGAGGTGATGAATCTGTCTGGTGGACAAGAGAGAAATTCTATCTTGTAGCCTGAGGAGATTACTTCGCAAACCCACCTGTCGGAGACTAGAGCAGTCCACTGAGTCGCGAATTTGCGAAGACGTCCCCCCACCCGAGAGCTGGGTGGGGGCGGACCTTCATGTGGACGCAGATTTGTCCACAGGCTTGTTGGGTCTGCGGGACCAAGGACGCTTTTGTCCTTGGGCAGGCGCTTTATCGGCCTGGGGTCTTTTCCCTGTCGCCTTAAGAGGGCGAAAAAACCGCTTACGTGCAGTAAAGGAGGGCCCTTGCCCTTGGCGTGGTCCCCTACCCTTGCTAGTTTGGGGAAGCAAAGTGCTTTTACCTCCTGTAGCATCCTTGATGATGTCATCCAGAGAAGCCCCAAAAAGTCTGTCGCCCTTAAAAGGCAGATCCAATAGGGCTTTCTTGGAAGTCTGGTCCGCAGACCAGCCCTTTAGCCAGATCAGGCGGCGTATTGCTACTGCATAAACCGAAGCTCTTGACAGCAGGGGAATAGTATCCATGTCTGACTCGCAGACAAACTTAAGGCCCTGGACCAACTGGTCGGCCAAAGTTATCTCATTAGGAGGAGCATCTCGCTCCTTTAACCCCTGGAGTAGCAATTTTGCCCATTCAGTAAGTGTCTGAGACACTAGGGCCCCCGCCAATGCCGGGCGTACTGCTGAGCCTACCACTGAGTATAGGTAGCGAGCGAGTGCTTCAGCCTTCTTATCCACAGGGTCCTTGAAAACAGGAGCCCCTTCTACTGGAATAGTGGTGGCTCTATTAAGTCTGGACACCGAAGGGTCCACTATAGGGGGAGAGGTCCATATCTTCAGAAAACTCTCCTCAAAGGGGTACCGTACTGCAAACCTCTTTGGGGCTGTAAAGACCCTCAGTGGGTTCTCCCATTCCTTGTATAAGAGTTTGTCAAAATAAGACACACAAGGGAACACCTTAGCAGTGCGGGCAGGTTTACGAAACCCAAAGGGGACTGGAGTATCTGCTACTTCTTCAGTCCTTTCCAACTTTAGCGTATCCCGCACTGCAGTAATAAGGTCAGATACCAAAGCCGTCTCGCGTACTGACCTGGACTTGGAGTCCTCCTCACTGTCCGATCGGTCACGGTCTGCAGTCTCTGATGCATCAGAATCTGGGCCATGAGCCGTAGCTGGACCTGGTTCTGCATCAGAAATATCCCCAGAAGATTGCAGGGGACGGGGGCGTTTATTACCCCCTGTATTCCCGTGTGCTGCTTCCACCCTGGCAGCAAACGCCTCTAGGATTGCCGGCATAGCGTCCATAGACACCTCAGGGACACCAGCTGCTAAATCTGGTGTTTCAGGGGAGAAGACATCTGGCTCAGATGCCATGCTGACCACACGCTGACACTCACAGGGCTCCAGGCAAGATATCAATAGGCCACCCTCCTGCGCTGCAGAGATGCTGGGTTACCCAGAGGACTCACCACCCTGGATAGGTACTGCTATGCTGCGCCTATGATGCTGTCCCCTTGCTGCTGTGTCAGTCTGCTTCTTTTATCAGCACTTCCTGTGTGAATTTTCGTGCCAGTGTAATGCACCCTAGAGGCCGGAGGCTCTCGCAAAATGGTTGCCAAAACCGTCTGTATGGAAGATAATGTGGGCTCTAAGAAAATGGCCGCCGACAGAAGATAGAGGTCAGGCAGCCATAGCCCACAAAAAAGATGGCCGCCGAACGGCAATATCTGCATACAGGGTGGACAAACATGGCCGCCGATCACCTGATAGGGGCCAGTGGGTGTGGCCGAACTACAGGAAGATGGCCGCCAGGCAGTTACAAGAGGCCAAACTTGGCATGGACCACCTCAAAATGGCCGCCGACAGCATGGAGACACAGAAACACAGGTAAGCAAAAATGACATTTCTTTTAAATGTTAGTTACAGCCAGCCCCGCTCCAGTGGGACCCCCTAGGTGACCCCCAGCACCCAGCAACCTTTAGCTAGAAGCCCAGGGAGGAGGGAAAGGCAGGGAGAGAGGGAAGAAAGGGGCCACAACCACTTACTTGATCTCTCCAGGAATGTCCAGCTAAATCACCCAGCCGAGGCAGGGGAGTTTTACTTACCTATCCTGCATGTATTCTGCTGGAAGACATTCCAAACAGATCATCGTCCGCGCACGGAAGGTGACTGTTGGCCAGGCATGCTGTGATTGGACCCAGAAGGGACGATCATATGTATGCCCTGGAGCATGACGCTCACCGGACAGGCTGCTGCGACTCGGCCGTAAGGTCAGCCGAAGCTGAGCGGTCCGATGCAAGCCTTGGAGCGTAAGCTCACCGGCCAGGCTGCTGCGACTCGGCCGTAAGGTCAGCCGAAGCTGAGCGGTCCGATGCAGGCCCTGGAGCGTAGGCTCACCGGCCACCCGTGGAGCGACGGGCATGTCGTGGAAAACCCAGCGCGTAGCTAGGGTCGGCACACGCTCGATGGCCGAAACTGGGGAGACTACAAGGATCGAGGATCCAGCCTGTCACCCAGTCGGCAGTTGATCGAAGATCGCAGGAAACAACAAATGTAGCAAAAAAATAAAAAATATATATATCTTTTTTCCCCGGACCAATGAGCCCGAAGGGAGCCATGTCCTACTCCTTGCTAGACAGAAAAAAACTGATCTGCGATGTGCAGACTGAGAGGGTATACCCAGAGGGTCCGCCCCCTGGGCGGTACTGTAGAAGGTGTGATGCAACACTTTTTACAAGTTTTTCTGCCTAGTCACTCCTAATTAACGGATAATACCCACTTTGTCAATAGAGAAGCTGTGTCGGTCCATGGACGAAAGAGTAATAGATTTTTACACTGCAAAAAAGGTTTCAGGTTTAAATGGGATCTGGGCAGGCATACATGCATAATACTAATACAGTTTACACTTTAACTCTTTATTTCCCCTTCTCAATTAGTAAGTCTTTGAGCAGGGCAGGCATAAATTGAACGTCAAATCATGTGTGGTATTATCAGATATACAAGAAGAAAGTTACAATTATATTTATTAAGCAAATGTAACACCAACAAAACGCATATGAAAATGTTTTTTAGAAAAACTTGGAAGAAAAGTTTTCAACTTTGTTGTGTAGTGAAAATAGACTCTGAGACAGTGTTTTAAGAAAGCATGATGAATACAAATCCGCAGATTTTATTCCTGATCATATTAGGATATTTTATACCAAAAAAGTTTGACATTGTAAACATTTATAAAACAAACTAGAACAGTGTTTGCTGTGAATTATTTTCTCACAGAGAAACTTTAACATCCAACAAAAAGGTTAGTTTTTGTGAAAAATTAACAGTGGATGTTAACGGATCACTATGTAGGTGCGTTGTCATTGGAACACACTCTGTTTTTTCTTCTAGCCAAAGCTTCCTGTTTTTTCCGCTCAATCTCTTCCATTGAGCACTTCTTATTTCTGTCTTCTGAGACAAATACTAGAACAGAAACAGAGTACAGATCATAAACACTAAATTACCTAAACAGGTGGAAAACTTAAAATATAAAAGCAAAAGCTCTAGTACAGTGCATCCGAAAAGTATTCACAGCACTTCACTTTTTCCACTTTTTGTTATAAGGGTTTAAATTCATTATTTCCATCAAAACTCTACAAAGTGAAATCCTTGCAAAAAAATAAAAAAATTAAATAATTTAAAAAAAATCACATGTACCCTGTATATAAGAATTCACAGCCTTTGCCAAGACAATAAATAATTGAGCTTGGGTACATCCTGTTTCCACTGATCATCTTTGAGATGTTTCTACTAGAGGTTGACCGATATAGTGGCCGATATTTGGCCTTTTTTTAAGAAATCCGCATCAGCCGATTATTATGTAAATTAGGCAGATTAACACTGACCGCACTCTGTGCCTGTTCTCCTCCCTTCCCCACACTCCATTGAAAGAGCAAAGCAGCGCAGCACTTGACACTTGCCAGAGCCGCCGAGTGTGTGAAACTGACATATGTAACTGAATGCAGAGACAGACCAGATACCAAAATTCAGTGATGTCGGGGGTAGGCGGGACCCAGCAGCTATCAAACACCAGCCAATGGGATGGGATCTGGGCGGGCCGCTACATGTATGTGGGCCCCGTCCCCTTTAAGCAGCCCTAACATTGGCTGGTGTTTGATAGCTGCTGGGTCCCGCCAACTCTGACATCACTGCCGTGTTTTGACAGCTGGTCTCTCTCTCTGCATTGTTACATGTCAGTTTCACACAGTTACACTATATGGGCTCAGCGTGAAACCTGCCAGTAACAATCAGTGCCACCTGCCAGTGCTAATCAGTGCCATGTCAGTGTTTCCAATCAGTGCCACCTAATATTAGTGCCAGCCAATGCCACCTATCAGTGGCAGGGTTTCTAATCATTGCCACATACCAGTGCCGCCAATCGGTGCCAGTGCTTCCAATCAGTATACTGTAGTGTACTGTACTGTGGCCATTAAGTGTGTGGTAGAGTGACAGGAGCAAGCAGGGGGTAGTGGAGTGGGTGAGTTTATGAGATGAAGGAAAAAAACAAAAAGAAAATAAAACATTTTTTTTTTAAATCTGCCTAAAAAACCGTCCGCAAAAAAAAAAAAAAAAAAAATCGGCATCATATAATCGGCCATCCCGATTTCTAAATATCGGCATTGGCCAGATAAAAACTCATATCAGTCGACCACTAGTTTATACAACTTGATTGGAGTCCACCTGTGGTACATTCAGTTGATTGGACATGATTTGGAAAGGCACACACCTGTCTATAAAAAAGTCCCATAGTTAACAGTGCATGTCAGAGCACAAACCAACCCATGAAGTCCAAGGAATTGTCTGTAGACCTCCGAGACAGGATTGCATGGAGGCACGGGTCTGGGGAAATGTACAGACATTTTTCTGCATCATTGAAGGTCCCAACGAGCACAGTGGCCTCCATCATCTGTAAATAGAAGTTTGGAACAAACGGGACTCTTCCTAGAGCGGGCCGCCCGGCCAAACCGAGTGATTGGGGGAGAAGGGCTTTAGTCTGTCAGTGACCATTGGGTTTGTGGTCACCTCCCTGAGCTCCAGTGTTTCTCTGTGGAGAGAGGAGAACCTTCCAGAAGAACAACCATCTCTGCAGCACTCCACCAATCAGGCCTGTATGGTAGCGTGGCCAGATGAAAGCCACATGACAGCCTGCCTGGAGTTTGCCAAAAGGCACCTGAAGGACTCACAGACCAGGAGAAACAAAATTCTCTGGTCCGGTGAAGCAAAGGTGGAACTCTTTGGCCTGAATGGCAAGCGTCATGTCTGGAGGAAACCAGGCATCGCTCATCACCTGACCAATATCGTCTCTACAGTGAAGCATGGTGATGGAAACAACATGCTGTGGGGAAGTTTTTCAGCCGCAGGAACTGGGAGACTAGTCAGGATCGAGGGAAAGAAATGCAGCAATGTACAGAGACATCCTTGATGAAAACCTGCTCCAGAGTGCTCTGGACCTCAGACTAGGGCGAAGGTTCAACTTGCAACAGAACAATGACCCTAAGCACACAGCTAAGATAACAAACGAGTGGCTGCGGGACAACTCTGTGAATGTCCTTGAGTGGCCTAGCCAGAGCCCACACTTAAACCTGATTGAACATCTCTGGAGAGATCTGAAAATGGTTGTGCACTGACACTCCCCATCCAACCTGATGGAACTTGAGAGGTTCTGCAAAGAAGAATGGGAGAAATTGCCCAAATATAGGTGTGCCAAGCTTGTAGCATCATACTCAGAAAGACTTGAGGCTGTAACTGGTGCCAAAAGGTACTTCAACAAAGTATTGAGCAAAGGCTGTGAATACTTACCGGTATGTACATGCGATTGTTTTCCTTTTTTATTTTTAATAAATTTGCAAGGATGTCAAACAAACTTCTTTCACATTGTCATTATGGGGTATCATTTGTAGAACTTTGAGGAAAATAATGAATTTAATCCATTTTGGAATAAGGCAACAAAATGTGGAAAAAGTGAAGCGCTGTGAATACTTTCCTGGATGCACTGTAGATATAAAGTGAACTCATCTAGGAGTACCTACAGCCGTTCTCACTCACCTCTGCTAGGGTTTTGCTGGTTATTCTGAACAGGCAAAGTCAGATTGGGCTTGCCTGTTCCCTCCCATTTTCCCATATTCTTACTGGCCCGTTATAATGACAGGTTGCCAGCTTGTCTGATAGCCAAGTGTGTGAGATGGGCATAGGCAGGTAGACAGTCACTATCAGGAAGTGCTGGAAGTGCTGGATGGCTAGTATTCAGCTTTAGTGGAAGAGAACGTCAGCTGCTGAAAGTGTGCCTAGCTGGCTGCACTTTACATCTATCAGGTTTTTTTTTTTACAGTCACTGTAAATTCAGATTGAAATGTATATACTAATAGAATCCTAGAAAAAAAAAAAAATTCAGTGTTTCACAAAAACAAAAGTTTCTGATCAGACAGCCAACAAACTCTACCTTCTAAAGTGTAGCAGCACCCCCCACTTCCTCAGTCAGCAGTACTTTGCAATGATTTTTGAAAGGTTTGCAAAATCCTACCTAGTGCCATGTATTTTTAAATTCACACATTGAAACTCTTACTTCCCACTTCCTGATTGGGATGGTCTTTGTGGTATAGTTATATGACCAGTCCCAGCATTATAATAAGAGAATAAATATCAGGGGATAACACCAAGCCAATCATATGAGGTGAAATTACATTTCCAGGGGAATTCTGCTATGCCCCAATTATGCCAGAATATGATCACTTCACTACAGAATTCATGGCCATAGATGGATTTAAATCCGACCAGTTCTGCATCTGACCTACACAGTAGCAATGACGGCAACAATACAAGCGGGGTATACACCAGGTCTCTAAGCGCCAGAATAATTCTGCAGCTTGGACTTCATATGTGTCTTCAAAGAACTGTAGTAAGGCCTTATGCACACTGGACTTGTAGCCCCGATGCATGAGTCTCCAGTGTTTAGGAGTGGGTGGAATGTACAAGCCCTGTTATCTGCTGCCTGCCAAACTATGAGAGGCTGACATTTGCTACAGCTGGATGGGGCACCGAGTGGTACTTACATTTAGTGCAGCAAATGGGACGAATGCCCAGAACGCAAGCAGTCTGTATTCTGGGCATTTGGCCCTGGGCGCATATCGCATTAAACTAAAGCACTCAAGTATTGTTCGATGCACTGTCACAACAGCTGTCAGCCTTTCAGGGTTTAACGGGCTGCTGGCAGAAGGACTGGATGGTGTGCCTGTACTTTTCAGCACCACCTAAATGCCAGAGCATAATTGCTCTGGGGATAAATGACTCAACTGCAGGAGCACTAACAGTAATTCACATACCTTTTGATGTTTGTATCATTGATTCTGAAAGATGTCGTTTTAATGCCAACTGTTGATTAGGAAGCACTTGCGACTGCAAACAGTGATTTCTGTTATTATCATCAACATAACTTTGAAGCCTTTTAGAAGTGCTCTCATTTCCAGGAAGAAAGTCATTTGTGTGGACAGACAGTGCTTGAGAAGGCTTAGTTCTTGTAAAAGAGTACTTTGAAGGTGCTTGGGAAGTTCTTGCATTGGTTGTGGTAGACTGTGGATTATTTACACTTTGTGAGTGAGGCTCATAATTTTTAGAGTCCGCCACAGAAGGCATAGAGTTTGACCTGCTGAATGTCGCAGAAGCCTGGTGTGTCCTTTGAAAGGAGCCGTTTTGAAAAGTAGTTAAACAGTTTCCACTTACAGATGCAGGAGAAACACCTTTGGCAGTTATTTTATTAGAACCTAATGCGTACTCACTGGGTTTATTTGAAGCATAAGAACAGTTTGTGGTAACATGGGCTTCAGCTTTATAATTTGCGACAACACTCTTGGTGAAAACGTTATGACTTGAACTAGAGAACTGAGTATTTCCCTCAGATGCTTGAACCTGAGTTAACTTTTCCACATCATCGCAGACCTGATACAATAGGTCATCATCGTCGTCGTCCTTCTCTTCCCATAGACTTTCAGATTCACAGAACATATCCAAGACCTCATCAGAAAACTTGGGGTCATCCCATTCATCAGAATAACCAGACTCCTTGTTTTTAGAGCCAGCATGAGTGTTTTGTACAGCTTGGATACCCTTTTTGCTTAGTTCATCCTTTTCTTTTCTAGAGCTTAAGGGCTTTGATGAAAAGGTGTATGTTTTGGATACTCCAACATTAGAGGAAGGATTTGCTGAAGATTTTAGGGCAGAGGTGTTTTGTTTTTTAACCTGGGCCTGCGATGACCCTAGAGAATGTGAGCTGGTTATTGTCCTGTCTCTTGTACTTTCGTCTGTTCTCATATTTGAACTTTCAGTTCTCTTTAAGTCAGAGGTTTTCATTTTACTCCCCTCACCGTTGTTTACTTTTTCAGGTACAAATTTAAAAGTATTTGGCTTATTAGCGGTAATGACCTTAGCTGCGCAGCCAGCACTTTCTTTCCCTCTTACAGTATCTGAATTAGCACCTTTTGGCGTTTTTGAACATAAGTTACTTTTTGGAGTAGCGATTAACTCAGGATTTTGAGTAATCTGCATCACAAAAGAATCGTCATCAAGAATGTCATCTCCCCATTCATCTTCAAAGTCATCCTGGCTATTTGATACTGAATGAGCCATATCTGAGGACTGGACGGGTTCCTTTCCACTAGACACAGCTTGCTTGGAATTTTTTTCACACTGCAGCATATCTGAATTTTCTTCTGAAATGAAACAAAAAAGATCTGAACTTTTATTGCTTTCAGGTGCAACTGTATTTTTTGTCAGTACCAGATTTTTCCCTGTATCAGAAACCAACTCTTGAATACTGCTTGTGGAAATATGTGACAAAGTTTGGCTTAACCGTCCGCTGTATTTCTGTGTAGAACAATCAAATAAATCATTAAGTTCTTCTTCAGCCTCCTGGTCCACGGGCTTCTGACTGCTCTTTTCAGCTGCTACTGCTAAACTTTGGCTAACAGATTTCAACGCTAGAGATACTTCATCTTCTTCAGGGATGTACTCCATGGACAGGTCATTGTCATCCTCCTGAGCATTACCAACATTATCAGCTTTGAGACCTTTTTCTATTAAGTCATCATTTTGGTCTTTATGTTCAACCAAATTCCTGTCTAACTGCTTTGCCAATTCCATCAGCTTTTCTTCTGTTTTCAAAATTCTAGATCTGCAACAGTAAACAGTAAACACCAAAATAGGAAAGTAAGCCCCACAATTGGTAAAATTAACATGATCACATACAAAATTAATCTGCCACAAACCAAAACAAGTATATCAATATAATGCATGCACACTCTTTCAGTGAAAAGGTGTGTCAAAAGATATAGCTTGCTAAAGTTATTTGTAAAAAATAAAATTGTGCTGCCCAATGCCACCTCCTTATTAATAAATGAGGCATTTTTGGGACCATTCACATTTATACAGCGATCCGTGCTATAAAAATGCATTGATTACTGTATAAATATGACTGTCAGGGAAGGGGTTAACACTAGGGGTTATTGTGTTCCCTTGCAAGTGATTCTTACTGTGGGGGGAGGGGACTGACTGGGGGAGGTGACCGATCTGTGTCCCTATGTACAAGGGACACACCATCAGTCTCCTCTCCCTGAAAGGACGTGGATCTATGTGTTTACACACACAGATCCACGGTCCTGCTCAGTTACTGGGCAATCGCGGGTGCCCGGCGGCCATCGCGACCGCCAGGCACGCGCATCGGGTCCCCAGTGACGCGACGCGCGCCCCCTGGTGGCTTGGGAAGGCGTGACGTCATATGACGTCCGCCCAGAACAACAGGATCTTCCTCTCCGCCGTCATTTGACGGCGGGCCTTGGACAAGCGGTTAAAGAACAAACTGTGGAACACAGTTATTTCTAATTTTTACAGGAAGACTTCTATAACTTTAGCAGTGTATAGCTGTGAATCTAACATGTTTGACAATCCCCAGTGGCCAGAACTCTCAAAAACTCCAGTGTAATTTTCAGCATGTCCCATAGCCCCACTTGTGCTTGGGATTAGCAACTAGCCAGGAGGGCTGTATTGTGTGCAGAATGTTATATGTTCCCTCTATCTGGTTGTGTTGGGTAATTCTTGGGGTTCTGATAGCAGATCATTGTCCCAAGGGTGTTGGGAAAGAAAGTGGCCATCGGTCACCTTGTTTCATCCCCTTTGTTGGATTTGCCAACCTTCCCACCTCATGTATTGCACACACACCAAGTACACTAACCCCTCCTTTTCTCCACCACTCACAAAAGAATCAAAGTTTTGGTGAACCAACACCATAAAAGGACTCCATCTACAGGTACTATTCAAATAAGATGCATGCATTACCCTTTTACATACCTTTGACCGACCAAGAGTTCTCTGTCCCATTCATACAAATTTAATAAGTGGCTAATGTCTCTATACGCCAAGACAGTGGGCTGTCTTTAAAAGAGAGGCGGAACCCTCTTTCTTAGGCCTACAAGACACTCCATACATCCATACGCTCGAGTGCACCCTCCCAAATCGATTGCTAAGACCTTACTCAATTACCTCACACATAATCTCTAAGCAAAAGTTTTTCTTTGCAGTAGGGACAGTTATTGAAATGCCTACATGAGCTTTTCAGAAATTCAAAAAATGAAGCTAGTATTTATGAGGGATTGAGGAGTATTTTGAAATGGGAATTGTAATTTTCTATCTATGACTGCTGACAAAAAAAAAAAAAATGGATTTTTTGTTACTCACCGTAAAATCCCTTTCTCTGAGTTCACTGACAGACTCTTCCTTATGCTTGACTGTAGAGTACTATAGTACCACATTCAGGAGTAGGACACTAGGCAGAAAAAAGAAAGAACACAGCACCACCTATAGGCAGTCCTAACTGGTAGTCAACCCCCCTCTCTGCTATAGGCAGCTCAGTTTGTCACAATCAGTACAAGGAAAAACCATGTGAGGGGTGGGTGCTGTGTCTGTCAATGAACTCAAAGAAAGTTATTTTATGGTAAGTAATCAAAAAAATAAAAAATAAAATCAAGTTTTCTGTTATGGTAATTGACTGACACAGCTTTTCCTTATTCTCAACTGTAGGTACATCCCAAAGCTGAGCCTCACTGGATGGGTGGGCAACCAGAGAAAGACATGCAAAAACACCCAACACCCCCCAGAAGAGGAACCAGAAACCTTAATTTGTGAAACTAAGTAAGGTGTGCACAGACGATCAGCTAGTAGCCTGGCAAACTTGACACAGCCGCCTGATGCCAAAAGGCACCAATCGCCCTTGTGCGCCCTAAGGGGAAAGGGAGAAGCCAGACCCATCATGGAATATGGCAGAATAAGTTGCCTAAATTTGGGCCCATCTGTAATCACAAAAAGAAAATACGGCCTCAGAAAGAGGCCGTAGCAGACAGATACACACAAACAGCCTGAACCACCTGAAGAGTGCAACACAACCTCCCAGGAATGCGAAGAGCTCAGACACAGGGCAGGAAGGACAAACTACTCAGTGAGTTGAAAATCAGATACCACCTACGAAAGAAAAGAGGGATGCGGACGGAGAACAATCTCACCACTGTGTAAAAGCAAATAGGGAAACCTACAGGACCAGCTCCAACACGTGTGGAAAGAGATAGCAACTAAAAAGTGACCACCTGGGAGAGACACAAAGGGAAAATCCCTAACAGGCTTGAAGAGGGGCTTCAGAAACACTGACAGAACGAGGTGCATGTTCCACAGCAGCAACGGAAATGGCTCTAGAGCTACATATCAAACCCCTTGGTACGATTAAGGAGTATGCAGCATGGGGATGTTGGAAGAAACTGCAAGGGCAGAACTCTGAACCTAATAGTACACAGGCAAGCTCTTGATCAACACTCTGTTAGAAATAGGCCAAAAATTCTGAGACTCTGCAAAAGCACTATGAAAGTAAGCCTTCCAAGTACGGTGGCAAATTCTCCGAGAGGTGGATGTATGCACACCCAAAAAGGGAGGGAAAAAAATGGAGCCCAACTACCCCTGTCTCTCAAAACCTGGCTATCATAGCCAGAACATCAAACCAAAGATGCCAAGCAGGGTGGTAGATCGGACCATGGGAAGGAAGATCTGCCAGGGTCACTGAGGCCAATCTGAAGCCACCAGAATGACCAGGATCCCTATGGCCCCTCTCCTGTGCAGCATAAGAGGGAGAAGCCTGAGGGGAAAAAGGTGTAAAAGATTTGATTATGGTTCCACAGCGTCATCAAAGCGTCAGCCGCATCTGCCAGGGGTCTCTTACTCTTTCCACAAAGCCTGACATCTTCCTGTGGAAACAGGACGCCAGGAGATCCATGTCCGGGGTGTCAACAGTTTTGATGAAAAACATCTAGGTGCAGAGACCAATCTCCTTGATCCAGCATTTTGACGGCTGAGGTAGTCTGACTGCCAATTTTCTACACCTGAAATGAAAACAGCGGAGGGAGAGCCAGGATGTAAAAACCTACCCATCGAAGCATGTGAGGCCTCCAGCGCCACAGCAAAGCTCCTCATCCTGCCCTGCTGCTAGGTATAGGCCACCAATTTTGTGTCGATTGACTGGATCCAGACTGGGTGCCTGCAAAGCAGCAGACTCCTCCAGCATCCAACAGCCCTGGGCCAACCAAGGACCCCTGCCCCTTCCCCTCCAGCCAGACATCTGTCAGGACAACTGTCTAATGGAGAGAAAGGAATAATTTCCCAGCTTGAAGCAAAAGGAGATTGAAGCCACCAGTTGAAGAAGGCCCTGACAGATTGTCCCACGTTCATCTGGTAGTCAAAGGGCCCAGGGGATTGTCTCACTTTGATAAGATTTCCTTCTCAGGACCCTCATATACAGCTGCACATACGGGACTGCCTCGAAGGTGGCTAACACATGAAACAGAACTTGCATGCAAAAAAAAAAAAAAAGGGGGGAGCACCGAGGAGCCGTTCACCCTGAAGGGGGAATTCAGCCCAGGCCTTCTAAGATGTTTGGTTCCTAAGACCAACACGAAGCCTGTGATACAAAGGCCATGGCCAAACCCATGCAAAGGACCAAGCCAGCCACCTTAAACATTGAGCAGGCGACCGATTCTGTCTGTCTGTGGGGACCTGAAAGAAAGAAGACTCCTCCACTGGTATTAATAGAAGCCTGTGAAACCTAGAGGGAGAGGTCCACTGCTCCAGAAGGGCCTCCTCAAAAGGAGACGTACTGAAAAATGCTTGAGGACTACAAAAGGATGCTCCAGACGTACCCACTCTGTGTATACGAGTATCAAAACAAGCCTAGGAAGGAAAACCCTTGGCGGCACGAGTAAGAAGAAAAAAAGCCTTTGTAGGCTCACATACAATTGATCCTCAGCAGGAAAATTGCTCAGACGTGGCATGGAGGGTAAATACATAGGCCCCCAGTTGGCAAAGACATGAAGCAGAGGCACAGTGGAGCAGACACGAAGCAGAGGCACAGTGGAGCAGACACGAAGCAGAGGCACAGTGGAGCAGACACGAAGCAGAGGCACAGTGGAGCAGACACGAAGCAGAGGCACAGTGGAGCAGACACGAAGCAGAGGCACAGTGGAGCAGACACGAAGCAGAGGCACAGTGGAGCAGACACGAAGCAGAAGCACAGTGGAGCAGACACGAAGCAGAGGCACAGTGGAGCAGACACGAAGCAGAGGCACAGTGGAGCAGACACGAAGCAGACATAACCACCACCGCCCAGGTACCCCACAACAGACAGATACACCAGGACACATTTGCAGCACAGTCAGTGCTATACTGCCCTCACTGGAGGATTCTGCAAAGGAAAGTGGCAGGGATCACCCAGAAGCCACTTCCTCAACATGTTCTGGCCACCACCAGCGTCAGAGCCTGCCAGGTCATAGGGAACTCTGCACCGCTGGAAAGGCAGATCCACACTGCATGTCCGGGTGGATGATGTGCGGGAAGTCAACAGACAGCAACCACCTCCACTGCTCTGCCAATACAGAGGAAGTACGCAGGACAACACAGTAGAAGGGCAAATGCCCTCAAGCAAGGAATACAGACCTGCACCTCCACCACCAGCCCAGAGACACAGCATGGGAGGAAGGTACGTCAGCAAAGAATGAACACCCTAATGCATAAAGACAGGCACAGCTACCTGCTCCTGTGGGCCGCAAGCTGTGCTCTAAATTTGTGAGCCGTTCGACCATGTGGTGTGCCTACCCGCATGAGGCCCAACACAATCCACTGGCCATGCACAGGAGCCACAGGGCACCCCCCTGCCCATAGCAGTAGAGGCATAAGGTAATCCCAACAGAGCAGAAGACCCGGACTATACACCCCTACAACCTCAGGGCCCACATACAACCCTGAAAAGGGAAGGGTGGCTAACCTAGATAAAAGCTGACCACAGGCAAGATGGCCACCGCACATCCGTGGAGGCTGCTCGGCACCACATGACCAGACAGGAACCTAGGAAAGGAGGGAAGGGGTTGCACAGGATGTCAACCGATCATTGGTAAACTTTTCAGTACCAATGGGAGGAGCAGAAACAGTTTAAATGGAGCCTGCCACTGCACCCAAGGATGGGGCTGTCACAACCGACTCTGTACTTAGCTGGTGGTCTGTGTGCACTTGCCAGCCAAGCTGGGGCGACTACTGGATCCAGGATTATCCAGCCTGTCACATAGCCCAGCTGTTGATTGAAGATCTTCACAGGGAAATCCCAGAAAAAAAAACTGTGGAACTAATGTGTCCCTACTACTGAAGGTGACACTATAACCCCACAGTCAAGAATAAAGAAAAGATGTGTCCATCAATAAAATGTAAGAGAAAAAGATTAAATTTAAAAGAAAAGAGAGACTTACCTATGCAATTTAGTTCTAGTTCGGGTTACTACTGGAGTGCATGGAATAGCATCATCCCCTATCCAGACACCAAAGTAGGCAGCATCAGAATCTGTGGCTTTTTTTTCCTGGAAGAGATATTTTTCATATTACTTTGTAGACAACATTTCATTCCCTGAAAACCATCTGGGGCAGGGGAAGAAGCATAGTACTTGGAGCAGAACTCAGTGGATGCTAAATGACCTCCTGCCGCACATTACACACAGCCATTTAAAGGAAAAAAAAAAAAAAGATGAGAGGTACAGGTAGACAGCTGTACGCATAAGCCTGGCATAAATATGGACGTTCATTATTTTTTTCCCCCAAAAGGTGAACATGCCTGTTTTGAGGCCACCCAAGCAGGCATGCTCCTGAGCCGCTGCTCTGCGTGTCTATTCAGACATGGAGCCGTGGCTCGGCCCCGCCTCCTCTCTCCTCTTATTGGCTCACTGGTTGTGACTGACAGCAGCAGGAGCCAATGGCTCTCTCTGCCAATAAGAAGAGAGTCCCCAGAGAGCTGAGACATTCATGCACATCGCTGGATCGCGATGGAGCTCAGGTGACTATTTGTAAGGGCTGGTAAAAAAAAAAACTTTCAGCCTTTAGAACCACTTTAAAGTGGAAGTCCAGTCAAAAATAATAAAAGTTCTATTAATAATATGTAAAATATCTTTATCTTTGACATTAATAATTTTCTGTATAGCCTAATGCCAAACTTAGAAAGTCCAATCAAAGCCAGACAATCAGTTTCTTCCTGTTCTTCAGGGACAACCTCACTTCCTTATTTCTGCATGGGGGCCTCTCGTTTCCTGAAAATGTTGTCCTTCTCTTCTACACACCCCCATCCCCCCTCTCCTTTTTAGACAGACATGCCTAGACCTGCCCAGCCACCCCCAGGATCTCCTCCTGTCTTCATAGCCTTGTTTTGGAGGGAGAGAGAGGCTTTGGAAGTATGTTCTGATTGTTAGAAATTGTAAGATAGATTACAATGCAACATACTGAAGATTTTCTACAGTGTAGAACCACATGGTTGTTTCTGCATGGCACTGTGTGCATGGTGTGGCACTGTAATGGCACTGTGTGCATGCTGTGGCAACGCGCCCAGCTAAGGGAGCTACAGTAATGAGTTTAAAGCTCCGTTTACACTAGTGCGACTTTGGACACAAAGTCGCATGACAAGTCACAGCCCATTGATTGCAATGGCAATTGTTCCCATCTACGCGACTTTGAAACAGTGCCTGCACTACTTTGATGCAACTTTTGATGCGATTTTGATCCAGAGTGTAAAGTTGGATCAAAGCTGTAAAGTCGCACAGCTTTGGAGTCACACTAGTGGAAACGTAGCCCAAGGCTAGAGTGTGACTTTGGAGTGTGACTTTGATGCAACTTTACACTCTGGATAAAAGTCGCATCAAAGCATTGCAGGTACCTTTTCAAAGTTGCTGATCTTCAAAGTCACATAGATGGGAACAGGTGTCATTGAAATCAATGGGCTGTGACTTGTCATGTGACTGTGTCCAAATGTCACATGACAATTCAGACTAGTGGAAACTGAGCCTTAGTCTACGTTTCCAGTATTGCAACCCCCAAAGTAGCACGATTTAGAGTGCGACTTTGAGTACAGCTTTGATCCAACTTTTTGCTCTCTGGATCAAAGTCACATCAAAGCATTACAGTACCTTTTCAAAGCCGCCGATATTCAAAATCGCATAGATGGGAACGGGCACCATTAAAATCAATGGGCTTTGACTTGTCATGTGACTGTGTCCAAATTAGTGCCCCTCATTAGTGCCACCTCATCGGTGCCGCCTTATCAGTGCCCGTCAGTGAAGGAGAAAACGTACTTATTTACAACGTTTTGTAACAGAAACCAAAAAACTATTTTTTTTTCAACGTTTTTGGTCGTTTTTAAATTTGTTTAGCAGAAAATTCAAATCCCAGAGGTGATCAAATACCACCAAAAGAAAGCTCTATTTGTGGGAACAAAATGATAAAAATTTAGTTTGGGTACAGTGTAGCATGACCGCGCAACTGTCATTCAAATTGGTCTGGGCAGGAAGGTGTATAACTGCCCTGTATTGAAGTGGTTAATAGAAAAATTTTCATTTTTGATTGGACTTTCACTTTAAACATTTTGAATCCGGAAACAATAGCATTTTCTTTTTCCAACCAATATTAAGGAAAGGGTTGGACGTTACAAATTACATTTACTGTATTACCTTTGGCGCAATTCTGTTAACAATATCGGAAATCTCAACGGTACATTTGCTTGCAGTCTTTTTCTTTCCATTGTCTGGGAAAAAATATAGAAGAATATTGTCAGTAAATGAGAAGTCCAGATGCCTAGGCCGGGGGTAAAAGGGAGCAAAGGTGTGAGCTATACTTAAGTTTGTGATCTAAACCAGTGTTTCTCAACTCCAGTCCTCAAGGCGCCCCAACAGGTCATGTTTTGAGACCTTCCACTATTTTGCACAGGTGATTTGATCAGTTTCACTGCCTTAGTAATTGCCACAGCTGTTTCATCTGAGGGAAATCCTGAAAACATGACCTGTTGGGGTGCCTTGAGGACTGGAGTTGAGAAACACTGATCTAAACCACCAGAATCTGCATATTCTAAGTGCCTATACAGAGAGCGCTTTTTTATTTTGTGTTATAGCTGCCTTTTTATTTTTCTGTGCTGCAGGGTAGCATGCGTTGGTGCATGCACAGGGCTCTACGCAGCCCCCGGGATCTGGCGGAGACTTTCAGTACATATGCGTGCACACGCGTGGTCAAGGGCTCTACAAGGATTAAGAGGCTGGGATGAGTTATGTGACGCATCTGCACATGCTCCAGACAATCAACCGTGGCGATGCCAGTGGTTCCTCTTTAACCACCTTTGTACCATTGTATTGAGAAAGAAAAAAAAAAAAACACCACCACCAGCGGGAGGTGGACATGAATTTCTAAAATCACACTCAGGTGGTCAGTCCACACAAAAATGGCTGTGAGCTCAGCTCAGATCAGTTGCAATGTACAGAGTCACTCAGAGTAAAACAAATTACAGCCATCAAAATGTAAACACTAGTAGTGTTTACAAACATTCAACTCATTCACAAGGGAGAAAATAAAAAAACGATTTTTTGTGAATAGGTTTAATGTTTGTAAACACAGCAGTAAGAGCCCATTCACACAGGGGCGGCACGACTTGTGCCGCGACTCTGCCGGGCGATCTCCACACGACTTCAAAGCAGACTTCCAAAATGACTTCTGTATTGAAGTCAATGGAAGTCGCCTTGAAGTCGTCTTGAAGTAGTACAGGAACCTTTTTCTAAGTCGGAGCGACTTCAGTCGCGCCGCTTAGAACGGTTCCATTGTACAGAATGGGACGCGACTCGTCAGGCGGCTTAGACGCCTGACGAGTCGCCCCTGTGTGAATGGGGTCTAAGGGGGAATGGCAGATCAAAGGTGAGGGAGATTTTAAAGTGCCACTAACCACCAATGACTGTGGGATTGTTTTTGTAACATTTAAATACCACCAAAAGAAAGCTCTGTGCAAAAAAAAAATACATTTTATAAAATTCATTTGGGTACAGTTTTGCATCACCATGTCAAACTATCACAGCACTGAAAACTAAAAAAATGACCTGGTATATAAACATGCTGGTACTCAACTGGTAAACCATCATACATCTCCATCAGGAAAAAATCTGTGGCTGCACAGAGCTCCAGCTGCATAGGTACAGAAAGCCAACAATTAAAAAAATTGTTCTTTGGAATAATCATAGTTAACATGCACAAATTCCAGGAGTTCATAAAGTGCTACAGATTTCCTTCTGTCAGAACAGGTACAACGATCTGTCATATGGAGAGGGCTGCTCTGGGGCTCAAGTGTATAGAACACAAACTCTCCATCCTCAGTGCATGTTTACCCCCTTGCTAGCGAGGACATTGTTCGCTTTGTAGCCCTGCCCTAGCAATGGACAACTTACTTCCAAGCCTCTATTCAGCTGCCAAATGCTAGATTACCCAGCTGATAGCTGAAAGTAAACAAAAGGGTAGGGTGCTGGCTTTTGAAATTACCCAAATATGGCCATATTTGAACAATGTCAGCCAACATTATACGCTGCTGTGCTCAGTCTCCCCCAATATTCTATCCACTTCTTTGCAGGACACTTCCTGCAGGAGAGCCTAGGGACATGACAGAGAAATCCACACCCCTGAGCTGTGCTCCATGTCTGTCTCCAGCTCCATGCCCTGCTGTCTCCACCGTCTCCAGACAAAGTTTGCAGTTCAGCACCATCCATTTCTCCCACACGCTCGCTCTCCCATGCAGCTTCAATTTCTGGCTATTAGTAGACAGCCATACTGCTCTCAGTCAGCATTGGAAGGAAGGCTGGTGGAGATGGGGAGGGTATTGCCTAGTGGAGGTTAAAATATGCCATTTCTCTCTCTTTGGCTACAGCATGGACAGCAAGAATTGGAAACAAACACAGAAGACTGCTCAGCTGTCCAAATTTTGGCCAATGATGTAAGCATCCCATCCCTTTGTTTATTTTCAGCTGTCAGCAAGGGAATCTTGCAGCCAGCAGCTGAAGGGGGCTATAGATAAGTCATAAGTTCATAGGAAGCCGGTGACTGCTGACATCCTAGTATCCCACAAGCCATGTGCAGGAAGCCGTCAATTTTATGCACAGCGCCAACTCTGAGCACAGAGAGTTGGTCTTAAAGGAAGTTCACCTTTGGGAACATGTTATATGTTCCCGCCCCTGCAGTTCTCTCCATGCCCGCTGTTACAATTTGAGAACAGTGCAGCCGTGCGGGACTTCCCCAAACATGGCTTCATCATTCATTCACATAGTTCTGTCAATGAATGCCTACAAGTACCATCAGCCTTTGTGGCTGACAACTTGTAGGTCTCAATGTACTGCAAGGGTAATGGAGAGTGCACTCGTAGTCAATTGAGCTTCCTGGACTAGGGTAACTGCCTGACAATATCGGAGATACGGGCAGACAGCTACACTGGCAGTCTGCAGAAGCCTGACATTTCACCTGCAGTGCTTTACAGGCTTCTAAGGAAAAAAAATAAAAAATCAGTAAGTGCAAATTTTTTTTTACCTGCAAAAAAAAAAAAAAAAAAGTATAAAATAAAAAAAAATTTGTATTTTTTTTTTTTTTTAGGTGAATTTATCCTTTAATGCCAGTTTGATAATCAGTAAATCCTTTAGAATCTGTTGCAGACAGACATATTCTAAAAGTGGCAGTAGCAAGAATTACGAGAATATGGTGCACACATTAGTACTGGTACCGAAGCTGGTGCAAAACTTGAATGAATTAAAAACGTAGACCGTGCTAAAAGGGGCCATACCATGAAAAAGTTTCCTTATTGAATTTGCCGCAATGTCTACTCCCTTGAAACACAACAATAACCGAGCATGACAAAAAACTACTCAGAAGACATCACCATTAGTCTCATGACCTACATATAACCACCTCAGCGTTTCCAAATCTAACAAAATCTGTTCATTTTATTTGATTTTCCCAATAATTTTACTGCTACGCAGAATTAAAGGGGTTGTAAAGGTTTGTTTTTTATTTTCTAAATAGGTTCCTTTAAGCTAGTGCATTGTTGGTTCACTTACCTTTTCCTTAGATTTCCCTTCTAAATATTTTTTTTCTTTGTTTTCTTTGTCTGAATTTCTCACTTCCTGTTCCTCCTCAGTAAGCTGTTCAGTAAGCTGTTCTGGCTGACTCCACACCACTCGGATGATGGTGTGAAGTTTAGTGAGGAGAAAGAGGAAGTGAGAAATTCAGACAAAGAAAACAAACATTTAGAAGGTAAATCAAAGGAAAAGGTAAGTGAACCAACAATGCACTAGCTTAAAGGAACCTATTTAGAAACTAAAAAACAAACCTTTACAACCCCTTTAACAACTGGCCACCCAGGGTTCATGCTGCAATGACTTAATCCTGCTGAAAACTGGCATACAGGACCCAGATCAGGTATGCAACAGACTGAAGACTGCATGTACAGCCTATTCACAAACTCTATGCACAGCAGTGATACCAAAATAATTAATTCTTTGAAAAACAATATACGGAGTAATAAGAGAAAAATGATTAACACAGTGCTACCTAGTTTAAAACAAGTTGGTGAATTGGGATCCCAAAATATTTCATGATGTTGCTCTGCATCTCTGGATGGAGAATTAAAGTCCCATGCTTTGCACTTAGACAGCGACTGTGGAGTCCTCTTATTGGTGCAGTTTTCTGTTTTAAAGAATCCAAAAGAATAAAAATTTAGCGCAGAAAAAAAGAACACAAATTGCAGGACAAAGCAACATGTTCACATTATTAACCTCATACCCAGCAGCATAAACTCACCTTTGCTTGGCACCAACACCACTCCAGTCAGCTCTCAGTGGCAGAAGCCATCCTGTGTAATCACCAAGTTACTCTAGGTAAAAATCATGCAGGGATGTGGTCTCTCCCCATGTAACAACACTGTCACTGAGTGCATCACACACTTCTAATACTCAGAAGTACTGGGTGTGCTGAATGGATTGGTGGAGGAATGAAGGAAAGAGGAGCATATGCTGCTGGGGGAAGGGAAGGCAGCACTGCATGGGTAAAGCAAAGCATTGCTTTAAAAATCTTGTCACCAGGAAAACTTTTTTTTTTTTTAAAGTTGCATTAAATGAAAGCGATTGTAAAGCTTTGATTATTTTTAAAAGAAAATAACAAACGTATCATACTTACCTCCACTGTGCAGTTGATTTTCCAGAGTGGCCCCGAACCTCGTCTTTTGGGGTCCCTTCAGCGGTTCCTGCAGGTCCTCCCCGCATCAGATAACCCCCTAGAAGAAGCGCTCTTCCAGGGGATTACCTTGTGGGCGCGCTCCCAAGCCGGTCTTTCGGCGTTCATAGCTGCCGAATATATGACTCGGCCCCACCCCCCGGGTCATTGGATTTGATTGACAGCAGCGAGAGCCAATGGCTGCGCTGCTATCAATCTAGCCAATCAAGAGCCGGGACCCGTGGAGAGGGACAGTGCGTCCCCACTGAGGGAAATTCGGGGCTCAGGTAAGTAAAAACAAGGGGGGGGTGTTGGGGGGCCGGACACTGCAAGGTATTTTTTCACTTTAATCTATAGGATAGCATTAAGGTGAAAAAACACTTAGGTTTACAACCCTTTAAGTCTTAATACCTTAACTGGCCTGCTGTCTGCACCGCCATTGTCCTCTGTATTTATCAATACAGCTGCTTGAAGAATTTTCAACATCCAACACATCCAGGAACATCAGATGCCTGGTACCAATCTGAGCTTTGTGGCACATCACTGCAGAACACAATGGTGACATGGGGGCCAATTTAAAGAACAAAGTGCAGCAGAAGTCGGGAATCCAACACAACAATAAGTGCTGGAAGCTGAAGATTCTACCACAGCAATATCACTTAAAGCAGAGTTCCACAAGTTTATTCGTCTATTAAGTCAGCAGCTACAAAAATAGGATTTTTTTGTACTCACCGTAAAATCCATTTCTATGACGTCCATGGACTGACACAGCATCTTCAATCTTGACAAAGTGGGTTATGTTCCTGCTCATAGGAGAAGACTGTCTTCTCCTATGAGCAGGAACATAACCCACTTTGTCAAGATTGAAGATGCTGTATCAGCCCATGGACGGTAAGAGAAAAGTGTACCTGCTGACTATTAATAAACAGACACTTACCTGTCCCACGGTCCAGCGATGCGGCCGTCTGGAGCCTTGCTTCTCTCCGCCGGCGCCATCATAGCAACTGTGGGCATCCGGTTGTGACAGCTTTCGGGCTTCACGGCCGGGCGCGCACTGTACTCTGCTAGTGGCCAGGCAATCTTCTGGGACCTGTGATGTGTCCCAGAAGATGGCAGAGAGGGAGAAGCTGCCTAGGGGGAGAGGAAGAGTCAGGAAGGAGGAAGTGGGACAGGAAGTTCCACTCTAAACTAGGTACACACTCCACCCCAAAATAAATGGCATGTCAAATGTGGCATGTCAGGGGGGCAAGGAGTACTTAAAGTGAAAGTTCCACTTTTGGGTGGATCTCTGCTTTAAATATAAAGGCGAATGGTGTCATGAACAGCGGACAAGAATTAGGACTTATTGCCATTCAGCATGTTGTTTATTTTTGTTAGCTGGAAGACAAATGACTCCAGCCATGAAATAACTAATTGAGCTGCCATAATACTAGTTACACCATAGTCATATTGACCTTCTAACTTAAAGCAGAACTCCAGGAAAACTTTTTTTTGGGGAAACACCATAAATTAAATAGGTTACCTCTAATGATGACTTCAAACAGCTTTATTATGATTTCTTCACTGTACGAGAGCTAGAACCCTTTAAGCTGGTCATAGACTGTTCGAATCTTGGCAGGTTCAGCAGGGACAGGCCAAGATTCAAACCATGTAAGAGCAGGCTGATTGCACCTGAATCAATCCATTGATCAACTTGGGTACAACCAGCATGTTGTATTTTTAGGATGTGATTATTACCAGTGGTTATAGCTGCTAGCAATAATCACTGTGTTCTACCGGCAGGAACAGCTCCCCCCGCCAGGAGAACACAATAGCTCTGTGGGAGGGATTTCCCCATCAACACTGAATGTGTTGATGGGGAAACGTAGTAATTTTCTTTCCTGCAACCATGGAAAAGAAAATTGTGTCATCTATGACCTGCTTTAGTCACAGTGATGGCAGAACAGTGCTGTGTGTAGTATCCACCATAAATGAAGCTTTTATTTGTACAGTAAACAGCAGCAATCCAGGTATAGGATTAGTCATCACTAGAGCGGCAACTTGTGGCACTTCCAAATGTCACTGCCCAGGACCAATTATTTCAAAAATCCTAATTCCCACACCTGCAGCAGGTCTGTCACTTACAGAACTAAAACCAGGCAAGCATATCAGCATTTCCATATGTATGCCAACAAGGGAAGTTTACATATTCCTCCCTTGACATGTTTCTTTTAAAGATGAAAACAGTAAAGTAAAGATCATCTGCCAATGTCAGCTGGATCAGACAAAAATCTTGCATTTATGGGTGCAAGTTGGCAGCACCTACCAATGGATCTCAGGGGTGAAGTAATTGTTAGATGGGTTTGACAACCTTGTCAATTGCTAACTCAGGAAGGGTGTACATGTGTACATCTCTACCCCTCCGTCCCCAAACCCAGATAGCAGTAAAAATATGCAACGTGCAACTGCGGTGCAGGTACGCCCCAGTACAATGACAGCTTCTTGGTAAGCTCGCACTAAGATCTAAACATGCCTGAGCTCATCACTCAAGATCACCAGTATGCTGAGGTCTAAGGCTCATGTCACAGGAGTGAGCCTGTCACTGGAATCAACCTGCTGGCAACAGGATCAGTACCTATAGGTACAAAAACAAACAAGGGAAGTTTACTTCCCCTTTAAAGGCCAAGTTGGCCTAAACAAAACAAGTGCGCCTGATGCATACACTGCATGCAGCATCAGCTACATATTGTATACAGCACTGTGTTTGGCAATGGGACTGGGATTTACCGTCCCTTTCCAAGAAAACAAAATCAAGTCAGGCTAAGCACCGGTCAGTCGTTCACAGGAAGCCTTGCAATTATGTCCACTTCCTCTGATTGGCTGAGGCAGACACATAACACTTCCTGTGAATGGCTGAGTAGGGCTCAGTTGGGACTCCTATTTGTTTCCGGGACTGGAAGTCCCCATCCTGCTGCCAAACACAGTGCTGTATATTGTATGTAGCTGCTGCTACATGCAGTTTATACAGCGCGCCCAGCAGGCGCACCAGTTAGCGAAGAAAAAAAATATTTTGGGCCAGCTTGGGCCTTATTCACCATGTATTTGACCAAGATGACTAACCCATGCGAGGTGTCCATTTAACTCTATGGAATCGCTTCCTTACCAGGCCCATACATGCTGCTAATGAGGGAGTGTCATCTTGTCTACCAGGCTAGGGGAAGGGGGGACAACGACTCTATAGCACCAGGTACGCCGCGTCTCTTAATGATCCTGTCACTGGCAGATTGTTTCTACAGCATACTGGTGATCATAAGTGATGAGTTTAGAAATGTTTAGATCCTAGTCCAAGCCCACCAGGAAGCTGTCATTGTACTGGGCCAATCATCAGCACTCCCCGCACTGCAGTCACACCTTTATAACAGGCATGTAAGGCTCGGTTCACATATATGCGGTGCAGCACATCGCACAGGAATCACACCGCTTTCTAGTGCAAATCACATGCTATGTCTGTTCGGTGTGATTTGAGCCATTCATTTGTTTGGCTCAAATCGCACCGCATCCACACAAAAAAAAGGTGCAGGACACCCCACCCTTTTTTTTTCCACACTGGAATCAGATTGCATGGGTGTTCACAGAGACAGGGCCGCGGCCTGATTTCCCAGAAGTTTGGCCCCCCTCCTCCTTCCCCTGACGCCGGGCCAGTTAGGAAGCGCAGCACGCTTCGCGCATTCCCTTACCAGAAATGGCGGCGGCAGCACCTGGGGAGATCGGCTGGGGTGTCGGCATCGTGGGATTCCTGGACAGGTAAGTGCCCTAATATTAAAGTCAGTAGCTACAGTATTTGTAGCTGGTGACTTTAATTTTTCTTCACCCAGGCTGGACCTCCACTTTAACATTGACAGCATCTGCAGTTTGGATGAATGCCGTGTGATTTCAATGTGGTGCAGGAAACTCATGGGATTCGCTGCATTTCCCGCACCGCATATATGTATGATCCAGCGATGTGCTCACCCAAGCCATCTCCTCCCATGGGCTTCTATCCCTGGCACCAGCATTTCAACTTTGGGCACCCAGCTGTGACAGCTTGCAGCTTCAAAGCTGGGTGCGCACTGCACCTCCCAAATGGTCCGGCAGTCTTCTGGGAACTGTTACGTGTCCCAGAACACTGGGGGGAGGGAGAAGGGGGACTTCTGCTCGGATTGCCTAGGCTAGGTGATCCGAGCAGAAACCTGTCACAACTAGGTACCCACTCCTCCCCCCCAAACATTGACATGCCAAATGTGACAGGGGAGGAGCACAAAAGCGGAACTTCTTTTGGGTGGAACTCGGCTTTAATTTCAAAGTCCAGAATAACTTTCTATTCTGACCAATTAAATGAATTAACACCCAAGTGCTTGACATGTTAACAAGCGTCTTTTTCTGCCAGGAGGAAGCCCTGGTTCACACTGAATGCGACTTTGAAAATCGCACGATTTCAAAGCTGCACGTCGGTGTGACTTCAGGTGCGACTTGGCTGACATCTGTATTGAATGTATGACATTCGTGCACAGATGTCTATGCAAGTCACACCTGAAATCGCCAAAAATAGTGCAGGAACTGTTTCAAATTGGTGCGACGCCGCGAAGTTGGCGTCATACCGATTTGAACGGTTCCATTGCTGACAACAGGGTGCGACCTGTCAAGCGGTTTGGACCTGTAAAATCACATGACAAGTCACCCTGGTGTGAACGGGGGGAGGGGGTAAAAGGTGTTTAGTAGAGCTGAGAAAACACTCTGTGTGTATGGAGTCTAAAGGTGACATCTTTCTGGTGTGTTGGGACCGAGATCTGAGCTCATCCCCAGTGATCACGTCTCGCTTTTTGACAGAAAATCTTCAGAACGCCGGCACCCAGCAATGAAGCGACACACAGAAATGCATATTTGTCAGCCCAGTTTAGCGTTCCTGTCAGGGGCGGAGAGTTGTCACCAGGATCATAACACCGGCCTAAGAGATTCCCCCCCACCCATCATTTCCAGGTGTCGCTCCATCGCCGGTGATGACATCCGAAGCGTTTGGGTCAGTAAGGGGCGCGATGCATGGAGACAGGGGGGATTTCTGTGGAATTCCTGGTGATCCTGTCCTTGTAGATCTGTCACACAATCCCCAGTGTTGTCTGTAGACCTCCCAGCACCACACATTATACACAACATGAGCACAGGCCGCCATTACCCTCCTCCTCCCTCCTGGAGGTGACAGGGGTGGAGGCCGGTGTCGAGCTGAACAGGCTGGCAGCGGCAGCTTTCCGGGCCCGGCTCAGTCTCTTGCTCCTGCCGCCGCCCGGTTCTTTTCTCTCTTCCTCCTCCTCACACGTCCGCCGGGCCTTCTCAGCGACCTGCCTCCTCCGGCTCGCCATGGCGCCCCCGGACACACGGTTTGCCGGTAATACGGTAAGACGGCCCAAGCCAACGACAATATCCCAGCCCGTTACTACGGCGCCGCCATCTTTCCGCGAGCCGTGCGCTGATTGGTGGACAAACCGGGCGGAAGTGGCTCTAGCTGGAAGCAGAAAGGGCAAAGCGTGTCACGTAATGCAGCGTGCAGTGCGCTGCTGAGTTGAGTACGTGTGGCGTGCGCTGTGGTCGGTGCCATTACAGAACAGGAGCGTGCACCTTGTAAAGTAAACCTGTTCAATAAAATGTCATAGGAGCTTCATATATCATAAGGGACTTCCCTGATTTGAAGCAATGTCCCTCCTTCCTCCTCGTTTGTCCCTCATTTTGGTCTGATCTATATAGTTGTATACAGGGCTGGTGGCTTGGTGCAAGGATTTTTGACACCCTAGGGCTAGGCGACACCTAATTTTGCCGCCCCCTTGGCTCCGCCCCTTTGCCCTGTCCAAGTATACCCCACCTTTTTAATTAGGTACCCATCAAATGCAGCTTTACCAGCGCCCATAAAATGCAGCCTCACCAGCGCCCATCAGTGCAGCCTACCAGCACCCATCACATGCAGCCTCACCAGCGCCCATCAATGAATGCTTTCTTGCTGCCATTCATTCGGGAGTCGCATAGTTGCCAACACTGAAAAAAAACAAAAAAACGGGACACTTTTTCCCATGTGGGCGGAGCCTTGTTATAAACAGGGGGCGGGGCATTCATTTGTAGGCGTGTCATGAACTCACCCAAAAATCCGCAGCACGCCACAGCGAAAATTGGGTGTGGTTTATGCACGGTAGTGGGCGTGGCTTAGATGGGCATGGTTCAGAAGGGGTGTGGCTAGAGTCCGAGAGGGAGGAAAGAAGCCAGATCCTACACCACAATAGAAATGTGTATTCCAGAAAGTTTAACAAAATCGGCAGATAAAGATACTCCAAAACACCTGTTCTTGGCGCTTCAATCATCCCGGCACCATGGTTGTTATGGTGTTTAGGATGATTGAAACGCATTATTTCTATTATTACATTGTAATATAAAATGAAATCATTCAACTCCCCATAATGCCGAATCAGTGGGACCCCTAAGCATGTCACCTGCCACGTGGCCTGCCACCAGGTGCCCCCAGCAGAGTCCCTCCTCAAATCAGGTGCCCCCAGCGGAGCCTCAGTCCTTACACCAGTGTCCCCAGCCTCAGTCCTTGTATCAGTGTCCCAAGCAGAGCCATAGTTACCCCCCCTGTACATAGTAACACCCCCGTTACCCCCCTGTACATAGATACTACCCCCCTGTACATAGTTACTACCGCCCCCTGTACATACCCCCACTGTACATAGTTACTACCTCCCCCTGTACATACCCCCACTGTACATAGTTTCTACCGCCCCCTGTACATACCCCCACTGTACATAGTAACTACTGCCCCCTGAACATACCCCCACTGTACATAGTTTCTACCGCCCCCTGTACATACCCCCACTGTACATAGTTACTACCGCCCCCTGTACATACCCCCACTGTACATAGTTAATACCCCCCCTGCACATACCCCCACTGTACATAGTTAATACCCCCCTGTACATAGTTAATACCCCCCTGTACATAGTTAATACCCCCCTGTACATAGTTAATACCCCCCCTGTACATAGTTGCCCCCCCTTGTACATACATCGCTGGTCTGGGCTGTAACACCGACATCCCTGCATACCTAGGACAGCAGACAGGTCATATGTCACCAGGAGGACACAGCACACTATAACCCACATTACATGGGGATGATGATCATAGAGATCTCTGGATGGGGACATCATCCACCTACCTCCAGGGACAGCACACAGGACTGGACACACTGGGATTGCTGGGATGAGCCCAGAGCTCAGTCCTAGAAGAAGACATGACGTTCCCTAATTTTGGGCACCATACACACAGGCGCTCCGGATCCTTCTCCACTTCTCAGTATCTGGGCTGTGTACATAATCCCAGAACGAAGGGTCCTCTCCCCGCACACTGGTGTCTGATGCAGAGCTTACAGGGACCGCACTTCAGAGGGAAGAACACTGACATGGCAGCCGGAGAGCAAACTCCACAAGCGGCGCGATGTGTTCAGTGGAGAGTAGGAAGAGCCAATCGGTTTAAGTGTACATTGAACAGGGAAGCCGATTGGTTGCCTCTCCCCTCTCCACTGAACAAGCGAGGAAAGGCACCTTGCGGCGGTGACGGCGGCCATGTTTCTGTAGCCCACCGGCCGTTTTTGGCCAAAACATTCCCGATTTTCCCGGGACAAACACAAAATACCGGGAATTCATTCGGGACAAGCTCCTTCCCGGGACGAGGGTCTCAAATTCGGGATTGTCCCGGGAAATTCAGGACTGTTGCCAACTATGGAGTCGGGACACAGACACAGTCCTTCGCAGCTGCTGCGCCTCTGACACTATGTGTGAATGGAGCAGCGGCTGCCTGCTGATGCTGAGACTTAGTTGCTTGCTGCAGAGAGAAGAGAGTAGGAACACCAGTGGGCGGGCTCCCTAGGCGGCTGCCTAGTTTGCCTAGTGGTGGCACAAGGCCCTGGTTGTATATAAAATGCACTTTTTATTTCTTAAAAAAGAGTTTCCCAGTGCTAAACCTTTCATCCAATTTCTAAATTGCTGCATTTGTAAAGGTTAAAAGCCAACATAAAGCAAAAGTAGTGGTAAAAAAAAAGCTCTTGTGGATTTAATTAACCTTTTTTTGGGTTAATTCTCCTTTAACCACTTGCCGACCGCCTCCAGTAGATATATGTCGGCAGAATGGCACATACAGGCACATCAATGTACCTGTACGCCCCCTTAACTGCCTGACGTGGGGGTCGCGCACGCCGCCGGCGGCTCACTCGCGACCTTGCTACCTTCCCAGTGAGTCGGACCGCGGGTCCCACGGACTTGATCGCCGTGGGGATCCCCGCGATCATCTCACGGAGGCATAGCCATAGAGCAGGGAGATGCTCTGCCTAGTGACAATGACACGGATCTTGGCTCCGTGTACTCGGAGCGGAGATCGGTGTCATGTGACACACAGCCCAACCCCCCCCAGTTAGAAACACTCATCAGGACACACTTAACCCCATACAGCGCCACCCAGTTGTTAACCCCTTCACTGCCAGTGTCATTTTCACAGTAACCAGTGCATTTTTATAGCACTGATCGCTGTGAAAATGACAATGATCCCAAAAATGTGTCAAAAGTGTCCGATGTGTCCGCCATAATGTTTCAGTCACAAAAAAAAATCACTGATCGCCGCCATTACTAGTAAAAAATAAAATAAAAATGCCATAAAACTATCCCCTACGCTATAACTTTTGCGCAAACCAATCAATAAACGCCAATTGTGATGTTTTTTACCAAAAAATATGTAGAAGAATACGTATCGGCCTAAACTGAGGAAAAAAAAAAATTTTAATATATTTTTGGGGGCTATTTATTATAGCAAAAAGTAAAAAATATTGCATTTTTTTCTAAATTGTCGCTCTATGTTGCAAAAAATAAAAAATGCAAAGGGGATCAAATGCCACCAAAAGAAAGCTCTATTTGTGGGAAAAAAAGGACGTCAATTTTGTTTGGGAGCCACGTTGCACGACCGCGCAATTGTCAGTTAAAGCGACGCAGTGCCGAATCGCAAAAAGGGGCCTGGTCATTAACTAGCCAAAATGGTCCGGGGCTTAAGTGGTTAAGGGCTGTGTGACCCATATGTGGCTTCCCCATGCTAAAGAATCAAGATTCTTTTTCCTTCCCTTCGTGCCACAGAATGCCGATCTGCCTTGTTTATATAGGCAGATTGCTGTTCTGCCTCTGTTGGGAACGATCGGCGGACATCAGGTCCTGCTGTGTCCAACCAACAAAAACAGATACCTTATGCCGCGTACACACGGTTGGAATTTCCGATGGAAAGAGTCCGATGGGAGCTTTTCATTGGATATTCCGTCCGTGTGTCCGGAATTTCCGATGGACTTAGATAGAGAGCAGGTTCTCAATTTTTCGAAAATCGGAAGATCCGTTCGTCTGTATGGAATTCCGACGGGAAAAAAAAACATGCATGCTCGGAAATAATTTGACGCATGCTCGGAAGCATTGAACTTAATTTTTTTCGGCTCGTCGTAGTGTTGTACGTCACTGCGTTCTTGACGGTCGGAATTTGGTGTGACCGTGTGTATGCAAGCCAAGCTTGAGCGGAATTCCGGCGGAAAAACCATCCAATTTTGTTCCCACGGAAAATCCGTTTGTGTGTACGCGGCATTAGGCTGTGTTCACACATGTGCTCCATTTTCACAGCTAATTGACAAAGTTCAGCATTTCAGGTCAGTTTTTAAAAAGGATCAGGTCAGGTTTACATCAGTATCGTGTCAAGATTTTATTCTGTTCACAACTGAATGACATGTGCGATTCAGAAGCGTTTAATTAGAAGTCAATGGGCCTGAATTCGCACCTGAGCCGGAGTGCACTGCTCAGAAAACGGACAGGACTCTTTCAATTCGCACTGAATCCGGCTGCACCGGACGTATGTGAACAGGCACAATAGAAAGCAATGTTCTATCACATGTCATGGGAATTGGATGTGTTCAAAATTCATCCAATTTGCATATGTGTGATCCTAGTCTTACACTATCTGCTGTGACCTGCATTTCTCTGAAGTGGCTAAATGCAGGTCACCGCTAGAGCACATTCAAACAGCTGCCTACACTCACCGGCCACTCTATTAGGTACACCTGTTCAATTACTTGGTAACACAAATTACTAATCAGCATATCACATGGCAGCAACTCAATGCATTTAGGCATCTAGATGTAATAAAAGGCGACTTGCTGAGGTTCAAACTGAGCATCAGAATAGGGAAGAAAGGGGATTTTCACACACAACCTTCTCTAGGGTTTACAGAAAATGGTCTGAAAATGAGAAAATATCCAGTGAGCGGCAGTTGTGTGGAGGAAAATGCCTTGTTGATGTCGGAGGAGAATGAGCAAACTGGTTCAAGATGATAGAAAGGCAACAGTAATTCAAATAACCACTTTTTACAACCCATGTATGCAGAATACCATCTCTGAATGCACAACACATCAAACCTTGAAGCAGATGGGCTACATCAGCAAAAGATCACATCGGGTGCCACTCCTGTCAGCTAAGAACAGGAAACTGAGGCTAAAATTCACACCGGCTCACCAAAATTGGACAATAGAAGATTGGAAAAACATTGCCTGGTCTGATGAGTCTCAATTTCAGCTGCAGCATTCAGATGGTAGGGTCCGAATTTTTAGCGTAAACTACATGAAAGCATGGATCCATCCTGCCTTGTACCAATGGTTCTCGCTAGTGGCAGTGGTGTAATAGTGGGGGGGGGGGGATATTTTCTTGGCACATTTTGGGTCCCTTGGTGCATTCTTCTTTTGAGCATCGTTTAAACACCACGGCCTACCTGAGTATTTTTGCTGATCATGTCCATCCCTTTATGACTACAGTGTACTCATCTTCTGATGGCTCCTTCCAGCAGCATAATGCGCCATGTCACAAAGCTCATATCATCTCATCACTGGTTTCTTGAACAGGACAATGAGGTCACTGTACTCCAATGGCCTCCACAGTCACCAGATCTCGATCCAATAGAGCACCTTTGGGATGTGGTGGAATGAGAGAATCACATGAATGTGCACCTGACAAATCTGCAGCAACTGCGTGATGCTATCATGTCAATATGGACCAAAATCTCGAAGGAACGTTTCCAACACCTTGTTGAATCCATGCCATGGAGAAATAAGGGAGTTCTGAGGGGAAAAGGGGGTCCGACATGGTACTAGCAAGGTGTATCTAATAAAATGGCTCAGACTTGGCACGACTTGCATGCGACTTCTTTAACCACTTGCCTACAGGGCACTAAAACCCCCTTCCTGCCCAAGCCATTTTTCAGCTTTCAGCGCTGTCACACTTTGAATGACAATTGCGCGGTCATGCAACACTGTACCTAAATGAAATTTGTATAATTTTTTCCCACAAATAGAGCTTTCTTTTGGTGGTATTTGATCACCTCTGCGGTTTTTATTTTTTGCGCTATAAACAAAAATAGAGTGCCAATTTTGAAAAAAAATCAATATTTTTAAAATTTTTTCTATAATAAATATCCCCAAAAAATCAATAAAAAAGCAAAATTTTTTCACAGTTTAGGCCGATACGTATTCTTCTACATATTTTTGGTAAAAAAAATAGCAATAAGCGTATATTGATTGGTTTGCGCAAATGTTATAACAGCTACAAAAAAGGGGATAGATTTATAGCATTTTTATTATTTTTTTTTTTTTACTAGTAATGGCGGCGATCAGCGATTTTTATCGTGACTGCGATATTGTGGTGGACACATTGGACACTTTTGACACATTTTTGGGACCATTCACATTTATACAGCGATCCGTGCTATAAAAATGCATTGATTACTGTATAAATGTGACTGGCAGGGAAGGGGTTAACACTAGGGGGAGATCAAGGGGTTAAATGTGTTCCCTAGGAGTAATTCTTACTGTGGGGGGAGGGGACTGACTGGGGGAGGTGACCGATGGTGGTCCCTATGTACAATGGACACACCATCGGTCTCCTCTCCCTGACAGGACGTGGATCTACACACACAAATCCACGGATCTGCTCAGTTACTGGGCAATCGCGGGTTCCCGGCGACCATCGCATCGGGTCCCCAGTGATGCGGCATGCGCGCGTGCACCCTAGTGGCTTGTGGAGGCGATCACGTCATATGACGTCCGCCCAGAACAAGAGGGTCTTCCGCCCGCCGTCATTTGACAGTGGGCGGTTGACAAGTGGTTAACAGAAGTCAATGCAGGTCGGACCAAAAGTAGTGCAGGAACCTTTTCCTAAGTCGGAGCAACTCAAGTTGCACCGATTAGAACGGTTCCATTGCACAGCATGGGGTCCAACCTTTGATGCGACAAGTGCTTGCTCCAAAGTTGGCACGATGGTTGCATCAGTGTGAACCGGGCCTTAGGCGAGGTTTACATCTTTGCAGATGCTGGACTGTGTAAATCTCACGCAAAAATGTAATGCTGTTTAGCAGGCAAGTGGGTGCCATTAAGAGCTAATGGCACCCCTATGCATTGGAAATCTATCTCACACTATTTATTAAACTGTCCCGAGATTGCTGTGTCCTGGGCTCCATCCAGAAAATCAGCAGCAGTCCTGCCTGCTCTCCCTTGCAGTCTCTGCACCATGACTCCCCCCCCCCCCCCGCTCTTCTTCTCTGCCCCACAGAACATTTCTGCCCCCTCAGCTCTGATTTTCCTCCCCCACCTCCTGCTGCACCGATTCCCATGTGGCTCTCCTGCTGCCGACTTCTCCTTTTCAACTCTCCTCCCACCAGCTTCAGCTGCCACAGGAGGATCAAACTCAGTAAATGAAAACCCCCTGCCTTTGAAACTCCAGCGACACCAATCCCCCACTGGTGCTGGCTGGCTTCCCATCCTTCCCCTCCCGTTGGTTGCAGCTGCTGCTGGAGTGGCAGGAGATCAGTGTGGTGTTCAGGATGGAGGATGGGGGGGGCCTTGGAAACATCTCAAGTTTACCATCTCCTTCCTGAATGAACACAGTGAGGGATCAGTATCAATGACTCCTGTGTTCATTCATTACTAAAGCACAGTAAACTGTATTTACTATTCTTCAATGTGTGAATAAATAGAAACCAGTCTATATAGATTACTTATATTCATTCATCTGCAGTGCAGCTGAGGCTGCAGACAAAGGCAGTCCATTTTTCTGTCTCAAAAAAGAGACATCGGGTGTTTAAAACACCTGTTACCTATTCTTTAATTGAGGTGGTCAACATCTACTTCCATTGTTTAGGTCTCAGCACTTGCCCTGGCAGCAATAAGATTTAAAGATCCCCTCTTCCAATGGCAGAGAGTGACCCTGGTAGAATGGAAAGAAGGACAATTTCAGGTGGGGGGCTGGAGGGGTGTTCTTGTTGGATTGCTCAGCAGGGCCACAGATGTGTGTCATCATACCTACAGTCACTCTGCATCACCAGCACACATCAAGAACTGAGGGAAAGATCTTATAAAGAATGACCAGGAATCGATACCTGAGTGTTAGACATTTGAAATTTTGTTCCTTCCTTGTGCTGGAGACCAAAGGTTTGTGAGTGAAGAGGAAGCAGATATTCCAATCTTCCACTTTGGGAGCACGGCCTGGAGCAATCTCCCATTCTGCAATGTAGAGCAGCCAACAAGGAATAGCATAGGTTAGTAGAAATTGGCAAAATCATGAGTTATCAATAGTTTTTAAACACTGGATTCAAAGGAAGTTAAATCTCTTTGTATCGGGCCCTGAGCTCTAATGCTGTGTACACACGACCATTTTTCTCATTGAGAAAAACAAATTTTTTTCCATTTGACGAGAAAAACGATCGTCTGTGGACATTTTGACGTTTTTCTCGACGAGAAAAACGGCATTAAAAACGACGAGAAAAATTAGAACATGTTCTAATTTTCTCGTCGTTTTTTTCCGACATTTTTTCCGCGGCAGTGTTTCCCATAGGGAAACACTGCCGCGGAGCCCACAGACGGTCGTTTTTCTTGACAAGAGAAAAAATGACGTGAAAAACGACCATGTGTGGGGAACAAGCCGTTCCCTCGTTTTTAATGTCATTATTCACGGCGGTTTTTTAACCACCGTGAATAATGATCGTGTGTACGTGGCATAAGATGCTCATAAATGTGTCATGATTATAAATAGTGAAGCCATCATCCTGAGTAGGACTGATGATCAGTGAGAAGCTAGACCAAGGATTCAAGGCCATCGTTGGTAAGAGGCAAACAAATAGGAAAAGAGCTTTGGGCCCTTAACTGGAGCAAAGCATTGAGGCCAGAAGTGAATTCAGGATTGTCCAGCATAGGTATGAGTGGTCCCACATGAGAAGAAAGCCTAATGGCATTAATTGAAGTGTTCTAGAGACGTACATCAAAACTAGGAGACTGTGAGACATGACCTAAAATGCAGTTTAAAGTGGTTCTAAAGGCAGATTTTTTTTTAACCTTAATCCATATTCTGCATTAAGGTAGAAAACCTTCTCTCCCTCCTCATTGGCCCAGAGACAGAAGCAGGAGCCCTTGGACCCCACTGCTGTCACCCACAGCTAGTGAGGAGGGATCGGGGGTGGGGCCAAGCCACGCTCTGTGTATCTATGGACACACAGAGCCAACATTGGAGTGAGCATGCACAAGTGCCCCCCTAGCAAGAGAAACCAGGAGTGCTGGTAGGGAACCCGATAAGAAGTGGATCAGGGCTGCTCGTTGCAAAACCATTGCACTGAACAGGTAAGTCTAACATTTTTCTTCAAAATAAAAAATGATCCTTTACAATCACTTTAATTCATGTTAAGGAGGTCAGTGGATATCCATAAATGTCTATTTAAATGGGATCCATAGTGTGTGCTGGTAAAGATATAATAGAGCTTCATATGAGGAAGGCCCTCTCCCCTACCTCAACTCGTGATTCCAAGTATATTATAATCGGGCTGTCTGAAGGGTTTAGAAGAGAAGGCAATGCAAATTGATAGGAAGAGTTTGAAATGGATACAAGTAGCAGGAAATATGTCCATTTTAAATAGGGAAATTTTCCCCAACCAAGAATGGGAGAGTTTGGTTCACTGTGGTAAATGCTGCTTGGTGTTCCTAAGTAAAGAGAGATAATTCAAAATATTTAGCTCATTTTATTTGGCTGAAACATAGATGCTCAAGTATTTAATAGATTAGGATGCCAAATGGAAGAGGAATACTGTCTGTAAGTATGTGCTATTTACCCTGGGAAAAAAGACATCCAAGGACTCTCTGATTTGTGCATGTTAACTTTAAAATTCCTAAAGCAGTCAAACTTCTCTAATTCATGCAATAGTGACTGAAGTCAAACAGGTCCTTTCCCTCTAGCTTGGGTCATGATTATTACCTTTTCTGGACCAGAAAGGCAAGACAGCCTTCAACCCATAAGTAGGTCCTGAATGAAAAAAGAGGGGATAGCCTGATCTGAGTTTGGAATGGTGAGGTAGAGATTGCCAATCCCTCGCATTTGGGTGCAATATTACAATATATGGGGGGGGGGGGGCAATCTGTGAAGTCACTGGATCTATGAAAATAAAAAGATCCCAATATGAGATATGGAAGACTGGAGGCTCACCAGGCTCGAGCTGTGGGTGCTTCATAGCTGAAAAAAGCTGATGTCAGGGGTGTGTAATATGTTCATCTAGGCTAAATGCAGTAGACATTCTTACATAGCCGTAAGCAAACCCATTTTAGAGTTTTTTTCATTTTCAGATTAGGTAAATACTAGTTTGCAGAAAGTGGCCTTTCTGATTGCCATCACTACATCTCTGGGGGTTTCATTACTGGCAGCTCTATGTTGTATTCCACATATACCTATTCTCCACAGGGGCAATGTGGTTTAAAAACATTGTCCTTTTTTTTATAGGGTAGTATTGTCCTTTCAACTCAATGAGGACATTGTGCTGCTGTCTTTTTCACCATCTCAAGCCTCGTACACACGACCGAGTTTCTTGGCAAAAAACAGCAAGAAACTTGCTGGCAGAGATTTCTTGCCGAGAAACTCGTTCGTGCGTATGGTTTCTCGTCAAGAAAAGCGACAAAAATCTCGACGAGAAAATAGAGAACCTGCTCTCTATTTTCTCGTCGAGATTCTCGTCAGCCTGTTTCTCAACGAGAAAATTGTGTGTGTGTACACAGCCCGCGCATGCTCGAAATGACTTTGACGCATGCGCGGTAGCTTCCTAGGCATAGGTAGAGTGAACCAAGATGGCGGCGACGGCATCGAATGTGACGAGCGCATGCTCGTCGTATTCGATGACGTCACCGCGTACGCTCCATTCAAAGAACCGCGGGTTCTTTGAAATGAGCGTGTGTACACTCGGCCGGGACAAGTTTCTTGTCCAAGAATCTCGTCGTAAAAAACGACATGTTTTTAACGACGAGATTCTCGGCCGTGTGTACGAGGCTTCATTCTCATCATTCCCTGGATGTTGTGAGGGCAGTCAGAATTTCTCTGTCTTCCTTTCCATAAAAAAGACTCCCTTTTTTTTTTTATCTTGGAAGCACCCAACAAAGATTCTCAACTATTTAACATTGGATTCAACAGGTTGTATTCCAGGCATATATTAAGAGACAGACGCCCAAGTACCATTTCATTACTCATTCTACCAAACTGGTAGATCCTTTCTTGGTCCTTTAACACCAGGCATTTCATTTCAGGTATGCAGGGCCACTACTTGGTGATTATTTTACATACTTATGAAGTTACCTATCTCTGTGAATATCAAAGCTTCAGTTAATGCTTCAGTTCATGCCAGTTTTGGGTGCAAGGTCTCACCTGCAGCTGACTAATTCAGTCACACCACGATAATGTTGAGTTGCATTTGGATGCTATTTTTCCTTCTCCTCATTTTGGGAATGGTTTAGGATCCTCAAAGGTCTGTTATGTCCCTGAATAAATTCCAGGAGAGACATGGATTTTTGTATTCTGTTTCTCCAGTAGTTTGTTGGGAGACACAGCTTCCGCTCATTCGTTTTGGGTTATTTAGTATGCTAGGTATGTTGCCATAGTAAGATATTGTTTTCAGAAAGGTTATGTTGTGTTGCTGTCTTTTTCTTTCACTGCTGGCTATTCACTGGCTTGCTCAGTATGTGTAAGGGTATAGCCACTAGGACAGGGATATGCAATTAGCGGACCTCCAGCTGTTGCAAAACTACAAGTCCTATCATGCCTCTGCCTCTGGGTGTCATGCTTATGGCTGTCAGAGTCTTGCTATGCCTCATGGGACTTGTAGTTCTGCAACAGCTGGAGGTCCACTAATTGCATATCCCTGCACTAGGAGGAGCAGTGCCTTTTAAATGGATTTGGTTTGTGTTGAAACTTCTAGAGGCAGGGCATATACCAGGTGGGTGGTGCTGTGTCCTCCAATAAACTGCTTGAGAATTATTTTTACAGTGAGTACAAAAATCTGCTTTTATACAGTGTGATATTGATAAGTAATGCCTCTGGTGCTGGTTTGAATATGGAGTGGGAGAGCCTGATTTTCTTCTGAAAGCTATGGAGTAAAAAATCAATTAAACTAGATGTTAGTAGTGAATTAGGCAAATTTACTGATTGGAGCAGATTCTTATTAATTCCCATACACCTACTTTGTACAGTAATTTAAGATGAAAGAAAATTGTGCATTCTCAAGGTATTTCTATGCATTGCCAGAGATATCCTGTGTTTGATATTTAGGATCTGGATGGCAATTATGACCCCCTCAATTGAAAAATGATTACATATCAAGCTACCAATACACATATGTTTGCCATACACCTCTCATCTCAAAGCTGTCACTGAATCTCCACCTATGTACATCTGGAAAGCAGTCATGTTAAATTCAAAATACCTTGTGCGCTATTGATAAGAGTTTGTCTCCGAAATCCCATGGCTTCATCAGCAAGTCAGTTATGACTTTTTAACTTTCATGCTTTTAAGCCCTCATTCTTTATCTCCCTAAGACAAGAAGGACATCAAGTTCCAGAATTCAGTAGGAGAAGTTAATGAACCATAACAAGCTCAGCTGTCTTTGATGGTCCTAAACCATCTGGTAACCTTATTATAGAGCAGTCTCCTCGTATTCTTTGACTTTTCTTTATTTCTCTTTTTTTATTTTTTATTTCCCGCTATATATATATATATATACAACGTTTGGCAATTTGGCTTTTCATAGCTATTGTTCCAGCAAGCATCCTTTAAGTTTTTTTTAAAAAACAAACTTTTGGCACAAGATGTGGATTATCCGTATCATGTGCCAGAAGGGCTCAGAGAAGGTGAACGTTGTTGACTGTATAGCTTAGCATGAGAACATTTCTCCATTGACAAAGCTATGTTTTCCTGCCAAAGTACGAAAGCTTCAAATCTCAGTAGCGTGGTCCAAAATCTGATAAAGCAGTTACTAAACCGCAATATGTATAGGCTGTAAATCAACACCCCAGAGCTCTGCATTGCATGTCTTTTAAGTAAAGAAAAAAAAACTCCATACATTGGACTTTTGTTTCATTAAAAAAAAAAATCTTAAACTTTGCCAAACAGTACGGGTTATTGGCTACAATTACGTTAATGTGAAATACACGTTGAAAGAAATCCATGCCTGTTAAGGGATGACATAAACACTGTCTACAAATGTGCAGATGTAAGAGATCCAAAGGGTTATTATTTTATTGCTTAGGATGCACATTACATTTTTTAGTTATTTATTTTATCTTTCCTTGTGCTGAATTTCCCCTCCTCTGCTTTTGAACGTTTAACATCATCATCTTTGAACATAACAGCTGTGTTCTCTCCTACAAAAAGAAAAATTACAAAGTCAAAGGACAGCTCATCAAAAGGTTGGACCATTCTTTGGGGTTGATTCATATTTACACGGACAATAAGGAAGTCTTCCTGTAGGAACATATGTCGGGCATTCCACCCCACAGCTGGCTGCATGCGTGTTTTTCAAACCACTTTTATTGTAAAGCACAGGAAACCATTGGATGGGGGAGTTAAGTCATTTAGTAACATATGTTTCAAGTATTCACTTTTATTTATTTTTTTCTTCTTTTTCTTAGTTTTACAAACTTTGGCTCAAGATTACATTCTATTCAGGTCATCTAATGAAGTCAAACTTTCTTGGTGTGATTTTTTATGGACTTGATTTGTGGGAACCTTTTTTGAAATATGCTGTTCAGCTATTATCATCTATTTACATACAGAATCTGTAAAATGATCAGTGTGATTGGTCGGAAATGTAACAAGCGAAGGAGAACAAAAATGAGGTTGTCTGAAAGCATCTTGCATGAAAACCTAGCTTGTGGTGAACTGTATATATTTCCTGTTATGTTTTAGCAATCCTAATCCATTTTCTTCTCTGCTTTTCTACTTAAAAATGGTGTATGGAAATGTAAGCAATTGGAACAAGTAGCATCATTTTCATTACCAACTGAAAATTACAGTTATTTGTGAACATGTAATTAGAGATAAAAATACAGATTCCTTCTTTTTTTTTTAACCTAAAACTGTTCTTTTATCAACCCTTTTAGATTTGGATATTTGGGGATAGGGTTAGAACCTCTGTTATTTTTGCTGCTTGAATCATGGGAGAAGAACGGGCTACTTGGTGTGTTGCAATTTGTGGTGGCAAATGGTGGACATCTTTTTGGTTCTTGGGACCCGTAGAAGCAGTCCCTCTGGAAATAAAGATTGAACAGTAAAAGTGCCCCTGCATTGCTGAACTCTAGCTAGAACAGTCATTACATCAGTCGTTTAAAATCTTTTATATCACTGATCCTATAGCCTAGTCCTTTCACTAGCCTTAATCATTTATTTCTCCACCCCTAATCCTTATTTCTCCAGCCCTATGCCCCCTATGTCCTTTTGAAATGCATTGGCTTACCCAATTATATTATATTTTTTAATTTTTGTTGCTATCTGCGACCCACTGGGAAAGTTTACGCTTGTTTCCTATGCAAGTGGTTACAGTTAAAAGGACAGGATTGAGGAGAAAGCTTAAAGTGATTGTAAAGACTTGTTTAAAAAATAAAATAACATAACAAACATGTTATACTTACCTCATCTGTGCAGTTGGTTTTGCACAGAGCAGCCTGGATCCTCCTCTTCTCCTCTCCTCTGGTCCCTCTTTGCTGCTCCTGGCCCCTCCCTTCTTTGAGTGCCCCTCAGCCAGAAGCTTGCTACAGGGGGCACCCAAGCCGAGTCAGAGCTCCGTGTATCTATTTAGACACAGAGCCCCAACCTGGCCCCGCCCCCTCTATCCCCTGATTGGTTGACTGATTTTTCATTGACAGCCCCGGGAGCCAATGGCACCACTGCTCTGTCTCAGCCAATCAGGAGGAGTGTTCTGGATGGCTGAGGGGATTGTGGACATTGGGGGAGAGAGATGGGGTTCAGGTAGGTAATTAGATGGGGGGGGTGCATAGAATGCATTAGGATAAAAAAAATTACTTTTTCCATCGGATATTCCGACCATGTGTATGCCCCATTGGAGCTTTTCCTTCGGAAACTCAGAGGAATTCCGTCTGGGTTTAGATAGAGAACATGTTCTCTTTTACTCCGATGGAATTCCGTCGGAATTACGATGTGCTTTTGGCCGGACAATAGTCCGACCGTGTGTACAAGGCATAAGATGTTTATCTGTAGTCTTCTCTTCCCTACACCCCATCAAAAGGGCAGAAAAGTGTTAAAATCTTTCTTCATCTGTCAGGAGCAGAGAGGTGTGTGGTTGGAGGAAAGGCACACACCCCCCTCCACACAGCAGAAGAACTGTGTTCTGAATAGACAAGCTGTCTGCTGAGCACCCTCCAGACACAAATTAATTTCATGTTCTGGGAAAACTTCTCAGAAGAGACTCATGCTGATAACAGAGGAATGAAGCATGAAAGAGAAACAACACTTAGAGCTTTGGAGATAGATAAGTAAACACTACATATATATGTGTTTTGCTCAGATTTCATGACTGAGGTTTACAACTGCTTTAAATTGCTGCCAAAAAGATAGTATGCTTAGAGATTTATCCATTCAATGCGTGATTTGTGATTATATGTGTAGCGGCCTCACCCCGTCCTCTTTAGCTAGGGGTATGTCACGCGACAGGGTGAGGTGCGCCACGGCCCATGTCCTCCCCATATCTGTGGGTGAGGTGAAGGCCAGTATCAACATCTTCCTCGGGCCAAATGTGTGCTGGTTACGGGACTCAGTCCTGCTGTGCTGGAATCTCCCTTGCTCCCATAAACAGAGTCCATACACCGATCACAGTCCAACTCTCTGTTTTATTTCGTAGCTCCACAACAAACAATGTAATGGCAAGATACGGTGGGATGAGCAGGTCGAGGCACTGTACTGATTTTAGTCTCTATACCCCTGTACTATGACCAAGGGTAGTAGCAACCTTGATTAGAATACCTTCGCTGCGTTGCGGCCCCTATCAGGGGAAGATGTTCCTCCAAGGGAGTTACCGGAGGCCCATCCGTCACCAGGTTGACGCTGCTCCAGAATCTCCGGACGGGTGACCTCCCCAGCCTCCTCACCTCAGATGCGGGTCCCCTCGCAAGGGGCACCCTGGAATCACTTCACCCTCGCGGGACCCAGTCGAAGTCACTGGGCCCCAGGCCTACGACATAGTACCTCACCCCAGGCTGAAGGTGCCTGGGATGAACTCCATTCCGGTCAGGCCTAGGGCGCCTGAGCCGGAACCTCGAACCGGCCGCACCCAGGCCTAAGGTGCCTGGGTGCGTGAAGAGATGATCCTCCGAAGACCTTGTGGTGAGGGCGTCTCCCCCTTTTATCTCCTCCCATCGTCACCACGGCGGGTTCCCCGCCCCAGCCGTACCATCTCAGGAAAGGGACAAAAAGGGTAGCACTGTGGTAGTGATTCTACCTTGAGCCCGTAGGTACCCCGCCACCCACAGGCCAAGGAGAATACTGCACCACCCAATCCTCCACGAATAACAAAAAGGGGTCCATACCCTAACCTAATTACACACCTGGGTCACATTACCCCCCAGGTGTACCCCAACTAAATCTGAAGGAACTCCTTGCATGCTTCACATCGCCCAAATGGCTTTAACTGGACCACCAGTCCCGAGCATCCGGGACAGACCACACCGAGAGCCTCCGTGTCTCTGCATGAGTACAGAGCCAACTGTCCTCGGGGCCTGAGTCTTATCCCCGTGTCTGTAAGGGGAGCAGCAAATGCAGTCATCTTCATAGGGTAAGATACCGGCATCCACAGGGAGCTTGAGTTCATTCCGACCACTTGCTGCTCCATCACGCGCTGACCACGCGCCGGAGTCTCCACATGTATCTCCACACATGGCCAGACTCCTCCCACGACTTGCACGTTTTCGCGGGCTTCCACCAGCCTCCGCCCACAAATTGCGCAGTCACGGGGTGCCTCGTGGCGCAGTGCAGCAAAAGTCCCCACATGTAGTACTTCACACGGCTGGACTCCTCCCTCTTCCCGCTCTTTCTGCATGGACCTTTCCCGTCTTAGGGTCATGTCCACGACTTCGAGCACAGGGACGCACTTTGGCCGATCACATGGCCGACCTGCTCGGACCTCCTCCGGGCAGCAAAGTCCAGACACAGCCATTCCAAACCTCAGGGTTAACACACATTTCATCCCGGACTCGCGAGCCCCCACGTGTAGCGACCTCACCCCGTCCTCTTTAGCTAGGGGTATGTCACGCGACAGGGTGAGGTGCGCCACAGCCCATGTCCTCCCCATATCTGTGGGTGAGGTGAAGGCCAGTATCAACATCTTCCTCAGGCCAAATGTGTGCTGGTTATGGGACTCAGTCCTGCTGTGCTGGAATCTCCCTTGCTCCCATAAACAGAGTCCATACACCGATCACAGTCCAACTCTCTGTTTTATTTCGTAGCTCCACAACAAACAATGTAATGGCAAGATACGGTGGGATGAGCAGGTCGAGGCACTGTACTGATTTTAGTCTCTATACCCCTGTACTATGACCAAGGGTAGTAGCAACCTTGATTAGAATACCTTCGCTGCGTTGCGGCCCCTATCAGGGGAAGATGTTCCTCCAAGGGAGTTACCGGAGGCCCATCCGTCACCGGGTTGACGCTGCTCCGGAATCTACGGACGGGTGACCTCCCCAGCCTCCTCACCTCAGATGCGGGTCCCCTCGCAAGGGGCACCCTGGAATCACTTCACCCTCGCGGGACCCAGTCGAAGTCACTGGGCCCCAGGCCTACGACATAGTACCTCACCCCAGGCTGAAGGTGCCTGGGATGGACTCCAACTCCATTCCGGTCAGGCCTAGGGCGCCTGAGCCGGAACCTCGAACCGGCCGCACCCAGGCCTAAGGTGCCTGGGTGCGTGAAGAGATGATCCTCCGAAGACCTCGTGGTGAGGGCGTCTCCCCCTTTTATCTCCTCCCATCGTCACCATGGCGGGTTCCCCGCCCCAGCCGTACCATCTCCGGAAAGGGACAAAAAGGGTAGCACTGTGGTAGTGATTCTACCTTGAGCCCGTAGGTACCCCGCCACCCACAGGCCAAGGAGAATACTGCACCACCCAATCCTCCACGAATAACAAAAAGGGGTCCATACCCTAACCTAATTACACACCTGGGTCACACTACCCCCCAGGTGTACCCCAACTAAATCTGAAGACCCCGCTACATATGGATTCCAGAACTGAAACATTTTCTATAGATCAATCAGATCTACATGTAGAAGTAATTTTTTAACAACTCACTGATTTGATCATCCCAGATTATTCTGGGTCCCTGGCCATTCAGGTCCACAGCACCTTCTAGCTTTACAATGATGTCTCTGGTGTGAGAAGCACAAATCTATATACTGTATTTTATAAAATGCTAGGAATTTAGTATAATGATTTTATTCATAGTAGAAATAGGACAGGCAAGAGTGGGACACTATGGCTTAGCAGGGATTGTCTCACCTAACAGAAGTATAGAGGTCATGGGGGACGATACTGCAGTACAAGACTGGCAGGCTTAAGGATTCTCCACATTTGCAAATGCAGTATGAACTGTTTACCTACAAAATGTGATTTGTCATATTTGTCATATTATATAAGCCTGCTTGCAATAGGGATTTATGTGCATGTTTAGGGCCATGCTACTGGGGCTCTAAACATAAACCGACTGTGTGATCTGAGCAATAAGTAGACCAAACCAAAATGTAATGATGGTTATCAGAAAGTCAGGAGGGCCAAATCCTAATCCAAAATGTATTTCCTGACAGTTTAGGCTGTCATTTATTTTCTGCAGCTGCAGTTTGCTGGTTTCATTGTTCCCACAGGTTTGATTCAAAGTGATTATGTGGATAAAATAAAATGACAAAGCTGACAGCAGTGGCAAGTAGCTAACAGCATTAGCTATCAGCACATACCTGTTGGTACTGAACTCAATCCTGCTCGGCGCCTGTTTGAGTTAGCTAAGTGAATATGGACTTTTCAAAGGTTGCAATTTGCATTAGCAAACGGACATGCTTGGGCTGGCTGATAGGTCACATAGGGCATTGTATTGTGTATACATAGGGTGTGCCTAATGTCCATGATAAGGGAATGAGAATCCTGCAGGAAACTCTATGATTGAACTACTTCTCCATCAGTTATGTTCTGACAACATATATTGTTAACAGTTTTGCTTTTTTGTTATATCCACAGATTTATTTTAAAGTGTATGCCTGGGCATTACCCTAATTTGTCTCCAAATATTCCATTCCCCTTTAGAGCAATGGTTCTCAACCCCCAGGCTAAGGCCTCCCATCTCCCAGGCCTCCAGTCAGCTGTAGATCCTTTAACCTCCCACGGTGCCTCCCAACTCCCATAGTGCCCTCCAACCTCCCATAATAGCCTACAGTGCTCCAAGGCCCCCTGAGAGCGCTCAGCCTCCACAGTGCCCCTTAACCTCCCACAGTGCTGCCCAGCCTACTGCAGAAACCTCCATAGTACTCCCAATCTCTAATAATGTCCCACAGCACTCCCCAGCCCCCTCCAGACTCATTATCTCCTACAGGACCACCAAGTCTGCTGCAACTCACTCCACAACCCTCACCCCCCCCCCCCTCAACAGTGACATCTTGCCCCATCCAGAAACTTCCAGCGCTTTACTATAGGTTTGCATTCCTATACTTTTATTGTCTGAGTACAAACTTAAATTTTTACTGTTGGGACATGGAAGATTTTGGAGGAATTTACTGAGTTTTCTTCTCAAAAAGGTCGAAATCCACTACTCTAGAGAATGTGTTAGCATTATTTAAGAAGCAGCTTTTATTACTCCTTGTAAGTTGTAACATTATTACTAGACTTGTAAAAAACAATTGTGGGGCAGCTGCAGGGAAGCTCAGTTTACTACTGACGTAGGCACACCCAGAACTACATCCCCTAAAACCCTTTGCCTACAGGACAGGCTCTTGGATTTAAGGCAACATCATGGTCTTGCTGACAAGGAAATGAATAAATGCATGTGGTGTGGGACAGAGTGGGGCGGGGTGAGGAAAGGTGGAGTATTGTAGACCAGCAGGCAGGACTGACAAAATTGATTAGTATTTTACTGCATAAAAGGCATTGAGTGGTTAGTTCAAACAGGAAGTTAGTTACACACCAGATTCTCTGCAAGTAATAAAACTAGGGGACATGTTTATTTTGCCCTGATGTATATTTTAAACTCTACACTAGTCTCGTGAAAATGAGGATGTTCACTGTGATGGGCTTTTCTTGCTCAAAAATCTTATTGAGAAAAAGTTATGTACTGAGCAAGTATACAGGTATTAGTGCAGCTAGTACATGTTTTTAACAAAATAGGTACATCAAGCATTGAGCATAGAAACGACCATGCAGGATCAAGTAAAGAACAATATTTGGTATGGGAGGACAATCCTCAACAAAGGCATACAAAAGTAGGATAACAATCCAAACACATATAACTTGTTGATAGGGTGAGGGATAAACCTGGGAGGGGTAGTATGATAGTATGAACATGCATGGGCATCCCAACTGGTGCCCAAAGAGGTGTAGTGGCAGCAGTTTGGTGCACCACCGGTGGGGAGTGCCAAAAGGCCCAAGAGCCCTGGGAGACTGTAGTCTGGGGTGAGCGGTAGTAGTGTACTAGGGAGAAGGCCTATCTAGAGGCCAGAGCCAGGCAGAAAGAGCTGCAGGGGGGCAAAACAAGGAAGGGATAGAGGCTGAAGGGGTGTGGGGGAGCATTGGGGCAAGAGGGAAGAAAGAGATCTGAGAGACGAAAGGGTAAAGAATGGGAGTAAAACAAGGGAAGGGGGAGAAGAGGGGGGAGGAGGAGGAGTGGGTGTGGGTCCCTTAGGAGAGGCTTGGACATCATTAATTAATGCAGGGTTAGGACACAGAGCTTATGCATAGAGAATTATGGGAGCAGCGAGGTATCATCAAATCCAGGGGGTAGGTAATGGGTAACCCAGGGTCTCCAGAGCTTCTCAAATGTATGCACTTTGTCTAAAGAACAGCTTCTAGTTTAGCGTGAATCAGTGACCGGGTAACTTTGTGTTTCATAGCGAGTGTGCATAGGGATGGGGATTTCCAGGCCTGAGCAATGGTCTGTTTTGCTGCTGTGGTGATGTGGAGAAGGAGCTTGAATTTGCGGTGGGCCAAAGCCTTGGGTTTGCTGTTCAGGAGAGCTACAGTTGGGTCTGGCAGTAAGTGTGTGGCAAAAAGTTTTGCTAGGATCACAAAAACCTTTAACCAGAAGAAGCACACTACAGGACATTCCCACCAAATGTGGAGGTGTGTGCCCAGCTGGTGGGTATTGCGGGAGGAATTTGGCAATCCTGATGGGGACCAGATACCACCTGGATAAATACTTTGTAGTTTGTCTTTAAAGCAGTAATATTGGGAGTGGAGGATTTAGTAGCCTGCCAGATGTAGGACCAATCAGCTGGGTCTATAGTAAGGTTAAGATCTCTTTCCCTCTTACTAACATAAGATGGGGGCATCGCTGTTTTGGGGATTAGGAGGTGGGTGTATAGCCTGGAGATTAATCTGCATCTGTGGGGGGGATCAGATTTGCAAGTTCGTTTGAAATGTGTGAAATCTAAGGTTGTGGAGTCAGAAGGGGTACATGGGGTAAGAAAGTGTTTAATTTGCTAGTATGTAAAAATTTCTGAGGAGGGAAGACCATAGGACTCACATAGTGTCATAAAAGAAGTAGACATAAAGAATTTGTGGGCTCGAAAAAGGCCTGCTGCAGACCAGGCAGAGAACAAGGACAGGGAGGACCAAGCTGGATAGAATGAAGGATTGTGGAGGAAGAAGAGCAAGGGATTGTGGGAGGACTGAAGGCCAAAGCGACGCTATCCCATAGAGAGCGGCTATGTCTCGTGATTGGGTAGGGGATGGTCTGATGGATTGGTGGGTCCAACCAGAGAAGATTTGCTGTAGATAAGGGATCGCACTCCACAGACTCTATAGCGACCCATAAGGGGGTTGTGATGAGCTTTTATGTAGTATGACAAATTAGTGTAACCTTGGTCTTGCTTGATATCAGTTTAGCAATGTGCTATGCTAGCACTTTGATTTTCCATCATTGGTGTTTTGTACAATTGTTATATATTTGTTTTCATTTCCTGCTACTGCTATTAGCTATTTAATGATCGCTGCTCATCTTGTGTGTGAGAAAAGAGACCTCCTTTGTAATATAACATTACTTTTGTATACCTCTGCCCCATCTAAATAATACAAAACATGTTCCTGTTTTTTAATTATTTTTTATTTCAGGTACTTACCGTATATAGTGTCGTAACATTTTATGCAGTGCTTTACATATAAATGGTACATTCACATCAGTCCCTGCATTCAAGGAGCTTACAATCTAAGGTCCCTTAGACCCCATACACACTATTCGATTTTCTGCAGATTTTTGTCTTCAGATTTACCCCAACCATGTAGTTTAAGGGCATGCCTGATTGCATACAAATTTAAACTCTTAAGCCCTGTACACACGATCGGTTTTACAGATGAAAACAGTCCGATGGATTTTTTTCATCGGACAAACCGATCGTGTATGGGCCCCATCGGTCTTTTTTCCATCGGTGAGAAAAAATAGAACATGTTTTAAATTTATCCGATGGAGAAAAAAAACGATAGCAAATTCCGATCGTCTGTGTGGAACTCCATCCGACACAAAACCCACGCATGCTCAGAATCAAGTCGACGCATGCTCAGAAGCATTGAACTTAATTTTTCTCGGCTTGTCGGAGTGTTTTACGTCACTGCGTTTTGGACGGTCGGATTTTGGAACTGATGGTGTGTAGGCAAGACTGATGGAAGTCAGCTTCATCGGATTTCCGATGGAAAAATCCATTGGATTAGAATCCATAGGAAATCCGATCGTGTGTACAGGGCTTAAAAGATTGACCTCATATTATATCATTTTGGCAAATCTGAAGACACAAATCTGCAGAAAATCTAATAGTGTGTATGGGGCTACCAGGGTTGCCAACTTTCAGTAAATTTACAAACAGTTTGTAAAATCTGTACTTTTTGCATCTGTCCTTGTTTGTCTATGACGGACATGTAGGCTGCATGTCCGTAACTGACATTCATTACCAGATGCAACAATTATGGATTTTACAAACTGTTTGTAAATTTACTGAAAGTTGGCAACCCTGGGGGCTACTCACATTCATACATACACATACTGTTTAATTTCATTGGCCTATTGGTTGCTTTTTTTGTCCAGCCAAAACTAGCAGGAGTAAAATGAATAGTCCAGTAAGAGATACAAATAACTAAACCAGCTTTGCCTTTAATATTCACCTTCAATCTAGAGAGTTCGTCCTCAGTGCTTTTTTTCTGCTACTACATGTCCTTAGTCTGATGGCCAACATCACTGAATCTACTTCCTCTGAACCTAGGTTGTTCTGGATCTGCTCCCAGAGTGTGACTTCCTGGATTTCTGCTTAGCAACTGCTGTTAGGTTGTTCCTCCACGAGAAGAGTTCAATACTGGTTCTAATATAGATTTGTGAAGTGACTGTTGTTTTTTTTTGTTTGTTTTTTTGTCCATCCACGTTTTTACCTGTTTTGAGCCCCGATAAAGGGGTAGTGGTACTGCCCCTAAATTTTTATCAACAATTCAAATTACTGTGAGTCTGTGACACTTTTAGTCTGATGCTTATTTCTGTTTTCCTATGGCCAGAAAGTGACTGGACAGTAAAAAGAGAAGCAGCACAGTAATTAGTTTATATCGCTGTCACTCTGATTTATCTTCCCATCAACAAGCTTCTTGTAAGCAAATAGACTGATTAGCCCTGCTTTACAGGAAGTACAATGGGCTGAAACGAGGTCAAGTACTTGCTTGTATTAAAAAAAATTCATTTAATAAAATATCAATGATTACTGAACTGCATTAATTTGTGTCTTTTACCTCTGTCTAGAGTAAAGCTCCACCTGGTGCTAAATCCCATCCCCTGGCATATGGGTTTCAAGTGACTTGCTGAAAGGTTGAGGCTACACAGGTACTGGCCTGCAATTCAATGCTTTTGTTACTTTAGGTCCCAGGTCATATATACATATATATATATATATATATATATATATATATATATATATACTGTATATACTCGAGTATAAGCCGAGTTTTCCAGCACATTTTTTGTGCCGAAAATGCCCCCTCGGCTTATACTCGAGTCACCTTTTTGCACCTGATCTCCGGGACTTTGGGGACCCGGTACCAGCTGGCCGTAGGTCTCCTGGACCCCCATCTTGGCACACATGTAGCTTCACTCTTCCTCTACAAGTGTGCAAAGTTTGTTGTCCGGGGACCTACAGCTGGGGAGCACCGATTTTTCAAAGCCGGGCACCCCTTCCATAGACTCCCATGTTAAATGGTAATTTTTCCGGTGAATTTGGGGACCCGGTACCGGCACACATATAGTCCCATTTCTCCTCTATAAGTTTGCAAAGTTTGTTGTCTGGGGGACCTACGGCCGGGGAGCACCGATTTTTCAAAGCCGGGCACCCCTTCCATAGACTCCCATGTTAAACGTCAGTCTAGTCATGGGCACAGTGAGGCATGGGCACAGTGAGGCATGGACACAGTGAGGCATGGACACAGTGAGGCATTGACACAGTGAGGCATGGACACAGTGAGGCATGGACACAGTGAAGCATGGAGACAGTGAGGCATGAACATGGACACAGTGAGGCAAAGTGAGGCACAGTGAGGCATGCAGATGGACACCCTAGGCTTATACTCGAGTCAATACGTTTTCCCAGTTTTTTGTGGTAAAATTAGGTGCCTCGGCTTATATTCGGGTCGGCTTATACTCGAGCATATACAGTGTATATATATATATATATATATATATATATATATATATATATATATATACATACATATATACATATATATATATATATATATACATATACATACACACATACAGTGTGTGTATATATATATATACACTGTATATATATATATATACACACATACAGTTTATTAACCTGAAAATGTAAAAACTAATTGTCAATGGAAAAAAGAAAATATAATCATCAAAAAACTTAGCCTTCCTTTTAACTCATCTCCTTGGAATCTGCAGGTATTTAAGTGATTACCCATTGAGAGGTGTTCAGCCAAGTGTAAATTACTGTAGCCAAGAACAGACTATGCTGGTATCTCACAGCTTGGATGACTGGCACCTTGTCACTTGTATAACACACCTATACGAAAATGTGCCAAAACTAACAAATGGCATAGGTGAAAGTAGGAATTTTCAGTTCGGGTACTGATAATGTTAATTTGTTGCGACGCATCTTTACAAATTTGTCAACTGTAGCAAATGTTAAGGGGATGGTTTTCAATGTGAAACTCATCTAATTGCAATTTGTCTTCAACCTTTAATCATTTTATTTTCCAGGAATTGCCAACAACGTTTTCCTACCTTGGAATTAATCTTCACATTTTTTCTGTCCCAAGTTATGTTCATATTGCTTCTGAGTACATTAGGCTAAACATTTCCTACATACAAATATCATGGTGGCTTTGTGGTATAGCAACCACATTCTGAAGGACTCATATTATTATACCCATGTAATTTCCGTTTTATGTACACAGACTATTCTATGGAGCTGGGATACATAATCAAGTTGCCCATGTAAAACAAATTTGTTTGCCATTCAAACAACCACATTACTGGGCTTACGATTTTTTTTTAAAAGTTGTGGTTTGTATTCATTGTTAAAGGGCCGGGGAATGGTGAAAAATAATTTATGAGGTGGTCATAAAAGGTGCCAGACTTTGCTTGACATTGATTACTGGGTTTCTTTCTCTCATATTAATAATTATGGTCAGTGAAATTTAACATTTTAAATGTGGGCAGCACCATACATTGATTACGGCACTTGACTGGTAGGAAAGGTGACCCATTCATAGAGTGGGACCAGGAAATAAAAATTCCCACAAAAGCTAAAGTCTTTGTGCTTCTTGTAACAACTGACAGCTTTCATTTTCCATGTAGTAAATAAATGGCCTTAAAAGAACTATTGAATGACTAAAATGTATGACTGACATATAAGAAGCATTCTCAAAAACATGTGTTTTGTGGTTTCAGAATGTAAAGTGAATAGCTATTTACCTGTCTATGCTTTTGGTTTTTGGATGAGCTGCTTGAAAATAAAATAATGTTCCATAAAAACTGTGGTCTCTAGCAGAGAGTAAAGCTTGTCTCAGTATATAGTAGTTATAAACATTCAACTGGATGTGTTCTGTAATGTAAAAGTTCAGCAACTCTTCAAAGTAGCTCCCTTGGTTCAAAAAAGTGTCAAGCACATACCCCAGTTGGGTAACTCTTTAGTCACATCATTATAGAATGTGTCAAGGTAGATGATTGTCATTGAACATAATAGGAGGTGTAGAAGTTTTTGGAACTACCCTGTACTAATTACATAATTCAAATGCTGAGATATGGCCCTGACACTCATTTGAGCCAAGGAAGCAACTTGGATGAATGTGATGATGTCCTCAACATTACAGAACAAGTCCAGTTGAATGTGACTAACTAGTACTAGCTATACCATGACCTGGATAAATAAGAACCTTCATAGTTAACCCTCTCTTAGACACCCCGGTCTATTTCTTTCAGTTGGAGGAAGCTAGCCTTAGCTGCTCTAAAGGGATATCCAACAATTTTGCACAAAACAATGCAGCTCAGTAAAAAAAGATCAAGTAAACATAGTCTAATGTAGAGGTTTACCGGGGGGTTGATTAAATGTGAATCTTCCTGAGGATGCACGATTGCGAAACGTGTTGACGCGTTGTTATCATTAAAAAAAGAGAGGTTCGGCGGTCCTTATTACCCTTTGCTGCAGCTAAATGTTAGGCTGTTTCTAAATGGGGAGAACCCCAGCATATAGCTGAGCTAGCCTGTACCTGCTTGCCTCACAAACATTCCTATATGCTAGAAACAGGAGAAAAAGAGAAATGGGGGGAGTAGGAGGTTTGGAGGTAGGAAATCTGACACTTCTTGCTCATTTAGAATAGTCAGTACTTCTGGTCAGTACTTGAAGCTGCCGTCAATTCTGGGTTCTGTGATGTCACTTTCAGGGAACAAGTTCGGGTCCGTGGAGCACTCGTTGACTCTGCGGTTGCGAGCGGTGGTGTGCGGACATTATTGTTGAAGGCTGTTTGCGTTGGTGCCTCTCAGCCACATACAAATGTGAGTGCATACCTGTTATTACTTTGGCACACTTATTATTCAATATATTTACTACACTATGAGAGTATTATACTTTCTGGCTTATGTCACTTATTGCCCATGAGACATAATCACTGCGGAAGCTTATGGTGATAATAGGAGTCAAACTGGGGAATCCTTCTCCTTCCTGTCTTGGTGGATCTACAGTACTTAGGGGCTAAATAGGCCATTTTGGGCCAAGAGAGTCGGATGAGTTAGCATTCTTACCACATGGGGTGGTGCACATCATTTGGAATAGAAGAAGAAATAATATTCCACCATTTTTTGAGCATGGTGTTGGGATGATAAACATGTAGAGATGAACACTATATGGTTTAGAATTTTTTTGATTTGACATCTTTTGTATTTTGGTCTCTTTGTGAGTTTTTTTTTTTTTTTTGTATTTTTATTCTCTTTTTTTAGATTGCCACTTTATATGGTTTTCTCACATACTTTACCTTTAAAGGAGTAGCGCCTATGTTTTTCACTGTTTTGCATTTTTTTTTTAAAGTGCATAAACTAATTTCACTAAGCACAGGTGCTATTTGCTCTTGTCTTCAAATCTGTTGGAGGACTCTGGTTCCTAGATTCATCCTGTATGCAGGGTCTTCACTTCTCTCGAAGTTAGGATTCAGCCCCACTCCTCCTGGTGCTAAGTCTAACCCCTGTCATTTAGCTGTCAAATGGTAAAGTCTTTGCTGACCAGTGGAAATGTTCCATTTGACAGTTAAATGACAGAGGCCTGAGGTTACCACCAGGAGGGGTGGCATGATCTTGAGCGAAGTCAAAGTTCTGTAACTAGACTGGCCCTAGAAGACAAGCACATGCACTTTCACATAATGCCTGCACTTTATGAGAGGCTAAACACAACTGAAAGTAACATTTCAGATAAAAAAAGTTCAGATAAGCTCAGTAGCCCCTTTGCCTTGTTAGTGTCTGTTGGTCTTTCGCTATCTGCACTGTTCCTTGCTGCTTTACAGCTTGTAGAGGAGAGGAGAGGGTAGGGAGGTAGTAGGCTCCTGCAGCTATTTCTCAGGAGCTGAGAGGTGGGATCAGGTTCATGGCTTGCCATACACTGTGTGTTTCAATGGACACACATATCCCTGGTCAGGAGAGCACACTCATGGGTGTCCCCTTAGCAGCTGGCAAGCTAAAGGAAACAAATTGTAAATAGAAGTGGGGGGGGGCAGCATATTTGGAACTGGCCCGAGAGAAAGAAAAAGAAAACTTTCAAGGATGCAGACTATGCATACTGTGACAGTGCAAGGCCCTACCACTGAGGAAACGGATAAAGGAATGACACAGGGTTCACATTAAGGCGAGGCTCTGGCCTGTTTATTATTAGCAGAGAAGACTGCGTTTACAGCTTTCTCTGGGTTTTGTAATCCCAGATTGGGGCCTGAAAGCTTGAAAGGTTCTAAATTTCTTGGGTGGGATGAAGCCTTTGATCCTGTGTTTCCAGGTCTTGCTGGAGACCTTCAGGCCGTGTGAGTGCACAGGTGTACAGATTAGTTATTAGCCATGCCTGATCATAGCTCAAGGCTCCCATTTTGAGACCGAACCTTTGTGTGGAGATACACTATATTACCAAAGTATTGGGACGCCTGCCTTTACACGCACATGAACTTTAATGGCATTCCAGTCTTAGTCTTTAGGGTTCTATATTGATTTGGCCCACCCTTTGCAGCTTAGCAGCTTCAACTCTTCTGGAAAAGGCTGTCCACAAGGTTTGCACTGATGGGAATGAGAAGGCCTAGAGCTCTTCGCTCTAATTCATCCCAAAGGTGTTCTATCGGGTTGAGGTCAGGACTCTGTGCAGGCCAGTCAAGTTCCTCCACCCCAAACTCGCTCATCTATGTCTTTATGCACCTTGCTTTGTGCACATCCAAATCATTTGGTGGAGGGGGGATTAGGGTGTGGGGTTGTTTTTCAGGGGTTGGGCTTGGCCCCTTAGTTCCAGTGACAGGAACTCTTAAGGCGTCAGCATAAGAAGACATGTTGAACAATATCATGCTCCCAACTTTGTGGGAACAGTTTGGGGGTGGCCCCTTCCTGTTCCAACATAATTGCGCACCAGTGCACAAACAGGATCCATAAAGACATGGATGAGCGCGTTTGGGGTGGAAGACTTTGCTGGCATGCACCTCAACCTGATAGAACACCTTTGGGATGAATTAGAACAGAGACTGCGAGCCAGACCTTCTTGTCCACATCAGTGCCTGACCTCACAAATGCACTTCTGGAAGAATGGTCAAACATTCCCACAGACACAGTCCTAAATCTCGTGGACAGCCTTCCCAGAAGAGTTGAAGCTGTTATAGCTGCAAAGAGTGGGCCAACTCAATATTGAACCCTACGGACGAAGACTGGGATGCCATTAAAGGGGTTGTAAAGGTTCAGCTATTTTTTTGCACAGAGTGGCCCCGATCGTCCTCTTCTGGGGTCCCACGGCGGCTCTCGCGGCTCCTCCCCGCAAAAGCTAACCCCCTCTGGGAAGCTCTCTCCCGAGGGGGTTAGCTTGCGGGCGCGCTCCCGTGCCATACAATTGTCCTTAGCCGCCAATTGTATGACTCAGCCCCGCCCCCCGGCGGCCGCGTCATTAGATTTGATTGACAGCAGCGGGAGCCAATGGCTGCGCTGCTATCAATCTATCCAATGAAGACCCAACAAGACCTGGGGGAAAGCAACGTGGGATCGCGCCCACGGAGATTCGGGGTTCAGGTAAGTAAAACGGGGGCTCGGGGGGGCCGGAGAGTGCAAGGTGTTTTTTAACCTACTGCATAGGATGCAGTAAGGTGAAAAAACACAAAGCTTTACAAACACTTTAAAGTTCATATGCGTGTAAAGGAAAGTGTCCCAATACTTTCGGTAATATAGTGTAGGTGTGTGCTCCAACCAGGGGAGGTGAACCATTCAGGAGACAATACTCCAATACTCCATACTCCATGTGGGAGAGACTCCCTACCCGCAGGACTGGGAGAGTTGGGACAGCTGAATGAGTTGGCAGTATCAAGACAGCTGAAACAACTAGCAAGTCCAGAGGACTGGATGGAGTCTGTCATGCCTAGTACACACGTGCGGTTTTTCCGTCGGATAAAAAACTGACGGTTTTCCTGACAGAATTCCTCTCAGGCTGCCTTGCATAGACACGCTCAGACAAAAGTCCTCCCGTCCAAAGCGTAGTGACGTACAACACGTACAACAGCACTATAAAGGGGAAGTTCCATTCCAACGGCACCACCCTTTTGGGCTGCTTTTGCTGATCCTCGTGTTAGTCAAATTTGGTGAGAGACGATTCACGCTTTTCAACCTCATGCTTTTCAGTCCGTTACAGCGTGAGAAATGTGCTATCTCCATTCCGAACGCTAGTTTTACCAGAAAGAGCGCTCCCGTCTCATACTTGATTCTGAGCATGCGCGGTTTTCTGCCCCTCGGAAAATCATACAGACGGATGGATTTCCCGCTCGGATTTTTGGCCTGACAGGAAAAATCTCCTGATCTCTTTTTTTGTCCGGCAGTTTTCCCGTCGGAAAAACTGCGATGGAGCATACACACGGCTGGGATTCCCGGCCAAAAGCTCTCATAGCAGTTTTCCCGTCTGAAAAAACGGTTGTGTGTACGAGGCATAAGTCTCAGAAGAGAGAGAGAGTCCGTGTGTTGGAAGAAACCCTATCTAAAGCCCAGGAGTTGGCCAGTGTAGCATGGTCGTGTAACCAGGGCTGAGTGAGCCTGAAGAGCCCGTGAGCTGGGTGCCACATGAGGTAGGAGTTTGCATGCCAGAGCAAATCAGATAGCTTTGGTCTCCTAGCATGCTGTAGGAGTTTCAGAAGAGGCATGCAGGCATTTGGAGGTGCCTACCATTCAGAGTTGGTTTTGGTTTAAAATGTTAGAACAGATATGAACATCAAATTAGACTTATTGTGCTGCCAACATCCCTAAAAGTGAATCAAAAGAGGAAATAAAAACCCAGATGGGACTTTAAGGGCAACAAAAGAGTAAATGTATATAAAAGTTTATTAGCAAATTATACAAAATTACAAAATTTAAAACCATTGATGATACAAAAGTACGTGGGTCCCAAGAGGAAGTCCAGAAGGCCCGACGCGTTTCGGGACATCGTTCGTCCCTTCATCAGGGGCTAGTATCCAGATGATAAAGTCCTACAAGTTGTAATTAGAAATTGAGCTTCAAATACATGAAACACCTCCATTGTCAATTATATGTCCCTATAAAATGGGACAGGATAACAAATAAGGGGCAATATACCTGTACACTATGGCATCGAACTGATATTCAGGATTACACAGAAAAAGAGATCAGACCTTGGTCAGCATGTTCCCCCATTTCTCCAAAAATCTGCTTGTCTTGCAATCTGTATATAAATATGAGTGAACCATAATGAATATAGGTCACATATATGGTATTCAGCCATGTACCGGTGAAGCGGTGAACATGGCACAGACTTGAGATGAAGGAAGCTGTCCCCCTCCCCTACCTCATAGTACTACATACATTGATGTTAAGGCAGAAGGGCTTGATGCTGGCGTGATTCGTCTCCGCCGTCCACAATAGCGACGGGTCCGCCATGTATGCTGCCAGCATTTAAATGGAGAGAAGGGGGAGGAGTAGTACCACGTGACGTCTAGACGCAATAGCGCCGCGCGTCACGTGATACAAGGTCCTGCAAGGCTAATCACGTCACATGATACAAGGTCCTGCGCGGCTCAGACTGGCCGCAATTCTCAGGGATGAATGACGGGGACATGCCACTCTGTGCAGCACAACTGCGTGTGCGTAGACAAAGCGTCCTCCATCATATGATCCAGGCGGATCCTCCCTAAGTAAGATCCTACTAATATCTTAGACCGTGAACAAAGGGGACGGACCAAGATTTGCATGATCCTCCCCAGGGGGTGTGCCTATTTAGAACCACAAGCTCTATATGTGTCTCGTTGCGTTAGCAATGAATAAACTGGTCAGCGGTGCAAAGGTAAACATGATTGGCCATAATGCCAAGTACATGAAGAAGAAGGGAGGTAATAAGTTGATTGTATTTAATATGCGGACATAACATAGCAGATTACCGTGATCCACAACCGGGCCGCACATAGGATCCTGAACGCAGGATGCGCGGGCGCCCCCGCACCAAACCCATCCAAAAGCGGAAAAGAAGGGCCTCGTGATGAAGGTATCCCGCATTCTGCGCCCACCAGCGCACGCAAGACCCACAATAGGCTCCAATCCAAGGGATATCCCCATGGTCAAGCCCACCAGGTCAAAAAAAGGCCACACAATGGTGGCCTACGTGCGCCGGGTGGGAGATAAGAGAACCCACACCTGAAACCAACCACAGCAGTCCACCCGAAGCAGCCTGCCAGCCAAACCATGAATGTGCACAGGGAAAGATGGAATGGACAAAAAACACATGGCAATAGGATCATACAAATATTGGGGTGTAAACACATATTTGTATGATCCTATTGCCATGTGTTTTTTGTCCATTCCAATGTAATTAAAGCCCGCTGTTCCAATCGCGAATTCTCATGATGATGTGTTGGGGTATATTTCTTATGTAATGTGATATTGTATTTCTAAGAGCCAATCTGTACAGACAATCAATGTTAAAATATATGTTTTGTTAAAACTTATTTTATTTATATTGTATAGTATGACCCTGTCTGGATACTAGACCCTGTTTGGATACTATCCCCTGACCAGTGGCGGTGCGTCCATAGAGGGCGCCGGAGCGCCGCCCCCTCTCGCTCTCGCACCGCCACTGAAAGACAATACACAGATTCATGCATTACATGAATCTATGTATTGTCACCGCTGCCGCGCTGCCCACTATACATATGGCCGGCCTCCTGGTGAGCGCCGGCCATATGAATTAGAGCGGCGGCCGGCGGTGGGTGGAACTTGGAAGTGCCTATCAGAGCCAGCGGCTCTGATAGGCTTTCCGAATACAGCTCTCACGCTGTATTCGGCTTCCAAAAACTCCTCCCAGGTACGCACGGGGGTGCGTTCCTGGAAGAAGACTGTGTGGAGGTTTCAGCCAATCGGGTTCACCGGATCTGGTTACCGGTAACCTGATTGGCTGAAGCGACATCGAGGGCGGGAGAACACATCGAGGACGGCGCGGACCGAGGAAGGTAAGTGCAGGGCTGGGGGGGGGGACAGGCTGCATTTGGGGGACAAACTGGCTGAATATGGGGCACAAACTGGCTGAATATGGGGGACAAACTGGCTGAATATGGGGCACAAACTGGCTGCATTTGGGGGGAACTGGCTGAATATGGGGGACAAACTGGCTGAATATGGGGGGAACTGGCTGTATATGGGGGACAAACTGGCTGAATATGGGGGACAAACTGGCTGAATATGGGGGGAACTGGCTGAATATGGGGGACAAACTGGCTGAATATGGGGGGAACTGGCTGTATATGGGGGACAAACTGGCTGAATATGGGGGGAACTGGCTGTATATGGGGGACACGCTGGCTGCATTTGGGGGGAACTGGCTGTATATGGGGGACAAACTGGCTGCATTTGGGGGAACTGGCTGTATATGGGGGACAAACTGGCTGCATTTGGGGGAACTGGCTGTATATGGGGGACAAACTGGCTGCATTTGGGGGAACTGGCTGTATATGGGGGACAAACTGGCTGCATTTGGGGGGAACTGGCTGTAAATGGGGACAAACTGGCTCTATATGGGGGCACACTGGCTATATATATGGGGGCACACTGGCTGTATATGGGGGCACACTGGCTATATATATGGGGACAAACTGGCTGTATATGGGGGCACACTGGCTATATATATATATATGGGGGCACACTGGCTGTATATGGGGGCACACTGGCTGTATATATATGGGGGCACACTGGCTGTATATGGAAACAAACTGGCTGTATTTGAGGGGGCAAACTGGTGGCGTTTGGGCACAGTGGCTGCGTTTAATGGGCACAGTGGCGGCAATTGATTTTTTTTTTTCAGTTTGTTTGCGCCCCCCCAAAAATTTTGAGCACCAGCCGCCACTGACCCTGATGAAGGGACAAACGATGTCCCGAAATGCGTCGGGCCTTCTGGACTTCCTCTTGGGACCCACGTACTTTTGTATCATCAATAGTTTTACATTTTGTAATTTTGTATAGTTTGCTAATAAACTTTTATATACATTTACTCTTTTGTTGCCCTTAAAGTCCCATCTGTTTTTTTTTTTTCCTCTTTTGGTTTAAAATGTTGTTCATGCCCACAGGTACCCTTTAATTTTCAGTTTTAAATAGAGCGTACCATTAAAATATATTGACACTTTTTAGCATGCATTGCATTATCACGTAGCATTTTAATAGAGTTCCTTATGGTTAATTTCATTTGGTGGTGACATGAAACCAGAAAGGAAATGCTACTTTTGACCTTTGAAGAGGAAACCTTTCAGTGAACTCAAACTGTTCTCTCAAAGGTAATAAATGCTTCAAATTTTAGATGCATGTTATTTATTTATAAAATGTATATGGAACATTTAATGCAGTCTTGAAAAACTGCACAGACTTAGCATTTTTTGCAGCTCTGTTATGTATCCTGTAATGAATTGTTTTAGTAATGAAATATGCAATAAAATATACTACAAGAAAGAGGATGATTTTATAAGTTTTTGCCTAGATAATGTGAATATGTGTTGAAGGATAATTTCCAGATTTGGAAATAAATCAGATACTAGATGCAGAAATGTATTTTAGCAATAGTAGAAAGATATCTATATCCTTAAGTTAGAATTCATAGAAATATAACTGTATCCCTAAAGTGGCCCTAAAGCCTCTTTTTTTTGTTAACATAAAAAAACATGTTATACTTACCTGCTCACAGAGCCAGTGCTGTGTTCTGGCCTAGGCCGACAAGGCCCAGGCCTAGGGCGGCACTTTGCGGGGGGCGGTCGGCCGGCCGCCCCCCCCCACAAAAATTGCACCCCGCGCCCTCTTCCCGCAGTGTAGAGGGGTCCAGGAAGCAGTTAAAATAAGAGCCGTCAAGCGGCCAAGCCGCCCCCCCTACAGCCGTGATTCTGTTGTGGGGAGGGAAACAGCGGGCAGGAAGCTGTGCGGCGGTGCGGCAAATCCAATTAGAGCCGCTCTCTCTCTCTCTTTGGGTTACAGAAAGGGAAGGGGGGCGGCAGGGGAGATATACAGACAGTGCCGCTGCCGAGTTCTCTGGCAAATAGAGTAGCGGCACTGTGACAGGGAGAGGAGAGCTGCGGGCTGTCTGTATAGCTCCCCCGCCGCCCCCCTTCCCTTTCTGTAACCCGAAGAGAGAGAAAGAGCAGCTCTAATTGGATTCGCCGCGCCCTCCCCATGATTGGCCACAGCAGAGGGCCAATCAGAAGACTCTGGGGCATCATGGGAAATGTAGTCACTGCAGAGTTCTGGCCCCAGTGTGTCCATAGACACCAAGCTACAGCCCCCAGCAGAAGAGGAGCAAAAGAGAATACTGTGCTGGGGGAAACCAGAGAGGGAGCCACACTGTACCCCTGTACCTGCACCACCAGAGAGCCACGCTGTACCCCGCACCACCAGAGAGCCACGCTGTACCCCGCACCACCAGAGAGCCACGCTGTACCCCACACCACCAGAGAGCCACGCTGTACCCCGCACCACCAGAGAGCCACGCTGTACCCCGCACCACCAGGGAGCCACGCTGTACCCCACACCACCAGGGAGCCACGCTGTAACCCGCACCACCAGGGAGCCACGCTGTACCCCGCACCACCAGAGAGCCATGCTGTACCCTGCACCACCAGGGAGCCATGCTGTACCCCGCACCACCAGGGAGCCACGCTGTACCCTGCACCACCAGGGAGCCACGCTGTACCCCGCACCACCAGAGAGCCACGCTGTACCTGCACCACCAGAGAGGGAGAAAGACCGAGCCACTGCCAGGATACAGACACGCTACACTACTGACTAGAATCACCCCGTGCAACCCAGAGTGAGCGAACGTCCAGCCAGAGGGATCACTGTTGCGATTTCGCTGGGTCTGGTAAGAGGGCCTGTTGGCCATTATCTATTACTATTCCCAGAGACTGAGCCATTAGGAAGTGCCTAGCCTGCTATTCTCTAGGCCCTATTGACCGCCACAACATCTCTCTCTGTCCTCTTCCCATGGCGTCCCTCTGTCCTCTTCCCACGGCGTCCCTCTGTCCTCTTCCCATGGCGTCCCCTCTGTCCTCTTCCCACGGCGTCCCTCTGTCCTCTTCCCACGGCGTCCCTCTGTCCTCTTCCCATGGCGTCCCCTCTGTCCTCTTCCCACAGCGTCCCTCTGTCCTCTTCCCACGGCGTCCCTCTGTCCTCTTCCCATGGCGTCCCTCTGTCCTCATGCGGCGTCCCTCTGTCCTCTTCCCACGGCGTCCCTCTGTCCTCTTCCCATGGCGTCCCTCTGTCCTCTTCCCACGGCGTCCCTCTGTCCTCTTCTCATGCGGCGTCCCTTTGTCTTCCTCCCATGAAGATGGCAGGGCGGGTCTTAAAAAGGAAGGGGTGTGGCTTTGACAGGAAGGGGTGGGTCATATTTAAATTAGGGGGTGCGCAAGTTTAGTCAGGCCTAGGGCAGCACAGATCCTAAATACACCACTGCACAGAGCGGCCATTTACCTCCTTCTCTGGGGGACCACTGGTGCCATCTCAGCAAGCAATATCCTGAAGGGGCACTCATGCATGTGCACTCCCGAGGTGGACTGTGTGCATCCATAGACAAGGGGCCAGTTTACTGTCCTTCAAACTTTAGGGAGGGCCGGACTGTGGCCAGGGGAGGAAGAAAATGTCCTGGCAAACAGTGCTGAGAAACAGTGAAGATTCTATCCTCTGTTCTCCACTCACTGTGTGCAGTGCAGCCATGCTATCCTCCTCAGTGCAACCATGCTTGCTCCCTGTCAGACGCTGAGCAGCCTGTCACCTCACATCAGTCTAGGCAGTCGACACCTGAGGACGGGACGCGGGAGCATTGTAGTATCACTCCACCAGGGAAAGCAGTGGGCAGTGGCAGCCGGAACGAATTAAGCAGCAGAGCAATGTGCGGGGTAGCGTAATGTACGTTTGCCCCCAAAAATAAGAAACAGTCCGTCCACAGCACTCATCTCCTGGGCCCCTCTGTTTACCTGACGGGGCCCAGGAAAATGTAATTACACCCCCCTTCCCTAAGCAAGTAGGAGCGGGGAAAAGACCTTTTTTTTAAATATTAAACTAACTGTAAAGCTGCACGGTCCCCCCCCCGTGGAGCTGATGGGACTGGTGCCCAGTACAACAGGACTGGCTGTACTGCCCTATCAGTGGCCCTGGCTATAACTGCTGCACTAGGTTTCCTGTTTCAGGGGGGTTCCTTTCTCTTGCAGTGTCCTATGGAGTTAACCTTACATGTAGGGACTAGAGTTGTGAAAAATGCAGCCCCATAGCCTAGAGCAGGGGTCTCAAACTGGCGGCCCTCCAGCTGTTGCAAAACTACAAGTCCCATGAGGCATTGCAAGGCTGACAGTTACAAGCATGACTCCCACAGGCAGAGGCATGATGGGACTTATAGTATCGCCACAGCTGGAGGGCCGCCAGTTTGAGACCCCTGGCCTAGAGTGACAAAGCCCTCCCTGGCTCCTCCCCCTCCCTTATCCAAGCCAACAGACTGACTGGAGACTGCAGGGTCCACTGTTGACCCTTTCCTGCGAAGACCAGACGTTCAGGGAAGCAGGATTGAGTGTCCAGGCAGGCTGCATTTGCAAGTGTGCACAGCTGTCAAACTGTGACTAGTGGCTGTGTCTGTGCAGCTACTGCATCCCAATCGACATGAATGGGACTACCTTCATGGGAATACATGGAACACCTATGCATCCCGTACAGGAAAAAAACATGCCCGCACACGTGCCCCCATAGCAAGCAGCTTGCTATAGTGGGCACTCGGCGGGGAGGAAGAGCCAGGAGCGGTAGTGGGGACCCGAGAAGAGGAGGACTGGGGCTGCTCTGTACAAAACCATTACACAGAGCAGGTAAGTATAACACGTTTGTTATTAAAAATAAATAAATAAATAGGGGTTTACAATCATCCTAATTACTACGATTCTGTATTTTAAAATCTCTAGTGTAATATTAACTTGTGTAAATCACAACAGATCCTTCATTTCATTATTTACTGAAATAAACAGTGAAGTTGAAACCCCTACATTTTGTATTTCTCGTTAGTCAGGGAACTTTTAAATCAATCCTGAATTTTCTCTCTTTTTACTTTTTTTTTTTATCCTTCTTCCTGTTATCTCTCTGCAAGCTCAGCCTTTCCACCTCAAGCATCCTCTCCTTATCTGTAATTACTTCATATTTCATCTGTCATTTCTAAGGCAATCAGATGAAAGCTGAGACTGTATCATTACATGTAAGTAAATTTTCGAACCAGTTATTATAAGCAGTCTATCATGTCTCTGTGTGTTCTAACTAATCAGGAAAAAACATGCATTCATCTTGCTGTAAATAAATCCTCCTTGAAAAGCTATTTTATAGACATGCATATGTTGTAAAACAATGTTTTTTTGGGGGAGAAACACATACTGTAGGCATTAAAAAAGGAGAAAGCAAGACAAATGTAAAGGAAACCTGTGCTGAGCAGGGATGAGCCGAACACCCCCTGTTCGGTTCGCACCAGAACCTGCGAACAGACAGAATGTTCGTGTGAACTTTAGAACCCTATTAAATACAATGGACTCGAACGTTCAAAATCTAAAGTGCTAATTATAAAGGCTTATATGCAAGTTATTGTCCTAAAAAGTGTTTGGGGACCCGGGTCCTGCCCCAGGGGACATGTATCAATGCAAAAAGAAGTTTTAAAAACTGCCGTTTTGTTGGGAGCAGTGATTTTAATAATGCTTAAAGTGAAACAATAAAAGTGAAATATTCCTTTAAATTTCGTACCTGGGGGGTGTGTATGATATGCATGTGAAGTGGCGCATGTTTCCCGTGCTTAGAACTGTCCCTGCATAAAATGTCATTTTTGAAGGAAAAAAAGTCATTTAAAACTCACTCGCGGCTATTAATGAATTGTCGGCTCCCGGCAATACATAGAAAATTCATTGATAAAAAAAAAAAAAAAAGCGTGGGGGTCCCCCCAAATTCAATTACCAGGCCCTTCAGGTCTGGTATAGATATTAAGGGGAACCCCGCCGCAAATTAAAAAAAAAAATGCGTGCGGTTCCCCCAAATATCCATACCAGACCCTTCAGATCTGGCATGGATTTTAAGGGGAACTCCACCCCAAATGTAAAAAAAAATGGCGTGGAGTCCCCCCAAAAATCCATACCAGACCCTTATCCGAGCACGCAACCTGGCAGGCCGCAGGAAAAGAGGGGGGGACGAGAGAGCGCCCCCCCCTCCTGAACCGTACCAGGCCACATGCCCTCAACATGGGGAGGATGTCCGGAGGGGGGGCGCTCTCTCGCAAGGCAATGTTCGAGTCGAACATGAGTTCGACTCGAACTCGAAGCTCATCCCTAGTGCTGAGAGTTATATAAAGAATGCCAGTGTCAGCCTTCTTCTGAAAATGCTATTTGCCTGGCTGTCTAACTTCAGTAGGTTGAGACACTTACCTGGAGATGGAGGAAAGTCACACTGAAGACACAGCTCCTAATCTGGAGAAAAAAATGTTTGATGGAGACCCAAAAAGTACTTCAACAACTGGACCAGAATGAAAACCAAGGAAATTAGAGGTCAGCAATATCAGTTTACATACTTTTTAGTGCAGTATTGTTTTAGTTTACCTTTTGATTTAAAATTAGGTACTGAATTATTATTGTTACTCCAATTTTAACAACTTAAAAGCAAGTTGTACTGCAGCAGGATGGCTCTCCTCAGTGAATCGCCGTCATTGTACGTCGATTGCTTTAAGACCTGTAGGGGGCGCGCCCGCTGGCCACCCACGATTGCTCCTGAGATAGAAAGAACGGGGATCTGTCAATGTAAACAGACAGATCCCCGTTCTGTCAGGGGAGGAGATACAGATCTGCTGTTCCTAGTAATTAGGAACAGCGATCTCTCTCCTCCTCCATTCACTACACTCCCCCCACAGTTAGAAACACCTCCCTAGGGAACACCTAACCCCTTTATCTCTCCCTAGTGTTAACCCCTTCCCTGCCAGTGACATTTATACAGTAATCAGTGGCCATTTTTAGCACTGATTACTGTATAAATGTCACTGGTCCCAAAAAAGTGTCAAGAGTGTCCAATCTGTCCGCCGCAATGTCGCAGTTCCGCTAAAAATTGCTGATCACTGTTGTTACGAGTAAAAAAAATTATTAATAATAAAAATGCCATAAATCAATACCCTATTTTGTAGATGCTATAACTTTTGTTGTGTTCAGCAGGCATTACCGCCATCAAACGCAACTCATTCAAATCAATGGGGCCACGCTACAACCACCCTGTTACCACTTGCAATGCACACAGTTGTGGCGCAGTAGTACAGCATTTATAAAGTTAAAACGGGAAGAGAAGACGTGTGGCATCGTCTCCTCATCACCTGTCCAATGCCTTTGAAAAGCAATTTACCACTGATCGCTTTTAAAAGGGTCAGCAAGGGCTGCCACCAGGGGTGGCCTGTCCATTAGGGGTGCCCAGGTGCCGCCCCCTCTCTCCAGGCTACCCTCTATATGCAATGGATAGATTCATGCGTAGCATGAAACTATCCATGGCTGTCACGGCCACCCTCTATTCATGCGTCCGGACCCTTTCAGGGCACCGGGTGCATGAATTACAGCAGCAGCGTTTTTTTTTTAAAGCACCTGATTAGAGCCAGAGGCTCTAATAGGCTTCAAGATGCAGAAGGCAGAAGATGCGACTGGAGCCCACCCAGGTGTGTTACAACAGCGAATGAATATTCAATGTTGAAACACTGATCCTCACTGATCCTCAATCCGGCCAATCAGAAGCGGGTGTGAGATCCATTTTCCGATTGGCCGAAAGGACAGGCGATCCTATTGGATGCCTAGGAGGAGGAAGGAGGATCACGCTAGGACAAGCTGCGGCCACACATAGGACACGCTGCCTTCTCTCCCACCCGTCCGCTACCTAGATGGGGTAAGTGCTGGGCTTATCCCCCGTCCTCCCGTCTGTCTGACCGTGGGGGTTGTCTTGGGTGCTGCTGACCGAATGGAGGAGAGTTGTTTGCCACCGCCCCCCAAAAAAAGAACACCAGCCGCCAATGGCTGCCACTAGTGTAAACTACTACCCTCAAGTGTGTGTCTGCTGCAAATCCAACAAAGCCTCATCAAACCTGTCCTCAACGTATTTATTGCTATATACATAAATCCCAGTTTGGGTGCTCCTATAGGTTATAGTTAGGGAGGGACCTCTCTTTGCAGAAGTGCCTTGGTGAGGCAGTGGAATTTCACATGGATATGAAATGTAGGCAAAATAAATCTTTGTTTTTAATCTAAATGCTAGAAACTGTTTAAAATTTGGTTTTCTATGCTGATTAGCTGAATCTAATGCTGGGATTTTTTTTTTATTGTTACACTAGCGATATCACATGTGATTATCCTTGATATATCATAAAATCGTGTTTTTATTTTTCATTTCTACTTCCACCCTTTTTAATAGATGGCAGAAGGAAGAAGTTAAATAGGAAAACTGGCCAAAAAACTGGTCCCATATTTTCTCCCACATGTGTATTATTGTTGGAGATATGCTAACAAAAGTGTTATTTATGTAGGCTTATTTTGTTGAAGCTTAACCTTAGCCATTTTTTTTTGTTTTAAATAAAATGGGGAAGAATTAAAATTTCTGCCATGTTTTTGGTATGTCTGTAATTTTTCCTTACTTTCTCAATCTGCGATGCCCATAAAAGAAATTGCTCTTCCCAAAAACGTGTCTTTGTCCCAGTTGGAGAGATTTAGCATCACTTCCTGTCATGACTTCCCGAAAGGGACTAAAATGGTAATATACACCTGATTGAGGCTCTAACCCTTTCCTGCTCTGTCCAATATAAAATGAAAAGTTTGTAAATGAGAACATATTTTAAATAATTTGTATGTAATAAATCGGTTTGTAACCAAAAAATGTAAAAACCTGACCGCAAGTTGATGTATAAACACTTCATTACCGGACACGTTGACCCCCTTCCTGCTTAGGCCACTTTTCAGCTTTCAACGCTGTCACACTTTGAATGACATTTACTCATGCAACACTGTACCCAAATGAAATTTAGATCGTTTTTTTTTTTTTTAGACAGATAGAGCTTTATTTTGGAGGCATTTAATCTCCACTGGGCCTTTTTTTTTTTTTTCCTCCTATAAATGAAAAAATACTGAAAATTTTGAAAACAAAAACACTTTTTTTTGTTTCTGTTATAAAAGTTTTCAAATATATATAAAATCTTTCTTCATAAATTTAGGACAAAATTGAATCTGCTACATTTCTTTGGTAAAAATAACTAAAATCATTGTATATTATTATGTCTGTATAAAAGTTACAGAGTCTACAAACTATGGTATACTGCATACAGTATATTTGAAAATTGGTCAATCCTGATGTACTGACTGCCTCATCTCATTTCAACTCAAATACTCCCAAATAACCCCTTTTTGGAAAGTAGACAGTCCAAGGTATTAAGTAAGAGGCATAGTGAGTTTTTAAAGTTGTCTTTTTTTTTCCCACAATTATTTGGAAAATTAAGAAATAAATAAAATGTTTTCCATTTACATACTATCAGCAGAGCAGCACAGCTTCAACATATGATTGGTGTGGCAATGATCAGGGAAACTGACTGGTTACAGTATGAAATAAATTTTTTTTTTTAATGTTTTAACTTTTTTCCTTTTTTTATTTTTAACAATTTTTTTTATATACTGTGACCAGAGCAGTACAGTGGGGGTTATTTATGAAAGGCAAATCCACTTTGCACTACAAGTGCAATGAAAGTGCACTTGGAAATGCAGTCGCTGTAGATCTGAGGGGGACATGCAAGGAAAATAAAAAACATAATTTAAGCTTGCACATGACTGAATAATAAAATCAGCAGAGCTTCCCCTCATTTCAGATCTTCCCCTCAGATCTACAGTGACTGCACTTCCAAATGCACTTTCAGTGCACTTCCAAGTGCACTTTCAGTTCACTTTTAGTGCAAAGTGGATTTGCCTTTCGTAAATAACCCCCAGTGTCACCGTAATGACACAGTACTTCTCTGGGGAGGTGATCTGGATTTTTAAGCAATCATTTTTTTTCACATTTATGAATGGCATCTATTCATATGAAATTGTGTACAATGGTGATAGCTATGATTGGCCACAGTCATCACATGGTACATATATGCTGTAATTGGTCCTGCCTGTACAATGTAATCACTGTGACCAATCACAGAGATCACAGTAGTGCACAATAAATGGCTATGTATGAAAGCCATTGTGTACTATTGACATATGATCACTGTGATTGGTCACAGCGATCACATGGTACCAGGGCCGGCCCTGTACAATGGTCTGTCTTCCACTGTGTCTGGTGGATACAGTGGGTGACAGATCACTCCGCTGCAGGGTCCCTAGGGTGTGCACGAGGCACGTACCTGGAGGACATCATATGACATCCACCCAGGATAACAGTGCTCCCACTTGGCCATCAATTTACAATTGTCTGGGTTGGAAGTGGTTAAAGGTCGATTTATAGAACTTGGGGCAAGGAAGAAAAGAGAGCATGGCCAACAACTTGAGCAGGTCCTTCATCAAATAACTGAACTCGATAAACAACATAAACTTACTTTACACATATCCCATTTGGAAGCTCTTACGTTGAAAAGAGAAGAACTAAAAAACCTGCTTAATCTAGACACAGCTAGGAAATTCCAACGCTATTCGCAAAAACTTTACGAGTGGGGGGATAAACCTAGCAGACAGTTAGCAAGATCCCTTAAAGAAAAACAGACTAGATCATTTATCCCTAAAATAAAACTATCCAACGGAAATTTAGTCCATGCGACTCCTCATATTGCTAAAGCTTTTAGGGACTACTACGCAGATCTTTATAAGGTGCAGTGTGATTCCCCGTCTCTGACTGTGAAGGAGAGACGTAGTCTCATGCTTGCATACTTGGAAGAAGCGAATTTGCCTAAACTTCCAAAGGCATCACTAAGAGAACTTGAATCTGATTTTTCGGTGGAGGAATTTCAGGTAGCTCTGAAATCCACACCGATAGGTAAGGCCCCGGGACCGGACGGGTATACTACCCGATATTACAAAACATTTAGCCACATTCTCTTGCCCCATCTCACCGCCTATGCCAACTCAATTTCACAGACTTCGGGATTACGCCCGGAATCTCTCACAGCACATATTTCAGTTATTCTTAAAGCAGACAAGGACAAGGACAATGTAGTAGCTACAGGCCAATTTCCCTATTAAATGTCGATATCAAACTATTTTCAAAGGTAATGGCTAATAGACTACTCCCTCTTATACCTAGTTGGATTTCTACGGATCAAACGGGCTTTATACCACATAGAGAAGCCAAGGATAATTCTCTCCGGGCGATAGCCCTCATACAATATGCTCAAAGGTCGTCCCAGTCCACCCTATTTGTATCTACAGATGCAGAAAAAGCGTTTGATAGGGTGGACTGGGATTACTTGAAAATGACCCTGCGGCATTTTGGGTTGGGACCTAAGATGTTTCATCGCATCGCTTCCCTTTATTCTAACCCCACGGCACAAATCCGCATAAACGTCACTTTGAGTGAGTCATTTCAACTATTCAATGGGACTAGACAGGGGTGTCCCCTCTCGCCCCTTTTATTTGCTCTTACCCTTGAACCCTTTCTGGCAACTATAATACAAAATATAAATATACACGGGATTCAAGTAGGTAATAAAACCCACAAATATGCGGCATATGCGGACGATATTTTATTTTTTATTCAGCAGCCCCGTATCTCGCTTCCTAATTTAATGATAACTTTTTCCACTTTTCAGACACTTTCTAATTTTAAAATACATTTTTCTAAGTCCGAAATATTAAACATCAACCTACCAGGAAGGGAGGTGGAAAGTTTAAAGCCCCTCTTCCCTTTTATATGGGTTCAACGTAGTATGAAATATCTGGGAGTGAATCTTACGCCTCATACTCAGTCTTTATTTAAATATAATTATATCCCTTTATTGAATAATATTAGAAAAGATCTACAAAAGTGGAAGACGCTGACACACTCATGGCTGGGTAAAATAAGCATAGTTAAAATGAACATTCTGCCTAGAGCACTCTTTTTTTTTTCAAATGATCCCATTGGGTGTGCCTATAGGCTTTTTCTCCCTATTACAGAACATGGTCTCCCACTTTATTTGGAAGAACAGTCACCCCAGAGTATCCAAGGAAGTGTTGTTTCGCTCCAAAGATGCTGGGGGACTGGCCCTTCCAAACTTTAAGATGTATTATAATGCTGTTATTCTATCTAGAATTGCTGAGTGGAAATATGCCGCCAATTCTAAACTCTGGGTGAGCTTAGAATATGCTCTTAGTAGCACAGATTTAGCAATCGTACCCTGGCTACCACGTATACATAGGCATCTCGCTCCAAGTACTTCTATATTAACTACTTCCACTCTTGATGTATGGGATGCCTTACATAGGAAGATCTCATGGTCATATGCTTCTCCTTTGTTACCACTCTTAGACCACGACTATTTCTTACCTGGCCTATTAGACCCGGGATACAAGACGTGGTCGCCAGAAGGACCTCTCTTACTACATCAGGTTCTTGGAGCAAATACTATTAAGCCTCTTGGGGAAATTCTTGGCCTTAAGCCGATTAGGTTTCTGGACATATGGAGATATAATCAGTTGCAGGGCTTTCTTAGAACTTTACCTCAGCCGCTTAAAGGGATACAGGATTTAAACAGTATTGAGGAAATCTTCAATTTAACGGAGCTACCTGAACACAGTATCTCGATATTTTATAAATCACTCATTAAGATCCAAGGGGATACCTACCATCACTTTCTTACTAAGTGGGAGGCAGACCTGGAATCCAGTATCCCAGACAGCCAAAAGGATAAGGTCCTGCAGCTGACTCATATCTCTTCAATTGCATCAAAGATGGCAGAAGTCAATTACAAATTGTTAACTAGATGGCACTATACCCCATCAAAGCTTCATCGGATGTTCCCCACTAACACCCCACTGTGTTGGAGGAACTGTGGGAACAGAGCAACTCATGCTCATATATGGTGGTCATGTCCTTTTATCCGCCCTTATTGGTCTAACATTATTTGTATCATTCAACTAATATCTAGTATTAACCTTCCTGTGGATGCATGGACCATCCTCTTCCATGCTACTAAGGAATCTGTCAGAAAATATAAATGCTCCCTAGTCCCACATCTGCTCAATATGGCTAAAGCACTTATACCTACCCTTTGGGGCCAGCCTGAGATTCCATCTGTGAAAAAGTGGTTTCAAAAAATATCAGAGGTTCATCTCATAGAAGAAATTACTCATCGAAACAAGGACACTTTTCAACGACATACTCTAACCTGGACTCCGTGGACGAAGTTCAAGGATACTACAATCTATAGAGAGATACTGGCACAATCTCATTGAGATGCAATCTATAAATACTGAATAAGTTAACCACTTAAGCCCCGGACCATTTCGGGCCATTAGGACCAGGCCTGTTTTTGGGATTCGGCACTGCGCTGCTTTAACTGTAAATTGTGCGGACATGCAATGTTGTACCCAAATGAAATTTGCGTCCTTTTCTTCCCACAAATAGAGCTTTCTTTTAATGGTATTTGATTGCCTCTGCAATTTTTATTTTTTGCGATATAAACAGAAAAAGACCGAAAATTTTGAAAAAAAATGATATTTTCTACTTTTTGTTATAAGAAAAATCGAATAAACTCAATTTTAGTCATACATTTAGGCCAAAATGTATTCAGCCACATGTCTTTAGTAAAAAAAATGTCAATAAGCGTATATTTATTGGTTTGCGCAAAAGTTATAGCGTTTACAAACTAGGGTACATTTTCTGAAATTTACACAGCTTTAAATTTATGACTGCCTATCTCATTTCTTGAGGTGCTAAAATGGCAGGGCAGTACAAAACCCCCCCAAATGACCCCATTTTGGAAAGTAGACACCCCAAGGAAATTGCTGAGAGGCATGTTGAGCCCATTGAATATTTTTTTTTTTGTCCCAAGTGATTGAATAATGACAAAAAAAAAAATTACAAAAAGTTGTCACTAAATGATATATTGCTCACACATGCCATGGTTATATGTGGAATTGCACCCCAAAATACATTCTGCTGCTTCTCCTGAGTACGGGGATACCACATGTGTGGGACTTTTTAGGAGCCTAGCCACGTACGGGACCCCGGAAACCAAGCACCGCCTTCAGGATTTCTAAGGGCGCAAATTTTTGATTTCACTCCTCACTACCTATCACAGTTTCGAAGGCCATAAAATGCCAAAATAGCACAAACCCCCCCCCAAATGACCCCATTTTGGAAAGTAGACACCCCAAGCTATTTACTGAGAGGCATGTTCAGTCCATGGAATATTTTATATTTTGCCACAAGTTGCGGGAATATGACAAACTTTTTTTTTTTGCACAAAGTTGTCACTAAATGATATATTGCTCACACATGCCATGGGCATATGTGAAATTACACCCCAAAATACATTCTGCTGCTTCTCCTGAGTACGGGGATACCACATGTGTGGGACTTTTTGGGAGCCTAGCCGCGTACGGGACCCCAAAAACCAAGCACCGCCTTCAAGGTTTCTAAGGGCATAAATTTTTGATTTCACTCCTCACTACCTATCACAGTTTTGAAGGCCATAAAATGCCAAGATGGCACAAAACCCCCCCAAATGACCCCATTTTGGAAAGTAGACACCCCAAGCTATTTGCTGAGAGGCATGTTGACCCCATTGAATATTTTTTTTTTGTCCCAAATGATTGAATAATGACAAAAAGAAAAAAAAAAATGTACAAAAAGTTGTCACTAAATGATATATTGCTCACACATGCCATGGTTATATGTGGAATTGCACCCCAAAATACATTCTGCTGCTTTTCCTGAGTACGGGGATACCACATGTGTGGGACTTTTTGGGAGCCTAGCCGCGTACAGGGCCCCAATAACCAAGCACTGCGAACGCTGCAGTTATGTGTGTTGTGTTTGGTAAGTGACAGTGATCGATCGATACTGCACTTGGGTGGGCTGGGCTGGGCTGGGCTGGGCGGAGGGGCTAAACGCAGGCGCTAGCAGGTATCTGGGCTGATCCCGCTAACACTGCATTTTTGGGAACCCTAAACCGCTGGGGATGCTAGTATAGATCTGATCAGATCTGATCAGATACTATACCACTAAGGGGGGTGTATGCTTTGCGCGTGGGTGTTAGCGTTACTGTCACTAACCTAACACTGCCTGGGGCGACGCAGACCCTCTCTGGCGCTAAAACCTAATTTATCTCACCCGCCGGCCGATCAGGGGGGTTAAACCTTTATTGGGTTATATACGGCGGGTGCCCTGATGCTATAAAAAGCAAACTAATCAACCAGCGTCACCCGTAACCTTTATATGGTGATCACTGGTGAAAGGGTTAACTAGGGGCAATCAGGGGGTTAAAACCTTTATTAGGTTAAATATGGGGGTACCTGACACTATATAAAAACCTGACGGGTAACCTAAATAACTAAATAACTTACTGGCTAACCAGTGACACCAGTGACGCTTATACGGCGATCACTGGTGAAAGGGTTAACTCTAGGGGCAATCAGGGGGTTAAAATAATATATGGGGGTACCTGACACTAATAAAAACCTGCGGCGAACCTAAAAAAAAATAACTGCCTATCTAAAACACCAGCGACACGAATACAGCGATCGGAAAAACAATCGCTTAGTGACGCTGAAGTTAGGGGGTGAAAGGGTTACCTGGGGGGTGATCAAGGGGTTAAACCTTTATTAGGGGGGGTTAGGGGGCTACCCTGGACCTAAAGGGGCCTAATCCTAACTGCCCTGCAACTTTTTACAATCACAGATGACACTAAATGCAGTGATCAGTAAAATAAATGATCACTGCAATCAGTGACACTGTGATTGGGGGCTTTGGGGTGACCTGGGGGGTGATCTGGGGGTGACTGGGGGGTGATTTGTGTGCCTATGTGTACCTACGTGTCAGTGGACTGTTGGTGCACTAACCTGCTTCTTCTCTGCTCGGCGCCGGGAACGAAAAGACCGCGGCGAGGGAGATGACATCACTTCCTCCAGCCTTGTTTACATCACATGGCGGAGGAAGCATTTTCATTGGCCGGGAGCGATCGCGAGGGGGGGGGCGGAATCGAGCGGCCGCCCCCTCATGCCTGATCGCTCCCGAACACTTAACGGCCGCTCACTGCAGTGAAGGGGGGTCCGGATGGACCCCCCAACTGCACAAAGGCGATCACGTAGATCTACGTGATTCTGCCTGTCCGTGCCATTCTGCCGACGTAAATCGGCGGTGGGCGGTCGTTAAGTGGTTAATTATATCTTTAGGTTGAACCCTAGGGGCTGTTGTTGGACCTATCCCTTAAGAGTTTAAAATATACTGAGACATATATACTACTAGATACTATGCATGCCGGCCTATCCCCCCCCTTTCTTTTTTTTTTTTATTAACATTTAGAGATAGGATTTAATAAAATCGGGATAAATTATTTATGTTTAAAGCATAAGAGGAAAGGATGGAGACGTATATATATATATATATATATATATTTTTTTTGTTAATATAGCTAACTGTAGATTAATCTCTCAGTTTCCTAAATAGTCCAATAGATTTTAACACTAGGATTATAGTTTGAAGTAACTTTTGGAATCACTCCATCTTAAAGGATACCTAGTGTATCAATACTAGAACTACATCACATAAGATACTGGGGGAGAAAAAGGGAACCGTATTCCCCTACCCCCCCCCCCTACACAATCTTCCACTCTTTCTCCCGCCCACTTCCCCCTCCCCCTTTTTTTTTTTTCCTCTCACATATTGGCATGGTCACTTGTCCTTGTCACATTTTACCTCTATATACATGTTTTGTCACTTCATTAACACAGCCACTGGTAAATTTATTCTACAGTCATTTATATAGCCCATAGGTGGATTTTAATATTGGTCGGGGGTTTTTCCTTTTTTATTTAGTTTTGAAGAAATTTTTGGAATCACTTTTTGTCACCTCACATTATGTATTTTCACTTAAAAGGGTACTAATAATTAAACCTTAAAATACTCAGGGGGGGGGGAGTGAGAGACTATATTCCCTCTTTCCCCCTCTCCTCCCCCTTTTTTTCACTCTCCCCTTTTTTTTTTTCCATCTCTTCCTCTCTCCTCTCTATTTCTTCCTTTTCCTGAGCACCTCTCCCTTCTCTCTGTCCAGAGCCAGGGTGGAATGTGGGGCTACATGGCTCGGCTCTTTATATAGGAATGTAGATTATTGTTCTCTGTTCCCCCCCCCCTTTTTTTTTTTCCCCTCTTAGGGGAAATATTGAGACTGTTATGTGTTTTATGTATTGTAAAGTGTGTGATATGTTGTTGAAAAATTAATAAAAGAGATATTGAAAAAAAAAAAAAAAGGAAGTGGTTAAGGGTAGTCAAATTTATTCTGAAAATTTAGATTACAGCTTTCATTTCTTAAAAAAATGAAATTGTTATGAGGAAGAGGCATAGCCTTATACCTGAAATACTGATGTCTGAAATACCCACATTGCAAGATATTCTGCCTGTATCAAAAAGGGCTTTATTCAAGTACTGGAGACCATTGGTCCTCAGCAGTTTTCTGTAATTGGGGCCAGTCCCTATTGTAGTGTGTTAATGCACATGATGACAAATTACTTAAAGCTGAAGTAAAGGGGTTTTGACCTACCTAGTGCTTTCACCATAATGTGCAAGTATGGCACAACTTTCTTTTAAAGTGCCCCCTTCCAGTGCCGCAACATCCTCAGTGCTCCATCACCAGTGCATTTTAATCTTCTCTCCATCTTCTTCCATGTTCAGCAGCTTTTGGCCTTCTTGGCTGCCTGAGTCATGTTGACATAACTCACACTTATGGACATGGAAGTTCATTCATCCCACTACAAATGCTGGGATTGTACATTGAGCTGCACATGTGCAATTGTCAGTGTACAAATTGTAAAACACTAATAGCAGGCAGGGGTAACGATTTTATGGCATTGGAGACATGCAGAGTTTCTTCTACCATAAATATCTATCTAAGGAGAACAAAAAACAGGTGAGTCCTTGAAATCCAACGTGATGTGACAAGACACTAATAGACCCAGATGGTAAATGTATGTCACATAAAACCAAAATAAGCACCCTTCCAAATGTCCGTGTCACTAAAGACTATAATGACTAGGGGTGAGCTTTGAGTTCAAGTCAAACCCATGTTCGACTCGAACATCGCCTGTTCGGCTGTTCACCGAATTTCAAACATTATGGGCCATTCGCGCCAAATTCGAGTGGCGCGTCACGGCCCATAATTCACTGCGGCATCGCAGTGCATTGCTGGCTGATGATTGGCCAAGCATGCACTATGACCCGCATGCTTTGGCCAATCACAGCACACAAAAGACGGAGAGCCATAATTGGCCAAAGCTAGGGTGGCTTTGGCAACTATGTCTCAGGGGGTTTAGTACACGCCCCACACTATATAAGGCCGCCTCTGTGGCGGCCTTGTGTAGTGTGTTGTGGTGGTTAAAGAGAGAGGTTAAAGAGAGAGAGAGACAGTGTCATTTATTTTGAGTTAGATAGAGCAGGCAGGCGAGTCAGTTAGCTGCAGTTACAGTGTGTAGAGGATATATATGCATCCTAGGTGTTGTATATATATTTACACACTGTATTCAGTTTAGCTAGATCCATTCCTGTTATTCTCTATACTGACAGGCAGGCAGGTGATTGTGCTAGCTGCAGTATTTTCACTTAGTGTACTGTGTCCTTTGCACAGCGTTCACCTAAAGGTACCTCAATACATATAGTGGTGTTCTCATACTAAAACCACAGGCAGGGAGCTGCATTAATTTCATTTAGTGTACTTCTGTCCTTTGCAAAGTGTGCACCTAAAGGTACCTCAATACAATTAGTGATGTTCTCATACTAAAACCACAGGCGGGGAGCTGCATTAATTTTCTTTAGTGTACTTCTGTCCTTTGCACAGCGTGCACCTAAAGGTACCTGAATACAATTGGTCGTGTTCTCAAACTAATACCACAGGCAGGAAGCTGTAAGTATTTTCAGTTAGTGTACTGTGTCCTCTGCACAGTGTGCACCTAAAACTAACGGAAGACAATTGCTGCTTTTCTCATACTAATACCACAGCAGGCAATTGATTGTGCTAGCTGCAGTATAATCACTATAGATCTATATATATATATATATATATATACATCCAACCTTTGTGCAGCTACATCTCACTGCAGGAAATTAGTATGTCTGGAAGGCAAACAAGGAGAGGCAGACAGTCACAAGCCAATAAAAGAGGGCAAGCAGGCTCTGTGTCTAGAGGCAACAGTGCTGGTCATGGACACGGTGCATCCTCATCAGCACGTGGCCATGGGACACGCTTGTCCTTCTTTTCGGCAGCTGGCCATGTTGAGCCGCAAAACATGTCCAAGACTTGGTAGAGTGGATGACCAAGCCGTCCTCATCCTCCTCATCCTCTCTCACCCAGGCTCAGGGTACTTTGTTTGGCAAAGCAGCTGCAAAAGCGGCCTCTTCCCTCAGCTCAATGGCATCAGTCTCTCCTTCCCTAGCCGCACCATGTCCTCCTGAGGAGTCCCCCGAACTGTTTGACCACAGTGTTGGGTACATGCTCCAGGAGGATGCCCAGCATTTTGAAGGTTCCGATGATGGTACCCAGCTAGAGGAAGGCAGTAACGTGAGCCCAGAGAGAGGGGGTGCCCAACAAGGACAACAATCTGGCAGTCATGTTCCCCCAGCTGCAGCATACTGCCAGATTTGAGCCAGTGATGAGGAGAGAGGGGATGATGAGGTCACTGACTCCACGTGGGTGCCTGATAGGAGAGAGGAGGAGGCACATCTCCAATGAGGCAGGATGCCCTCCAGGGGCCAGCTTAAGGGCAGCCAACCGACTGCATCACACCGCAGTGTTCCGCATGTTATTCCAAAAGTTCTTTGGTGTGGGCCTTTTTTGAGACGTGTGCAGTAGGCTTGTGCACAACGGAAAAATTCGGTTAGTTTCGGTTCGTTTCTTTTCGGTCCTGTTGATTCGTAATCATTCGTAATTTTGCTAGACGGGATTTTTCGTGTTCGGACTAATTCGTATTTTCGCAAGCGACATTTTTCGTTGAATTTTTAGTTGATTTATAATTCGTACTTTCGGTAGAGTACATTGTTTTTCGTTGATTCTGGACACAACTCCTACTTTCGTAACTTTTTTTGGGATCGTTGATTCGTAATTTTCTGTATCTCTCTCACGACGACGCTGCCTATTATGCCTAATGTGCTTCGAATGGATTTGTACTTTTCTAAATACATAGCGGTTATTTGTAACGATTCGAAATCTCGTATTTTACTTTCGTTTTTTACATGCGGCTATAGCCTCCGCCCCTGTACACCATTTTGAGAGGGTTCAGCACGGTGAGGGAGAAGCAGAGAGCAGAGCAGAGTGTTATTGTGCTTCGAATGGATTCGAAATCTCGTATTTTACTTTCGTTTTTTACATGCGGCTATAGCCTCCGCCCCTGTACACCATTTTGAGAGGGAGTTCAGCACGGTGTGGGAGAAGCAGAGAGCAGAGCAGAGTGAGTGTTATTGTGCTTCGTATGGATTCGTACATTCATAACTTTTTCATAACGAATTATGCCGAAGACATTCGGGCATTCGCTATTTGCGGTATAATTTATTTCGGATTCGGTCTTATTCGTAATTGCTTTGTTCGGAAATTCGAATGCTTCCGAATGTCCGAAAGTTGCTAAATTCGGACGAATTTCGATTCGTTACGAAACGAATTGCACAAGCCTAGTGTGCAGCAGATCGCACCGTTGCTATTTGCAACATATGTCTGAAGCGTATCTTGTGTGGCCAAAACATGAGCCGCTTGGGCACCACGTGCTTGACCAGACATATGTCGACCTGCCATGCGGTCCGTTGGCAAGCATACAAAAAAGACTCACACCAAAGAACAAAGCAGACCTCTCCTTGCTCCTCATCAGCTGGGATCTCCAACCCCACTATACCTTCAGTCCTCTCTGAAACCTGCACTGAGAGGAATGAAGGTGTAGAATTAGGTGTGTCACAGCCAAGTACTTGCGGGCAATCTGCTATCGGTACACCGACGTCAGATTGTACCAGACAAATTTTCCTGCCCCAGCTGCTGCACCGCCGAAAGAAGTTACCTCCCAGCCATCCACATGCCCAGCAGTTGAATGCTAGCTTGGCTAAATTGCTAGCTCTTCAACTGCTGCCTTTTAGTTGGTAGACTCTGCCTCCTTCCATGAGTTTGTGGAATGTGCGGTTCCTCAGTGGCAGGTTCCCAAACGCCACTTTTTCTCACGGAAGGCGATTCCGGCTCTCTACCGGCATGTGGAAGGAAATGTCTTGGCCTCACTGGACAGGGCGGTCAGTGGTAAGGTGCATATTACCACTGACTCATGGTCCAGCAGGCATGGACAGGGACATTACCTATCTTTCACGGCGCATTGGGTGACTCTGCTGGCAGCTGGGAAGGATGCAGGACAAGGTGCAGTAGTGTTGGAGGTTGTTCTGCCACCACGCCTCCAAAATGCTACTACTGGTGATTCTGACACACCTCTCTCCTACACCCCCTCCTCTTCTTCTTCTTCCATGGCCTCTTCCTGTGCTTTGTCCTCGGAACCAGCGGTGCTCCGTAGGCGTTCAAGGGGCTACGCAAGTACGCAGGAAAAAAGATGCCTTGCGGAGCTTGAGCTGGTGTGCTTTGGGGACAGGAGCCACACTGGGGCAGAGATTCTGTCAGCTCTGCAGGGGCAGGCTCAGAGGTGGTTGACGCCATGCCAGCTTAAGCCAGGAAAGGTGGTTTGCGACAATGGCACCAACCTCCTCTCCGCCCTCCGACAGGGACAACTGACCCATGTGCCCTGTTTTGCTCACGTTCTTAACTTGGTGGTGCAGCGGTTCTTGGGCAGGTATCCGGGCTTACAGGAGGTCCTGAAGCAGGCCAAGAAACTGTGTGCATTTCCGATGGTCATATAATGCCAGTGCTCAGCTGGCTGACCTCCAAAAGGAATCCAACCTGCCCAAGAACCACCTAATCTGTGACATGCCCACCAGGTGGAACTCTACGTTGGCCAGCAGCTGCACATGCAGCAGAGGGCCATCAATGAGTATCTGGTGCAATATGGCACCAGGACAGGGTAAGGGGAGCTTAGATTTGAGGAGGCCACGAGGATGGTGAGCAGTGACAGTGCATGCATCAGTGACACTGTCCCTCTTGTCCACCTGTTGGAGCACACGCTGCGTGGAATAATGGACAGGGCACTTGAGGCAGAACAGAGGGAGGAAGAGGAGGACTTCCTTACCTCTCAAGGCCCCCTTTATCCAGACAATGTTCCTGCTGGCTCGCCTATCACACAGGAAGAGGACAAGGAGGAGGAGGAGGAGGATTGTGTCAGCATGGAGGTGGAGCCTAGTAGGCTTGTGCAATTCATTTCGTAACGAATCGAAATTCGTCCGAATTTAGCAACTTTCGGACATTCGGAAGCATTCGAATTTCCGAACAAAGCAATTACGAATAAAACCGAATCCGAAATAAATTATACCGCAAATAGCGAATGCCCGAATGTCTTCGGCATAATTCGTTATGAAAAAAGTTACGAATGTACAAATCCATACGAAGCACAATAAACACTCACTCTGCTCTGCTCTCTGCTTCTCCCTCACCGTGCTGAACTCCCTCTCAAAATGGTGTACAGGGGCGGAGGCTATAGCCGCATGTAAAAAACGAAAGTAAAATACGAGATTTCTAATCCATTCGAAGCACAATAACACTCTGCTCTGCTCTCTGCTTCTCCCTCACCGCACTGAACCCTCTCAAAATGGTGTACAGGGGCTGAGGCTATAGCCGCATGTAAAAAACGAAAGTAGAATACGAGATTTCGAATCGTTACAAATAACTGCTATGTATTTAGAAAAGTACAAATCCATTCGAAGCACATTAGGCATAATAGGCAGCGTCGTTGTGAGAGAAACACGGAAAATTACGAATCAACGAACCCAAAAAAAGTTAGGAAAGTAGGAGTTGTGTCCAGAATCAACGAAAAACAATGTACCCTACCGAAAGTACGAATTATAAATCAACTAAAAATTCAACGAAAAATGTCGCTTGCGAAAATACGAATTAGTCCGAACACGAAAAATCCCGTCTAGCAAAATTACGAGTGATTACGAATCAACAGGACCGAAAGGAAACGAACTGAAACTAAACAAAATTTTCCATTGTGCACAAGAAACGAACCGAAACTAAACAAATTTTTCCATTGTGCACAAGTCTAGAGCCTAGCACTCAGCATCAGCAGCAGTCTTCAAGGGATCAATTACAGTCCCAAGAAACACATGGACTTGTACGTGGCTGGGAGGAGGTGGCTGCAGATCATGTCGTCCTCAGTGACCCAGAGGACTCCGCACCGAATGCCTCAGCAAACCTATGCTGCATGGCCTCCTTGGTCCTGCAAAGTCTGCGGAAGGATCCTCGCATTCGTGCTATCCCCTTTATTCACGTTACAAGGGTAAGGTTGCAGACCTTATCGTGGCGTCGCAGAGGAAGCAGAGAATGAAACATCTTCAGGAGGCCTTGCAGAAAGGTCTGTGCAACGCGTTCCCAGAGACTGGGAGGTTACAAATTCCTGGTCCTGGACAACGTGTTACTGAGGCTTCAGTCAGTCAAAGAAGGAGCGGTGGAGAAGGTGGCCATCTGACCGATGCGTTCAGACAATTTTTTAGTCCGCAGCCCCAAGGTATGATCGGTTCCAGCATCCATCGCCAGCGTCTGTTTTACATGGTGCAGGAATACCTAGGGGTAAGATCAGTCTTGGACACCTTTCCCACCGAAAATCCTCTGGGTTACTGGGTCTTGAGGATGGATCACTGGCCAAAGTTTGCACAGTATGCAATTGAGCTACTGGCCTGTCCTGCATCCAGCGTTCTTTCGGAACGCACATTCAGTGCTGCTGGAGGCATTGTAACCGATCACAGGGTGCGCCTGTCCACCGACTCGGTCGATCGACAGACCTTCATAAAAATTCATCAGTCTTGGATCACCACCAGCTACCAAGCACCTGATGCTGATGTAACAGAATAATTTTCTTTGAAATGTCAGATTCCTTCAAGACTGCCTATGCTGATGCAGTGTGACTATCCTGTTATGCTGAGTGACTAGCCTTTTCCTCCTCAATGATCATGCTGATAGCATGTAAGAACATTTTTGTTTCTGGGCACTGCCACCAGTGGCTAAGGCCCAATTTTTCAGCCCCTGTTTAACAGGGGCGTGTAATTAAAATGTTTAATGCAATACTTTGCAGCATGGCTTATTCCTGCGCTCCAAGTAGAGTATCTGTGAGGGGTTGCAGTGTTGTGTTCAACAGGGGCATGTAATTACAATTCTGTATCTAATAATTCACAGCAGGGCCCATTCCTGCGCAGACCAAGAGTAACTGTGAGGGCTTACAGTGTTGTGGCACCAGCACCACCACCAAAGGCCCAATTTTTCCCACTACTGTTCAACAATGGCATGTAATTACAATTCTTGATATAATAGTTCACAGCAGGGCATTCCAGCGCCCACCAAGAGTAACTGTGAGGGCTTACAGTGTTGTGGCAACACCAACACCTAAGGGCCAAATTTCTGCAGAGTATATACGGCAGGCCCCTACTTTCAAACATCCAACTTACAAACGACTCCTACTTGCAAACGGAATGAGACAACAGGAAGTGAGAGGAAATCTACCCCTAGGAAGGGAAATTCTCTCATGTAAGAGGTGTCTTCTCTCCACTGATGCTTTATCACCAATCCTTGTTTCAATAAAAAAAAACTAATTTTCAAAAAACATTTGTCATTGGGACAGAAAGTGAGGTGAAATGTTCTGAACAGGTGCACAGACAGCAAAACAAATGTTACAGGGGTGATAACCCTTCCCTATGTTTTCCAAAAAGCTTAAAAATAGATTTTTTGGCTGGAGCTACACTTTAAAAATGTACCAGTTAGAAATTACAAAAAGATTCTACGTAACAACAAACCTACAGTCCCTGTCTTGTTTGCACCGCCTGTATACTGCTGTTCAGAGTATATAGGGCCTGGGGGCCCCACGCCTTTCCTTTTTTTAATTTGGGTGCGGGGTTCCCCTTAATATCCATACAAGACCCAAAGGGGCTGGTAATGGGCTGGGGGGGTTGGGATGGTACTCATGCCATTTTTCTCAATGATTTTCATCCATATTGCCGGGACCAGACATTACATTAAAGCCGCAAGCAATTTTAAATGACTTTTTTTCCTTTAGAAATTTCATTTTGTGCAAGGACAGTTCTAAACGCGGAAAACACATGCCACTTCACAGGCATACTATAGACACGATATTTAAAGGAATATTTCACTTTTTTTTTTCACTTTAAGCATCGTTAAAATCACTGCACCCGAAAAAACGGCCATTTTTAAAACTTTTTTTTGCATTGATACATGTACCCTGGGGCAGGACCCGGGTCCCCAAACCCTTTTTTAGGACAACAACTTACATATTAGCCTTCATAATTAGCACTTTTGATTTCGAGTCCCATAGACTTTAAATACGGTTCTAAAGTTTGCCCGAACTTTTGGTCCGTTCGCAGGTTGTGGTGCGAACCGAACCGGGGGATGTTCGGGGGATTTTATTGTAAACACAAGGATGTAAACTTACAGTTATGTAGTAGATTAAAAGCATGTAATAAAAATTCAAGCCGGCCGGCTCTTTCTCTCCGCTCGTTCCTTCCGGGACTGATGCGTTGTATCACGGTGACGTCAGCACGCCGCTCCTCCCAGCAGCGCGCTGATGTCACCACGATACAACGCATCAGTCCCGGAAGGAACAAGCGGAGAGAAAGAGCCGGCAGGCTTGAATTTTTATTACATGCTTTTAATCTACTACATAACTGTAAGTTTACATCCTTGTGTTTACAATAAAATCCATGACAGTATTACGCTATGGTGGCCTTTGTATTTACATGGGGAATCAATAACCTTGAGGAAAACTCAGGATCTCAGGTGCAGAGGACCCAGGAGTGTCAGCAGTATTCCTATAAGAGACCCAGGGCTGGGGTAATTAGCCACAAGCGGTTACGATCTCCTGACAAGAGATCTATACAGCTGGTAAGCAGCTTTGATATTAGAGGTGGAGGATCCCTTTCTATCTCATCACTTCTTCTTGGGTGCTTTTCTGTTTGGAGTCACCAGCAATCAAAATATTGAAGAACTGTGTTTTTTTTTGTAGAACTATATCCCATCACTTCCAGTGCGTGACACACTGTTTCTGTTATTATAGTCTTTAGTGACACGGACATTTGGAAGGGTGCTTATTTTGGTTTTATGTGACATACATTTGCCATCTGGGTCCATTAGTGTCACATCACGTTGGATTTCAAGGACTCACCTGTTTTTTGTTCTCCTTATATATCACTTTTTTCACGATCTTGATGCCACATTATTTACTATTATCCAATTTATGGTGTATTTAATTTATTATTATCCATATAAGATTCATATGATTTTTGTAAATATTAATTTGCAGCGCAGCTCAGTTTGTATATATTTGTTCTGGTGTGTGTATCTCACATTAGAGTTGCAGCAACACACTTATTTGTTTCAATCACTCTATGCTTGGTATAGAGTGTCACTTTAGATAGCGCAGTAATTCACCTTGACACATAAATATCTATCTGATAACATTTTTTTTTTTACTGCTCCATCTAATTTGCCTGCGGTGCTGAAGAAATAACCTGGGCAATGACAGAGGTGTACACCTTTCCCCTATTCTTGACCAGAGACACATCCGCAACACAGCCCCTGCCAATCCCAAAGGCCTGTCTACATAAAGGGTAATTAATCAAAGCTGGAACAGCTGTACATGGCAGCCAATCACATTCTAGCTTTCAAATGCAAAGCTTTTTGAGCAAGCCCGAAGACAGAAGCTGATTGGTTACTGTGCACAGTGGCTTCAGATTCTGTCTGCTCCAGTCTTGATAAATGTCCCCATAATGTCTTGCTGCAGGGGACCTTTGGAAGCTGTAATCACATAGGAATATCAGTATACAAGTAAAAAGAGTGCTTGCATTGTGAATATAAAAAAAACCAAAAACGAATGAAGACCTATGCTCACTGCATTGGAAGGGAGGGGATTAAGATTAAGATGTGTTTATGTTTCATTGCCCAAAATGTATCTTTATTAAAAAAAAGTTGATGACTATGGATCTATGGCCTATACTTCTATGTTCTCATTTATTCTTCATATATGTTATGTTATTGTAAAAAAATTATACCGATTTACTGATCTGTGGTTTATTTCAATTGCATCATAATCAGGGGGCAGTTGGCACACAGAAGAAGGACCCAGAGATCATTGGTTGAAATGTGTATACAGTTAGCTCAGCACAGCAGACAAATGAACCTCGGGAATTAATGAGTTCAAAATGTTTTTCCCCATAAAAAGGGTATTTTGGATTTCTTCAACTCATTTTAAATAACAGATTACTTTTTCTTAGGAATATGTGGGTCCCACCGATCATCCATCAAACATTCCTCAACAAAATTACAGTTTTATGATGTTTTGTGGTTTATAGGTCCAGCCCAACATTACAGAATGTTCCGTGGCTTCCCCAAAATACACAACTCTGTCTTACTTACAGTTTGCGGTTTGTCTTCAGCTTTCACCAAGCAGTGATAACAAAAAAAACGTACTGCTGGTTCAGAGATTTAAATTTTAATTTATGTTGTACTATATCACTTTAAGTCATCTCATTTGACCTATGACTTAGTGTTGTTGGCTTCCATAAAAGACTATTTTGAAGTCATTATAAAATATACTCAAATGAACTGTACTATACTAGAGTGATCAGTGTTATTTAAAGGCACATGTCCATTTTTTGCCCCCAGATAACTGTGTTGCCATACAAAATGTGTTTTTAATTTAAAACTGGTGACATATCTACGATTCTGAATCAAATTCAGTTTTCTAGACATATTACATATTAGACTGTCTGCAATTACTTTATTGTCTAATTTGCAACTGTGGCACTATGTTAACATACAATTTCAGTAACAATGTTGGCCTCCATTCACAAAAACGCACATTGCGTTTTTCAACAGAAATTTTTGAATTCACTAAAAAAAGCTACTAAATTACCGCATTTTACAACTATTTTATAAAGTAATGCATTATTTTAGTAGTAATACGTTGCGTTAATTAAATGCCGGCGGCCGCTGTCTTCCTTAACAACCAATAAACAACTTGGTTATTAAGGAGTGGGTGGCTGCTTCCTTAACAACATATGAGTTATCAGCTGACAGCTAAATGTAAAGAAAAGAATTGCCAGAATCTTGGCAAAAATTATGTGGGGTCGCCCCCAATCCATACCAGGCTTTTTGGGTCTGGTATGGTTTTTGAGGGGAGACCCCACACCAAAATTTAAAACAATGTTGTGTCCCCCCCCAAAATACATACCAGACCCTTTTTTAAGCATACAGCCTGGCAGGCCAGGAAAGGGAGGGACAAGTGAGAGCCCCCCCACCAAACTATACCAGGCCATGTGCCCTTAACATGGGGGTGTGCTTTGGGGCAGAGGGGCTCCCCCCAAACCACCTTGTTCCCATGTTGATGGAGGTAAGGGCCTCTCCCCCACAACCCTGGCTGGTGGCTGTGGGGGTCTGCAGGCTGGGGGCTTATGCTGGTGGCTGCCGGTTCCTTGACTATCACATGCCGGGACCACTACTTATGCTGTAAATACCTTATAAAGCAATAGTGAATCGCATGTGGTATTTAGGAAAACACTTAAATACTGCATGCAATCTCCTTTTCTTAATGGAGCCCATTGTGCATTATAACTTAAAACTGAAGCTTAAAGTGGTTGTAAACCCTGTTTCGATTTTTTTTTTTTACTAACCTGCAAGACAAAGCTATAATGAGCTAGTATGACTAGCATACTAGCTCATTATGTACCACTTACCTTCGATCGGGGCCCTCGAAGTCGTCCGTGTCCCTCCTCTAGCCGCATCCATCGCTGCGGCGCTAGCCTGAATGTTACTTCCGGGTATCGCCGCTGCAGCCAATCACAGCGCCGCTCCGGCGCTGTGATTGGCCAGAGCGGCGAAGACGTGACTCCGCGCATGCGCGTGAGCCGTCAAATTCGGCGACGTCATCGAATGTTGCGACCTAGCCGAATTTGTGAATGGGGTTAACCCCATGCGCATGCGCGTGACGTCAGCGTCACCGCATTTAAATGCAAATATCTCCTTAACCGTGTAGGTTAAGGAGATATTTCATGCACCTACAGGTAAGCCTTAATCTAGGCTTACCTGTAGGTCTTTGTTTATAAAGTGGGTTGATAAAGTTAATATACAAAATTGCCACACTGTCCAAAAGGAAAACACATTTGACTGGAGGTATGCTTTAACGTGGATTTTTTGTTTTTATTGCTGTCTGTGCCCCCATTAAAGAGATTTCCTCTTTCTTTATTTCCATACTTGTATGTAAGTAGCAATAGAAACCTGCCAAAGCTTCTGTGTCAAATGCCTATTGCATTCTGTGTCTACATTAGAGAGAATTTCCTCCTCACTTCCTGTCCAGATGACTATCTGGCAACAATAAAACCTAAAGTCAACCATAGCCAGTTCAAATCTCAGCCGGTTTTAGTGGGTACCAGCCGAGATTCAAGCTATGAATGGGCAGGCTGAATGCACCCAAGTTGATCGATCCGTCAACTCAAATTTTACATGTGTTTATTGCTAGCTGCTGTTACAATAATCAATGTGCTCTCCCGCAGCCCCCCTGCCGGTAAAACACAATGGCTCCACGGGAGGGATTTCACCATCAACAAATTCAGGGTCTATGGTAATTTTAATGTTATCTGATAATGAGTTATAGCATCATATCAGGAATGAAAAAGTGTTCAGACAGTAATATAAGTTTATAAACTGCATTTATCTGATATTCTAGGACAGGACATTGAATACATTGATAACGTGTAGCCAGTATTTTCAATCTGCTTAAAGTGGTTGTAAACCTCAGACATGAAAAGTGGACAAAGCACAAATGTCTGGTTCCTCTCTGATCTTTACTTTCTCTGCTGTCTGCATGAGACACTAAATAGACTATGAGCCGACAGCCAACAGCCTTCTGGGAGACAGCCTACCCCCCTTGCAGCACACAGTAGGTGACTCATAGACTCAGCTCTATGTTTTTCTCTATGAGCCTGTTAGAGGGGGTGTACACCTAAGTTCTCTCTAATCAGCTATCATATTTCACAGAGCTCTGTGCTCTAGCTTTGCAGCCTGTGTGATGTCAGATGCCTGCCCCCTGCTTTCCGCTGCTGAGAGATGCAGTATAAAATGTGTATTTTCAGAGGTTGTAGAGAGTAGAGGCTGCAGATAAACAGGTACAATTTGTGTGGGATGACTAGTTTCATCTCTATGTATCACCTGAGGCTATTACCTTCATTGGGTATATGTAAGGGTTTACACTCACTTTAAACATAATTGGCTTCTGCAGAGTCCTTTGGAACCTCCTCTTTGTGTGTGCTTCTATCACATTAAACCAGGGGTCTCCAAAGTACGGCCCGCGGACCACATCCTCACTGCATGGTCGGTTCCTTTTCAAGCTATGTCGGGTAGCAGGAACTGCGCTGCATAATCACCCCTGATAGTATGCAGCGCAGGTCCCGCAGCCCGACGGAGCCTGTCCAACCCGGCGCCTCACTTAGCATCAGTGTCCTTTACGGCTGTGCTTTTGGCTATTATGTGTCTGTGTAACAGCCGGGCGGGAGCCAGGAGGAGCAGCAGAACAGCACTGAAGCCGGACACAGACGTAAGAGGTACACTGCTGGTGGTGATGGGGACACAAATGTGCGGTGGGGGCTCTTTTGAGGGACACAATAGTGCTGGGGTCTCTGATGGGGGAATAAATGTGGAAGGGGGGTTCTAAGGGGGACACAATTGTGATGGGGTCTCTGATGGGGGGCATAAATGTGGAAGGGGGGCTCTGAGGGGGACACAATTGTGCTGGGGTCTCTGAATGGGGCACAAATGTGGAAGGGGGGCTCTGAGGGGGGCACAATTGTGCTGGGGTCTCTGAATGGGGCATAAATGTGGAAGGGGCTGTAAGGGGGACACAATTGTGCCGTGGTCTCTGATGGGGGGGCATAAATGTGGAAGGGGGGCTCTTATTTGGACATAAATATGGGGCGGGGCTCTGATGAGGACACAGATGTGCAGTGGGGGGTCTAATAGGGACACAAATGTGCGACTGGGGTCTGATGGGGACACAGTGTGTATGGGGGTTCTTATAAGGACACAAATATGCATGGGGGCTCCGATGGGGGCACAGATGTGCAGGGGGGCTCCGATAGGGGCACAAATATGAAGGGGGCTCTGATAGGGACACACATTTGGAAGGGGGGCTCTGATGGGGACACAAATATGGAAGGGGGCTCTGATGGGAATACAAATATGCATTTTTTTTTTTATTCAGACACAAATATTCAGGGGGGGGGCGCTGTGATGGGGACACAAATATGGAAAGGGGCTCTAAGGGGGACAGAAATATGCAGGGGGGCCCTGATGAGGACACAAATGTGCAGCAAGGGGTCTGATAAGGACCAAATGTATGGAGGTGTGTGTGTGTGTTGACAGTAACACAGATGTAAGGCCCTGTGCACACTGGAAGTTTAGCCCCTGTGCATGAGGTTACAGCTTTTAGGTGTGGGCAGAGTATACAGGTGTGCCATCAAGCTCTACTGCCGTTAGCCTGTCAAATTCTATTTTATTCTGCTGCAGAGTCATTAAAAAAAATTTTTTATTTTTTTCGGCCCTTGAATATGTGAAAAATGCACAATGTGGCCCCCGAAGTGAAAAGTTTGGAGATCCCTGCATTAAACTACTGTTGGTTAATAGTAAAAGTGATATTACTGCTGAGATCTATGTAAACTCTGTTTTTTATAATAGACCACTGACTTCTACAACATCAGTCCTTCGAAATCTACTTGGAGTCTTTTCCTAGTTTGTGGTATAAGTTTATTTATTTATTTATCTATAGCACCATCAATTTACACATCGCTTTACATATACAGTATATTGCACATTCACATCAGTCCCATTCTCTCAAGGAGCTTACAATCTAAGGTCCCTAACTCACATTCATACATACTGTACATATAATAGGGCCAATTTTGACAAGATTTGACAGAATTAACCTATCAGCATGTCATAGTTACATAGTTACATAATTACATAGTTAGTCAGGTTGAAAAAAGTCCATCAAGTTCAACCAAGAAAAAATTAAATAAAAATACTATCCCATATACACAAACCTTTACCCACAGTTGATCCAGAGTAAGGCCTCGTACACACGACCGATTTTCTTGGCAAGAACCAGCAAGAAACTTGCTGGCAGAGATGTCTTGCCGAGTAAATCGGTCGTGTGTACGCGGCTATCGGGTTTCTCGTCGAGAAAACCGACAAGTAACCTCGATGAGAAAATAGAGAACCTGCTCTCTATTTTCTCGTTGAGATTCTCGTCAGCCTGTTTCTCGACGAGAAAAGTGAGTGTATGTACACTTACCTGTCCGCCGGGAAGCCCGCGCATGTTCGAAATGAATTTGACGCATGCGCGGTAGCTTCCTAGGCATACGTAGGGTATACCAAGATGGTGGCGACGGCATCGAATGTGACGAGCGCATGCTCGTCATAGTCGATGACGTCACCGCGTACGCTCCATTCAAAGAACCGCGGGTTCTTTGAAACGAGCGTGTGTACACTCGGCCGGGACAATTTTCTTGTCCAAGAATCTCGTCGAAAAAAACGACATGTTTTTTTCGACGAGAATCTCGGCCGTGTGTACGAGGCCTAAGGCAAAAAACCTCAGCAAAGCGTGATCCAATTTGCTACAGCGGGGGGAAAAATTCCTTCCTGATCCCCCGAGAGGCAATCAGATTTTCCCTTGATCAACTTTACCTAGAAATGTCAGTACCCAGTTATATTCTGTACATTTAGGAAAGTATCCAGGCCTTTTTTAAAGCAAGCTACTGAGCTGGCCAGAACCACCTCTGGAGGGAGTTTGTTCCACATTTTCACAGCTGTGAAGAAACCTTTCTGTATTTGGAGATAAAAAATCTCTTTTCCTCTAGATGTAAAGAGTGCCCCCTTGTCCTCTGTGATGACCTTAAAGTGAATAAATCAACACCAAGTTCACTATATGGACCCCTTATATATTTGTACATGTTGATCATATCCCCCCTTAATCTCCTCTTCTCAAGAGGGAATAGATTCAGTTCCTCTAATCTTTCCTCATAGCTGAGCTCCTCCATGCCTCTTATCAGTTTGGTTGCCCTTCTCTGTGCTTTCTCCAGTTCCCTGATATTCTTTTTGAGAACTGGTGCCCAAAACTGAACTGCATATTTCAGATGAGGTCTTACTAATGATTTGTAAAGGGGCAAAATGATATCTCTCTCTCTCTGGAGTCCATACCCCTCTTAATACAAGAAAGGACTTTGCTCGCTTTGGAAACCGCAGCTTGGCATTGCATACCATTATTGAGCTTATGATCTACCAAAACACCCAGATCCTTCTCCAATCTCCACTATTGATTCCCCCAGTTGTGCTTCCCCCTAGTATGTATGATGCATGCATATTCTCAGCCCCCAAGTGCATAACTTTACATTTATCAACATTAAACCTCCAATTCTATTGGAGTGCGGGAGAAAACCAGAGTACTCAGATGAAACCCATGCAGGCACTGGGAGAACATACAAACTACAGGCAGGAATAAGTGTTGTGTTTGTTTATACAGTATTGATCATACAGATAGCTCACAAATGTTCCTCATTTCGACAGACTATCCCATTTTCTTGACCAAATCCTTTTGTTCTTTATTCCTTCAAAAACATCTCTCGTTTGCTCTGGTGTAAAGATCTCTGAAAATATACTGTATATACAGCTTACCTGGGGTACATTTTCAGAGATGCAATTTATGTATCTGTTACATCCCACATCCAATCAATTTTATTTTGAATAACGTGTCTGAACCTAAACAGCTGCCACAGCCAGCTATTAACCAGGTAACATAGTTTTCCTGGTTAGACACCTTTTTTTTTTAACAGAGATGTGGTTAGACACCATTTTACCTGCAACTTTGGAAGACCACTTCTAAATTCCCATAGCTGGTACCCTTTATATGTTCCCTACAAGACTTGCTGTCAAACATGTTATATTATGTATGTAAACCTTCTCATTGCATGTCTTTTTGGCTTTTTCTACAGACTTGAAAGATATTGATTACTCTGTTACACTTGCTCAGGACAAGAATCGAACAAGAATAACCTTGCCTACACAACTTCTTTGAACTGAACTTGCCTTGAGTGTATCTTTGTGTTTGCTATAGGTGCTGTTTCTTATCTATCTGCCCATTTTATATATAAATACCAGGGATGAGCCAAGCACCCCCCTGTTCGGTTCGCACCAGAACCTGCGAACAGACAGAATGTTCGTGTGAACTTTAGAACCCTATTAAATACAATGGACTCGAACGTTCGAAATCTAAAGTGCTAACTATAAAGGCTAATATGCAATTTATTGTCCTAAAAAGTGTTTGGGGACCCGGGTCCTGCCCCAGGGGACATGTATCAATGCAAAAAAAGTTTAAAAAATTGACGTTTTTACGGGAGCGGTGATTTTAATAATGCTTAAAATGAAAAAATAAAAGTGAAATATTCCTTTAAATTTCGTACCTTGGGGGTGTGTATGATATGCATGTAAAGTGGCGCATGATTCCCGTGCTTAGAACTGTCCCTGCACAAAGTGTCATTTTTGAAGGAAAAAAAGTCATTTAAAACTCACTCGCGGCTATAATGAATTGTCGGCTTTTATCAATACATAGAAAAGTCATTGATAAAAAAATATAAAAAAGCGTGGGGGTTCCCCCAAATTCAATTACCAGGCCCTTTAGGTCTGGAATGGATATTGAGGGGAACCCCGCCGCAAATTTAAAAAAAAAATGGCGTGGGGTTCCCCCTAAATATCCATACCAGGCCCTTGAGATCTGGCATGGATTTTAAGGGGAACTCCACCCCAAATTAAAAAAAAAATGGCGTGGAGTCCCCCCAAAAATCCATACCAGACCCTTATCCGAGCACGCAACCTGGCCGGCCGCAGGGGAAGAGGGGGGGACGAGAGAGCGGCCCCCCCTCCCTCCTGAACCGTACCAGGCCACATGCCCTCAACATGGGGAGGATGTCCCCATGTTGATGGGGACAAGGGCCTCATCCCCACAACCCTTGCCCGGTGGTTGTGGGGGTCTGCGGGCGGGGGGCTTATCGGAATCTGGAAGACCCCTTTAACAAAGGGGACCCCCAGATCCCGGCCCCCCCCTATGTGAATTGGTAAGGGGTGCATTGTACCCCTACCATTTCACGAAAAAAGTGTCAAAAATGTAAATAAAAACACACAAACACCTTGGAAAAGTCCTTTATTAAAAAAAAACAAAAAAAAACATTCCAGCGATGAAATCCAGTGTCCCCCGGCGATCCTGATGTCCAGCACTGTCCGTCATTGGTTGTGCCTGTGCGGACCTGATGGGGAACTTCCTCCGCTGTGTTTTAAATGTATAGACCCGCCCCTTCTAAAGTTCCCTATCAGGTCCGCTCAGCGGACCAGATGCGGAACGCGAGAAGGGGCGGGTCTATTCATGTATTACACAGCGAACGAAGTTCCCCATCAGGTCCGCCCCCTTGGTATGTCAGACCCCGCCTACGTCATTGGCCTGAGCGGGAAACTTCCTTCACTGTGTAAATTTAAATTACAGGGGGAACCCCACGCCATCTGCTGAGCGGACCTGATGTGGAACTTTAGAAGGGGCGGGTCTATACATTTAAAACACAGCGGAGGAAGCTCCCCATCAGGTCTGCACAGGCACAACCAATGACGGACAGCGCTGGACATCGGGATCGCCACGGGACACTGGATTTCATCGCTGGAATGTTTTTTTTTTATTATTATTTTTTTCTTTTTTAATAAAGGACTTTTCCAAGGTGTGTGTGTTTTTATTTAAATTTTTTGACACTTTCTTTGTGAAATGGTAGGGGTACAATGTACCCCTTACCAATTCACATAGGGGGGGGCCGGGATCTGGGGGTCCCTTTTGTTAAAGGGGTCTTCCAGATTCCGATAAGCCCCCCGCCCGCAGACCCCCACAACCACCGGGCAAGGGTTGTGGGGATGAGGCCCTTGTCCCCATCAACATGGGGACATCCTCCCCATGTTGAGGGCATGTGGCCTGGTACGGTTCAGGAGGGAGGGGGGGCCGCTCTCTCGTCCCCCCCTCTTCCCCTGCGGCCGGCCAGGTTGCATGCTCGGATAAGGGCCTGGTATGGATTTGTGGGGGGACTCCACGCCATTTTTTTTTATTTGGGGTGGAGTTCCCCTTAAAATCCATGCCAGATCTCAAGGGCCTGGTATGGATATTTAGGGGGAACCCCATGCCATTTTTTTTTAAATTTGCGGCGGGGTTCCCCTTAATATCCATTCCAGACCTAAAGGGCCTGGTAATTGAATTTGGGGGAACCCCCTTGCTTTTTTTATCAATGACTTTTCTATGTATTGATAAAAGCAGACAATTCATTATAGCCGCGAGTGAGTTTTAAATGACTTTTTTTCCTTAAAAAATGACACTTTGTGCAGGGACAGTTCTAAGCACGGGAAACATGTGCAACTTTACATGCATATCATACACACCCCCCAGGTACGAAATTTAAAGGAATATTTCACTTTTATTTTTTCATTTTAAGCATTATTAAAATCACTGCTCCCGAAAAAACGGCCGTTTTTAAAACTTTTTTTTGCATTGATACATGTCCCCTGGGGCAGGACCCAGGTCCCCAAACACTTTTTAGGACAATAACTTGCATATAAGCCTTTATAATTAGCACTTTAGATTTCTCCCATAGACTTTTCGAATTTGCCGCGAACACCCCAAATTGTTCGTTGTTCGGCGAACGGGTGAACAGGCAATGTTCGAGTCGAACATGAGTTCGACTCGAACTCGAAGCTCATCCCTAATAAATACTTTTTTATTTTTTCATAATAGCTACAATTCTGAATTTACAGCTCTTTATTGTCACTGTTTTCTGTATTTTTGGCAATATGCATATCACATACATTTTAAAATACATATATAATTGTATATTAGACATATTATCTCAACAACCACTTTTTATCACCTGTAATATTCATTGTCAGATTAAAGAAAAATCTGTTACTTTGGCCAAGACCCCTTTAAAGTCATTTTTTTTAAATGTCTGGAAAATTTGCAATTATGCTATTACTACCACTGAGTTGGCACAGGTTCCTGGAGCAAATGACATTCTTGACGGGAAGTAAGAACATACATTATCTCTACAACTCCTGTCATTGCAAGTGCAAGTAGATGACTACGCTGCTGAAATGAGATCAAGATTTTAAACAATCCCATATTTTTGGAAGCCTGTGTTAGCATGGTATTAAAAAAAAGATGATACTCAGCTGGCTTACTCCTTCTTAAAACTGCCATATAAATCATTGTGTTGTTATGTTTATGCATTAAAAATTTATATATATACAGTATATATATATATATATATATATACACACACTGTATATATATATACGGTACTGTGCAAAAGTTTTATGCAGGTGTGAAAAAATGCTGTAAATTAAGAATGATTTCAGAAATAGAAGTGTTATTCAGCTAAGGACCATCCGCCGGCAGGTTGGCTCCCCTGGGCGAATCGCCGTAGCAGTACATCGGGCGCACGGCTACCTAGGAGGCACGCGTGCACGCACCCAGTGCACCCGCAGCGATCAGATTTGTTTCAGAACCGATCAGTCTCCATGCCCAGGCCAATGATTTCTGGCCTGGACCTGGTGATCGGTTCTGGTGAATGTCCTCTGCCTGTGTAATGTAAACACAGGCAGAGGAACTGATGTCACCTCCCCTTTGTGGAATCCTTTTCGGTTCCAGAGAGAGGAGAGAGGACATCTAAACATGAGTTGCACCTACACTACACTGACATAGGCACACTCTCAGAAAATAGCTTGGGGTGTCTACTTTCCAAAATAGGGTCATCTGGGGGGGTGGGGGGGGGGGTTTGTGCTATCTTGGCATTTTATGGCCTCCGAAACTGTGATAGGTAGTGAGGCGTGAAATCAAAAATTTACACCCTTAGAAATCCTGAAGGCAGCGATTGGTTTTTGGGGTCCTGTACGCGGCTAGGCTCCCAAAAACTCTCACACATGTGGTATTCCCGAGAAGCAGCAGAATGTATTTTGGGGCGTAATTCCCCATATACCCATGGCATGTGTGAGCAATATATCATTTAGTGGCAACTTTTTTTTTTTTAATCACTTGTGACAAAAAAATAAAATATTCAATGGGCTCAACATGCCCCTCAGCAATTTCCTTGTGGTGTCTACTTTCTAAAATGGAGTCATTGGGGGGGGGGGGGGAGGGGGGAAGTTTATGACTGCCCTGCCATTTTAGCACCTCAAGAAATGAGATCTAAAATCTGCGTAAATTCCAGAAAATGTACCATAGTTTGTAGACGCTATAACGTTTGTGCAAACAAATAAATATACGCTTATTGACATTTTTTTTTACCCAAGAATACATTGGGTACATACATTGGCTGAATACATTTTGGCCTAAATGCATGTCTAAAATTTAGTTTATTGTATTTTTTTATAACAAAAAGTCGAAAATATCATTTTTTTTTAAAAAAATCTGCCTTTTTTTAGTTTATATCGCAAAAAAATTAAATCCCAAAGGTGATCAAATACCACCAAAAGAAAGCTCTATTTGTGGGAAATAAAGGACACAAATTTTGTTTGGGTACAGCATTGTATGACCGCACAATTATCAGTTAAAGCAGTGCAGTGCTAAATTGTAAAAAGTGCTCTGATCATTAGGGGGCAAATCCTTCCGGTCCTTAAGTGGTTAAAAAAAATAACAAACATGTTTTCCTGGACCTCCCCATGTCAGCCTACTATGGGTCAGGTCCACTCTCTCTGACCCCTCGAGGACCACCTCTTTCTTAGCCCATAAAGGGTGGCTGTCTGCCCACACCAGTGTTCTTTTTCCGTCCTCACTCCGGACGCCTTTTATTTATTTATTTATTTATTTATATTTTTATTTTATTTATTTCATCATCCACCATCCATCCTGGTCGGGTTCAGCCTCTCCCGTCTCAGAAGACCCCCCCCCCCATTTAGGCTGTAAATCTCCTGAGGAGGTGGGTTCCCGTGGTGCTGGGATATTAAGGTGCAGTATAAATGACTGCGTATTACTGGCAAAGGTCACTGGCAGTATAAATGACTGTATATACCTTTGTTAGGCAGGTGCTGGCACTCTCTCCTTCCATGTTTTTGTGTGTTCAGGCAGTGGTTTGGCTCGCTGGGACTTGCAGTTCTACCCTCACGTGTATGTCTTTCAGGAAGCTCAGAGTTGGGCAGGTGAGGTCAGAGGCAGCTTCCTCTTTGGGTTGCCTAGCAAACACCAGAATGTTCATTGCTGATTTGCAGCAGGCTCTGTCCTCTAGGGTCACTCTCTGAGCCGCTCTGTGTGCAGGAGGCCTCATCGCTGCTTTACTGCTCTAATCTCAGCTCCAGCTGATCAATCTGCTGCTCTGCTCTGCTCTGCTCTACTCTGCTCTACTCTGCTCTGGTAAGCCTCACTTCCTGGTCTCTCATTACTTACTGCTGTGTTAAGGTGTCTGTCAGAATGTTTAGATTTTCCTGTGCCTTATAGGTCTGGGGAATTTTGCCTGCCTGCCTAGCTGCCTTAGCACTGAAGATCGGATGGAGAAATTTATTTATTTATTTTTATAAAAAAAAAAAAAAAAGTTTTTTATTTATTTATTTGTTTAAAAGAGAGCACATCCTCTGTGTTTTACAGAGAGAAGGGCCCAGTGCGGGATAAATGCCTGCAAAGAGGTTTCGAATCAGCATTCCAGTCTCAAAGGCATGACAAATCGCAGAGTTGCATGCAGCTGGATGGACGCCCATTGTCACGGCATTCCAGATCTCCCTCGTTCTTACCTCACTTTAGTCGCTCGGAAAGCCTCTAGAAAGAGTAAATCCGGGCGCAGACACAGATACAGATACAGAAGAGGATCCCGCCCAGGCATCTTGCTCCAAGGGGGCGGCTCGGGACAATGCTGCGAAAGCACGCCAGGTTAAATCCTACATTAAGCACAGGGTCAAGGAGGGGTTAAAGAGTGTTTTTAGGAATCCTGCTCCTCCTGCTGTATCTTCAGCATCTACAGATTCGGATCATTGTGTTTTCAGTGCGTTTTAACTCTGAAGTCGATAGCGATTCGGATCCATCTGAGGCAGAATTGGTCTCGGAATCGCATACATTTGATCTTAGCTCTGGTTCCCCCCTTGGTGGAGACTGTTTAGGATGCGATGGAGTGGCAGGAAGAATCATCGCCTCCAAAGAAACAGCAGAGATACTATCCGTGTTTAAGGAAATCATTATCTTCCTTCCCATTCATTTCCGAAACTAAAGAAGTAACTGACGATGAGTGGGCGAGGCCCGAGAAGAAGCTCAATGTGCATAATAGAGTATTGAAGCTGTGCCTCTTGGGCCACTACGCCTAAGGTGGATGCTTCATTACAGAGATTCACCCGCCACACTACACTTCCGCTGGTGGATTCAGTCTCCTTTGGGGATCCTATGGATCGCTGAATAAATGCAGACCTAAAAAGGTTGTATAGTTTGGCCGGAATAGCCTGCAGACCGGCAATAGCACTCACTTCTGTGGCACCCCCTTAGAGTGTGGGTAGCGTAGCTAGTGGATGGACGTTCGGTTGAAAGTCTGGGAAGTGGCAGTTCTTCTCCTTTGTAGTTTGGGAAGACTGCTGTAGAGTTTGTGGCTGAAGTGGCTGTCGGCCAGGTCAAGATGACAGCAAAGAAGCACAGTCTGTGTTCGGTTCCATTCTACGGAAGCTGCTCTTTGGGAAGACTTAGAATCAGTGATTCAGCGGGTTTCCGGCGGCAGATTTGGCCTTATCCTGCAGAAGAGAAAAAGACAACGGACACCTCCCCCACCTGTTCTAGTGCCTAGGATTCAGCGCTCTCACCGCCGTGGCCCGGGTTCGATTCCCGGTCAGGGAATTTGTCTTCCAGCCCTTTTGGTTTGACAAGAGATCCAAAAAAAAGGAGGATTCAGAGAGGCCAGTGTTTACAGGCCTGGTAGGCTTCATTTAGTGGAAGGGAGCCAGTTCGACCTTCCGGGAGCCTTCCAAGCCCAGGGCCAACAAAGCTCCTGAGGCTTCAGATAAGTCCTTCTGAAGGTGTCTCCGCTCAGCCCTCTCAAGTAGGAGCAAAACTAGCCCAATTCGGGGAGGTTCGGGCGGGCAAAATACAGGAGGCCTGGATTGTAGCCATCATTCGATCGCGTTATCGTCTCGAGTTCAGAGCAAGGCCTTCTCAGACCTTGTTCGTAGAAATTCTAATTCCTACGGATTTGGAAAGCAGGCAATGTTTGCAAGGATGTATAGGGGAGCTGTTGGCAACAAGGGCCATTATTCTGGTTCCAAGGCACGAATTGGGTCAAAGTGCATGTTCCCCCCGGTTTCTGGTCCCAGAGGCTTCAGGGAGTTTCAGACCAGTTTTGGACCACAAAGTCCAGAATTCTTACATGAAGGTTCCACCATTCAAAATGGCGATCATTTCGGTTGTGGAGTCGGTAGACTGAATGGTTTCCACCGATCTGGCCGATGCGTATTTTCATGTTTCCATAGACGCATCTCATAATCGCTTTCTCAGGTTTTCCGTAGAAGGCTCTCACTTTCCATTTCAATGTCTCCCATTCGGTCTCTGCGCGGCTCCAAGAACATTTTCAAAGCTACTATCTGCTGTCGTCGCATCTCTCAGGGTCAGGAGTGCAAATATTCCATTATCTAGTTGAGATGCTACTTCTGGGTCTGTCTAAAGAGCTCCTTCTAGTTCATGTGAATCTCACCTGCAAAACACTAGCTCAGTTTGGTTGGTTGATCAACTTTTCGGAGACTCGGATGCTTCCGACCCAAATGTTGGAGTATTTAGGAGTACAATTCGACATGGATCGGGGTTGTCTTTCTCTTCCTCAGAGGAAGGTCCAGGAGATCCAGTCTCAGACAAAAGCAGTGATGGCCAGGCATTCTGTGATGGTGAAGGAATGCATGCAGTATCTGGGGGTTCTATCAGCCATGATTCCAGTAGTCACGTGGGTCAAGTGGCGCAGAAGAAGGTTTCAATGCAACTTTCTTCTTCAGTCACTCCTTGTTCCAGAACATCTTTCTGCCAATTCCGATAATCTGGTCCCTGGTTGGTGGTCAGTAGCTCGCAATCTTTCCCGCGGAGTTCCGTTGAAGGCCTCAGAACCAGTAATGGTGACGACCAATGCCAGTCTGGCAGACTGGAGGGCACACTGCCTGGGACAGCAGGTTCAAGGCCAATGGAACTTTTGTGGCCCTAAGAGGTCAACTTTCCTGGGATTGGATGCTGTCGGACACGCTCCCTTAGCATTCCAACCTATGTTGCGAGGTCGAGCTGTCAAGATCCTTTCGGACAACAAAACTACGGTGGCTTATGTGTCTCAAGGGGGCACAAGAAGTCGCCCTCTCCTTCGGGTGGCATGTCAAATCTTCCTGTGGGCAGAGAAGAATCTCGGATCTCTTACAGCATCTTATCTCCCAGGGCCCGAGAATGTTTTAGCAGATCGCTTGAGTCGAAGCTTTAAGGATCATAACAAATGGGGCCTCAACCCCAAGTGCCTACGCAAGATCTTCAGTAGGGATGAGCCGAACACCCCCCGGTTCGGTTCGCAGCAGAACATGCGAACAGGCAAAAAATTTGTGCGAACACCTTTAAAGTCTATGGGACACGAACATGAAAAATCAAAAGTGCTCATTTTAAAGGTTAATATGCAAGTTATTGGCATAAAAAGTGTTTGGGGACCTGCCCCAGGGGACATGTATCAATGCAAAAAAAAGTTTTAAAAATGGACGTTTTTTCGGGAGCAGTGATTTTAATAATGCTTAACCACTTAAGCCCCGGACCATTTTGTAGCTAAAGGACCAGGCCTCTTTTTGCGATTCGGCACTGCGTCGCTTTAACTGACAATTGCGCGGTCGTGCAACGTGGCTTCCAAACAAAATTGACGTCCTTTTTTTTCCCACAAATAGAGCTTTCTTTTGGTGGTATTTGATCACCTCTGCGGTTTTTATTTTTTGCGCTATAAACAAAAATAGAGCGACAATTTTGAAAAAAATTCAATATTATTTACTTTTTGCTATAATAAATATCCCCCAAAAATATATAAAACATTTTTTTTCCTCAGTTTAGGACTATACATATTCTTCTACATAATTTTGGTAAAAAAAATCGCAATAAGCATTTATTGATTGGTTTGTGCAAAAGTTATAGTGTCTACAAAATAGGGGATAGTTTTATGGCATTTTTATTAATATATATTTTTTTTACTAGTAACGGCAGCGATCAGCGATTTTTATCGTGACTGCGACATTATGGCAGACACATCGGACACTTTTGACACTATTTTGGGGCCATTGTAATTTTTGCAGCGATCAGTGCTATAAAAATGCACTGATTACTGTGAAAATGACACTGGCAGTGAAGGGGTTAACCTGTAGGGGGTGCTGACGGGGTTAAGTGTTTCCTTGGGAGTGATGTGTGGGGGCATGGCTTGGCGTGTGACGTCACTGATCTTCGTTCCCTATGACAGGGACCAGACGATCAGTGACACTAGGAAGAACGGGGAAAGGTTTGTTTACACTTATCTCTCCCCGTTCTTCAGCTCTGTGACCTGATCGCGGGACACTGGCAGCGATCGCATCCCGCGGGCTCGGTCACGGAGCTCAGGACCAGGTCACAGCACGCCGACGGTGGCGCGCGCACGAACCACGGCTGGGCTCTTAAAGGGCAACATACCTGTACGTGCTTGTGCCCAGCCGTGCCATTCTGCCGACGTATATCGGCATGAAGGGGTCCTTAAGTGGTTAAAGTGAAACAATAAAAGGACATGTATCAATGCAAAAAAAAGTTTTAAAAATTGACGTTTTTTCGGGAGCAGTGATTTTAATAATGCTTAACCACTTAAGCCCCGGACCATTTTGTAGCTAAAGGACCAGGCCCCTTTTTGCGATTCGGCACTGCGTCGCTTTAACTGACAATTGTGCGGTCGTGCAACGTGGCTCCCAAACAAAATTGACGTTGTTTTTTTCCCACAAATAGAGCTTTCTTTTGGTGGTATTTGATCACCTCTGCGGTTTTTATTTTTTGGGCTATAAACAAAAATAGAGCAACGCATTTTTTTTTTACATTTTGGTTCGGGGTTCCCCTTAATATTCATACCAGACCCAAAGGGCCTGGTAATGGACTGGGGGGGAACCCATGCCGTTTTTTTCAATTACTTTTATCTGTATTGCCGGGACCCGACAATTCATTATAGCCGCGAGTAGTTTTAAATTACTTTTTTTCCTTTAGAAATTTCATTTTGTGCAGGGACTGTTATAAACACGGGAAACATGCGCTACTTTACAGGCATACTATAGACACCCCCCAGGTACGAAATTTAAAGGAATATTTCACTTTAAGCATTATTAAAATCACTGCTCCCAAAAAAACAGCCATTTTTAAAACTTTTTTTGCATTGATACATGTCCCTTGGGGCAGGACGCAGGTCCCCAAACACTTTTTATGACAATAACTTGCATATTACCCTTTAAAATGAGCACTTTTGATTTCTCCCATAGACTTTTAAAGGGGGTTCCGCGGCTTTCAAATTTGCTACGAAAACCCCAAATTGTTCGCTATTCGGCGAACGGGCGAACAGCCAATGTTCGAGTCAAACTCATGTTCGACCCGAACATAAAGCTCATCCCTAATCTTCAGGGTCTGGGGGACCCCTTCGATAGATCTTATGGCATCGGAGGAGAATTGTCAACTTCCTTGCTTCTCTCCCGGACAAGGCATCCACAGGCATTGGGTCAGGGTGCTCTGTCCAGGCCTTGGAACTTCCCCTTGGTGTATGTGTTCCCGCCGCTTCCATTGCCTCTCAAAATCTTGCTGAAGTTTCAGCGAGAAGAGGTCACAGCAATAGTAGTCCTACCTTACTGGCTCAGGAAGCCGTGGTTCCCTCTGGCCTGAAGGATAGGTTGGGCTCACCAATCCCACTGCCGCCTTGTCAGAATCTCCGTCTGCAAAGTGGGGCATGACCCCCGAACCCCGGGAGGTTGAAGTTAATGACTTGGAGGTGAGAGGGGCCTTAACTGGCTTGGATCTCTCGGGCCGTGTAGTGGAGACATTATTACAGGCTTGTAAGAGGTCCACGAATGTAACCTATCACCGGATCTGGAATACTACAGAAAGGGGTTGGGTCCTTGGATCTCCTTCAGTATGAAACATTTTGGAGTTTCTGTAGGGTGGTCTCGATAAGGGGTTAGCTTATAATTCCCTGAAGGGTCAAATCCCCGCCTTGTCGGCTATGTCATGTACAAGATGTGCTCTACATCGATTGGTGATCTGATTTTTAGGGGCAGCCTTAGAAATCAGACCTCCATTTAAATAGTTTTTTTTCCAAAATGGGACTTATCGCTAGTCTTGAGAACCCTGCTGGTTCCTCCGTTTGATCAAGCTTTCTCTTGTTCATTGTTTCTTTTAACAGTTTTTTTGTTTTTTGCTAGCCATTGCCTTGGCCAGAAGAGTCTCTGAGTTGTGCACCTTCTCATCTAAAGAACCATATTGTTTGGTGCTCCCAGACAAGATAGTCCTTAGGCCGGTACCGAGCGTTCTACCTAAGGTGGCCACATAATTTCGTATGAACTAGGAGATCTTTCTCCCAGCCTTTCCGACGGATACAGCTGATGATGAGTTGAGTAGGTTAAAGCTGGTCTCTGCGGTATCAATGGACTTAAGCTTTTGAAAATATGATCAGCTGTAGGTTTTCCCAATGGGGCCTAAAAAGGGTATGCCAGCAATATCTACAGTTGTGTCTTCCTGGACTGTCAAGACCAGTCATGTTGCATACAGAACGCTGGGCCTTCCTCCTGCTTCAGAGATCAAAGCACATTCGACGAGGGGTATGGCAGCATCCTGGGTAGCATACGCGAAGGTCGCCCCAGAGGTAGTTTGCAGAACAGCAAGCTGGGGCTCGCCCCAACACCTTTTTAGGCAGTACAGGCTTAATGTGGCTTGTCTGCCTGAGGAAACATTTGGCTCTGCGGTTATTACGGTGGCTGTCGCCCATTTTAAAATTTGAGTAACATTGCATTGAGGGTTTGGCTTATTTTTTAGTTTTGTCTTCCCTCCCTTCTTAATATTGCTTGGTACATCCCATAGTAGGCTGACATGGGGAGGTCCAGGAATAAGGAAAATTGTTATCCATACTTACCGTAATTTTCCTTTCCTGGATCCTCCCCATGTCAGCCGGAGGATTCCCACCCAGTTTATCCGTCGCAAGGCAGGTATTTTTTGAACACTGGTGTGGGCAGACAGCCGCCCATTATGGGCTAAGAAAGAGGGGTCAGAGAGGGCGGTCCTGACCCATAGTAGGCTGACATGGGGAGGATCCAGGAAAGGAAAATTACGGTAAGTATGGATAACAATTTTCCTTAATACAGTATCTCACAGAAGTGAGGACACCCCTCACATTTTTGTAAATATTTTCTGTACGTTTTGAGAGTTTTGTTGAGACACAACACGATCATGACTTTCTGTAGTCTCTGGTATATAAGGATAATACCATCTTTCTTCATCTGAACATTCCTCCTCTTGGTCCACATCCATTCTGGTCTCCTTTCTGTTACTTGATTGTCTTTGTTTCATTGGTACTCTTGGAATGTGTCCTTCAATTGGTAGGTCATTTACTGGTAGTAAAAGATTTCTGTGCAGCACTCGAATAGTCTTTTTACCACTTTCAGGCTGAATTTTGTACACAGGCCCATCTTTGATTCTTTCTACCACTTTGTGTACTGATTCTTCCCAGTATGAACAAAGTTTACCAGGTCCTCCTCTTTCAGAGAGATTTCGTACTAAGACCCTATCACCCGGTTGAAGAGGTGCTCCTTTTATCTTCTTGTCATAGTACTTCTGCCCTTTAGCAGATGATTTTTGGCTATTCTCGGATGCGATTTTGTAAGCTTCTTGCATTCTGGATGCCCATTTTTGAGTAAATGTTGGTTGACTTTCTGATTCATTTTCCAAATTTAGGTTGAGCATTAGGTCAATAGGCAAACGAGGAGATCATCCATACAATAGAAAGAATGGCGAGTATCCTGTGGCTTCATGCCTGGTGCAATTGTATGCATGAACCATATGTGGAAGATATTCTTTCCAATCTGACTTTTTCTCTTCCTCTAAGGTGTGAAGCATCTGTAACAAAGTACGGTTCAGTCTCTCCACTGGGTTACCCTGTGGATGGTACGGAGTAGTTCTTGAATGAGAAATCCCTGCCAATCGTTGCAATGTCTGAAACAAGTTGTTTTCAAATTCTCTTCCTTGGTCATGGTGGAGTTTCTCTGGATAGCCAAAACGTGGTATGAAATCTTGAAAGATCTTTTCTGCCGCCATTTTTCCAGATTTGTTCTTAGTGGGATACGCTTGTGCAAAGCGTGTGAAGTGGTCAACTATTACAAGTATATACTCATATCCTCCTTTGCTTTTTTCCAAGTGAAGATAATCAATGGATACTAACTCCAAGGGTGAACTGGTAGTAATCGAACCCATAGGTTCTCTTTCGGTGATATTTGGACGCTTTTGTTTGATGCAGCTGCACTTCTTCAGCACATATTCATCAATGTCTCTTTGGATAAATGGCCAGTAAAATCGTTCACGTGCTAGGTGGGTTACCTTGTCAGTACCAATGTGACCCATGTCATCATGAAGATTTTTTAAGACCAATGGTTTTAGCTTTTCTGGTAGAACTAGCTGTTTTCGGGTTCCAGCGTGTCGGTAGAGGATTCCTTCATCAACTCTGAGTTTGTTCCATTCATGTATCAAACGTCTTGTTTTACTGGTCATACTTTCCTTTTCTTTGTGGTTTGGAATCCAGTCGTTCTTCTTAAGCCAGACAACTTCTCTAATGTTGGTATCGTCTTGTTGTAATGCTCTGATGTTCTCCTGAGTCATTGGGCAGATTGTCTGTCCTTTCAGCAATTCTTCGGCCACATCACTTTCTGAGTGAAAAGTCAATGAAGCCACCCATAGTGCCTCTTCTTTGTCGACAGCTTTGCTCCCTTGCCACATAGCTGACACAACCTCAGATAGTACAAGCTCTGTGTACTCACTCAAATTCTTTGTGAGTTCCACCGGAAATCGTGACAGTGTATCCGCGTCTGCATTCTGTTTACCTGGCCTGTACTTGATATCGAAGTGGAAATCGGCCAACTCGCCAACCCAGCGATGACCCACAGCATTCAGTCTGGCAGTACTCAATACATATGTCAATGGGTTGTTGTCTGTGTAGACTGTGAATGTTGGAGCGTAGTACAAGTAATCTCTGAATTTGTCACAGACTGCCCACTTGAGAGCTAAAAACTCAAGTTTACCAGAGTGAAGATGGTAATTGCGCTCTGCTGGAGTCAATGTTCTGGAGCCAAACCCGATAACACAAAGTTTTTCTCCTTGTCGTTGGTACAGTACAGCACCTAGGCCTTCATTGGAAGCATCAGTGTGTAATACGAAGGGTAGGTCAAAATCAGGGTATGCTAGTATTGGTGGATTGGTTAGCATGTCCACCAGTCTGGATACTACAGCTTGATGTTTGGGTGTCCATTGAATCTGTGTTTTAGATGGCACTTGTGTTTTGTTCCCATTTTTCTTTGTAGGTTTCCCTTGATTGTTTTTGGTAATGGATGTAGCAGATTCTTTCTCAGTGTTCTGCAAAAGTTCATACAGTGGTTTAGCAAGTCGAGAGAAATCTTGAATGAAGGACCTGTAGTAGCTCAGGAATCCTAACAAAGATCTGACTCCTCCCACTGTTTTTGGTTCTTTCCTTTTCAATTGTAATACCGCTTCAAGATCTTTTGGGTCAATTTTTATGCCCTTTTCACTTGTTTCTCACACATGCTGCTCTAAACTTCTAATATCAGTAAAACTATAGAATACAGTCTGCTGGAACTTTCCCTGCATCTGCTCCAGATGTTTAGGAATCTTTCTATTATAGTTTAATGCAGATTAGGAATGATTTAGAGTACATACCTGCAAAGAATCACACAAACAGCATGAGACAAGACCACTGGGTTTTATGGCTGGAAATTGTTTGACTCCAGTCACATGGTGGGTGGCCTTATATAAACTCTGTTTGTGTACCTTCTCTGCCATCTACTGGGTCCTGATAGAATAGCAGGAAGGTATTTCTTTGCTAGAAATAAAATAAAATAAATGAATATGTACTTTGCTTTGGGGTGTCTGTTTTGTGACCATATAAACCCCAGTCCGTCACATGTACAGCTTGTATAACAGTGTAAAGTTGCTGTCCCCTCAAACTAACTCAACACACAACCATTAATGTCTAAACCGCTGACAACAAAAGTGAGTACACCCCTAATTGAAAATGTCCAAATTGGCCCCAAAGTGTCAATATTTTGTGTGGCCACCATTATTTTCAAGCACTGCCTTAACCCTCTTGGGCATGGAGTTCACCAGAGCTTCACAGGTTGCCACTGGAGTCCTCTTCCACTCCTCCATGATGACATCACGGAGCTGGTGGATGTTAGAGATCTTGCGCTCCTACACCTTCCATTTGAGGATGCCCCACAGATTCTCAATAGGGGTTAGGTCTGGAGAAATGCTTGGCCAGTCCATCACCTTTACCCTTAGCTTCTTTAGCAAGGCAGTGGTCATCTTGGAGGTGTGTTTGGGGTCGTTATCATGTTAAAATACTGTCCTGCGGCACAGTCTCCAAAGAGAGGGGATAATGCTCTTCTTCAGTATGTCACAGTACATGTTGGCATCCATAGTTCCCTCAATGAACTTTAGCTCCCCAGTGCCGGCACCACTCATACAGCCCCAGACCATGCACGAAAACATGGGAACTGGGGTATAGAAATATGGCAGCAGGTGTTCTGGCTAATGAGTCAAAACTTGAAACAGCATTTAGACTGCTATAAACTGTCACTTGTAGTAATGGTTGGGTCAATCGGGATACATGGGAAGTTGTGACGCTCTGGCAACATCTAAGTAGCAGTAGCCTGAGCGATTAGGAGTTTTAGTTTAGTTAAATGACACCATCTAGATTAGAGCTAGTGACCTATTAGTTGTCTCTGTCCAACCCTTGAAGGCCCAGAAAGTGTCAAGGCTATCTCATGTAGTCCTGAGGCAGATGGTAAAAGCTGTGTAACATCTCAGGTACATAATAATGCTATAATAATGTTCTCGGAAAGCTGGTCTTTGTAAAGTTCTACATAATTATGAAAGAGCTACTAATCATTTAGACTGGGTTCACACCAGCTCCGTTCTCTGTGCAAAGAGAAGAAGCAGCTGTTCAGTGCTTCCTCTGCGTTGTAGCTGCGTATCAGATGAGCAGGGAGAGGGGGGAGGTGTAGTGAGCAGGGGGAGAGAATGCCTGTTCACAACGGAATGCATCTGCAAATCAGATGCGTGTCCATAGAAGATAATGGGCCTGAATTCGCACCTGAGCCAGAACACAATGCCTAGAAAACGCACACATTTTTTCTGCACTGCGCAGTGCAAGTCCACTGCAGATATGTGAACCAGCCTCATTAAAATGTATGTATTTTAAAATGGCATGCGAATTGGATGCGTTGTAAGCCGTATCCAATTTGCATAGGTGTGAACCGGGCCTAAATCTGTATGGTAGAATTTATCTCTGGGACTTCTTTGAGTCAGATGGCAAACTCTTATCCCAGGCACTTGCCTCCACTGCAGACCCCCCTTTGGACTTATGGAGCGATCTTCAGCTTTGGCACTTTCTCCCTCAATGTTCCATTCCCCAGGCATCTCATGTCAGCTCACAGAGTTGGAGAGTATTTGTCATAAGTGGGAACCAATTCACCACAGCCTTTCTACCATTTATGCTGCCCTTATACGACCGGAGTCGAGTTTTACCCCCTCCTTCATCTCCAGGTGGGAATCCGACTTTGCTATACAGTTTACCGATTCACAAAGGAGAAAATCCTCCACTTTGCCCAGAAATCCTCCATGGCCACTAAGCTCCAAGAGACCAATTATAAGATCCTGACAAGGTGGTATAGGGTTCCCGTGACCTTACAACTTATTTTTTCGCAAGTACCTGAAGTGTGCTGACGGTGCAATGGGGCTCGTGGTTACATATTTTCTGGGAGTGTCCAAAGCGTAAACTGTTCTGGCAAGACGTGGCTAGTACTATCAAACACTTGACTAATGTCGATCTGGCGGACGACCCTGCAGCATGTTTGCTGCACCTCTCTCTCGATGGCCAATTAAAAAATACAAGACCTTTCTTACTATTCAGCTATTAAATGCGTCCAAGGCGTGCATTCCCTTGTGCTGAGGGTCTGTGCAGTTTTTTGCTGCTATTGTGTACTTGATCATGTATTCAAAAAATGGGAAGAGGGAGAGAAGGGATTTTGGCGGTGCAAACAGTAAAGTAATGATGAGAAGGAGATTGATATTCATTAAAAACTTTTTACAATTTATTTAATATATTCATAAAAATTATCCTGGATAGTCAATATAGAGGCACAATGGATAAACCAAGGTGGCTAAAATACAGTTGGAAGGTGGTCAGAGTGTACAGGTCATTTTCAAGCAGGCAACAGAGTGTTTCACTTATGTAGCTTCTTCAAGGGTAGTACGAAAACGCTCAATGCTAACATTAACAACTGTATAGATAGAAAGAACATATATATTAGATTTTAATTTTTTCAACGTTTCTATGTATTATATAAAAACAACACTAGTATCAAAACATTTAAAGAAAACACCATGCCTTGATCTAAGACTAAACTCACCCCGCTGTGAATCTCAGGCAGATAGAACCACCGACATTGTCCCAGGATCAGACAAGGGTCCCCCAAAGGGGCTAAGGACTGTCCCTAATGGTCACAGAGGACAAAATATGGGACTGCTGAGTGGTAAATAAGAAAGGAAATAAAAAAATATATATATAAAAATAAATGGGTAGGACAATAATAAGGAAAGGAGAAAAATATAAAAATAAAAAAATATAATAAAATAAAACTAAATATAATTTAGTTTTATTTTATTATATTTTTTTATTTTTATATTTTTATTTTCCCTTGGATACAGCCCAGCCCCGATCAGAGTAAAGAGCCAATAAAATGGCTCTTTACCACGTAATCACAGCCGGTCACTAAATGTAAACAAAACACACTGATGTGTGTGTAACTTACTGTTGCTGGGTTCTCCTCTTCACACACCGATCCAGTGTGAGGAGGAGATCAGCTAACAGTGAGTTACACACTACATATGTACCACTGTGCCCAGATTGCCCCCCCTAAATAAAGAGTACCTGTCATCTAGTATCTAGTACCTGCCACCAGAGTACCCGTCCATCAGTAGTACCTGTCCATCAGGAGTACCCGCCACCTCACTAGAGTACCCGCCACCTCACCAAAGTACCCGCCACCAGTCCACCAGGAGTACCTGTCCACCAGGAGTACCTGTCCACCAGGAGTACCTGCCACCTCACCAGAATACCCGCCACCTCACCAAAGTACCCGCCATCAGGAGTACCTGTCCACCAGGAGTACCTGTCCACCAGGAGTACCCGCCACCTCACCAGAATACCCACCACCTCACCAAAGTACCCGCCACGAGTCCATCAGGAGTACCTGTCCATCAGGAGTACCTGTCCACCAGGAGTACCTGCCACCTCACCAGAATACCCGCCGACTCACCAGAATACCGACAACCTCAACCAAAGTACCAGCCACCAGTCCATCAGGAGTACCTGTCCATCAGGAGTACCTGTCCACCAAGAGTACCCACCACCTCACCAGAATACCCGCCACCTCACCATAATACCCGCCACCTCACCAAAGTACCCGCCACCAGTCCATCAGGAGTACCTGTCCATCAGGAGTACCTGTCCATCAGGAGTACCTTCCACCAGAGTACCCGCCACCAGTCCATCAGGAGTACCTGTCCATCAGGAGTACCTATCCACCAGGAGTACCGTCCACCTCACCAGAGTACCCGCCACCTAACCAGAGTACCCGCCACCAGTCCATCAGAAGTACCTGTCCATCAGAGTACCCGCCACCTCAGAGTACCCGCCACCAGTCCATCAGGAGTACCTGTTCATCAGAGTACCTGCCACCTCACCAGAGTACCCACCACCAGTCCATCAGGAGTATCTGTCCATCAGAGTACCTGTCCACCAGAGTACTCGCCACCTCACCAAAGTACCCGCCACCTCACCAAAGTACCCGCCCCCTCACCAAAGTACCCGCCACCAGAGTACATACAGCCACTATGTCCAGAAAGGTGTACACCCCAGAAGAAGCATACCAAATACTCAGTCTGACCGATGAGAGCAACGGGGAGCTCTCACCGCTCAGTTCTGATTCCGATTCTGGTTCGGAATATGAGCCCCCCGAAGGCAGCACATCTGGATCCGAATTAGAGGAGGACACAGTCCGTCCAAAAAGAAGACGGTCTGAACACCAGGTAGCTACCAGCAGTGCCAACGACGGTAGACCCCAGGAAGCGAGGCCCAGTACAAGCGCTGCTAGACCCCAGGAGGAGAGGCCCAGTACAAGCGCTGCTAGACCCCAGGAGGAAAGGCCCAGTGCAAGTGCACGCCAAAGAAGTAGGACCCGAACCCTGCTTCCAGATGGCTTGGCAAACCCATTGTGGCTGCCTTCTACCTCAGAGTCAGCCACTATCCCCCCTTTTACAGCACAGCCTGGTGTGCAGGTCAACACTGCAGGTTTTTCCAAACTTGATTTTTTTTTATTTATTTTTCCCTGATGAATTGCTTCAAGGCATTGTGGACCAAACTAACCTTTTTGCTCAACAATTTATTGAAAACTACCCCAGCTCCAGCTATGCCCGCCCTTTTCGAATGGAGACCCCTAACAGTGGTGGAGCTTAGATTGTTTTTAGGCCTAACGCTTAACATGGGGCTTACAAAAAAAATGAAATGAATAGGTATTGGTTGAAGAAACCCATCCACCATATGCCAATTTTTACATCGGCCATGTCCAGGTCCCGATACGAACTTATAATGAGGTTTCTGCATTTCAGTGACAACTCACAGTGCCCCCCCCCCCGAAATCACCCAAACTTTGAAAAATTATATAAAATTCGCCCCCTAATAAAAAAAAATTCCAAGAAGTTTGCCGAACTTTATGTCCCTGATAAAAACATTTCTGTGGACGAATCCCTGGTGCATTTCACAGGCCGGCTGGGAATCAAGCAATATATCCCCAGTAAGCGGGCGAGGTACGGCTTGAAGCTCAACAAGCTCTGTGAAAGCGCCACTGGTTATGTGCACTCATTCCGCGTGTACGAAGGCAAAGATTCCCAGCTCCAGCCCCCTGAGTGTCCATCGTACATGGGAATAAGTGGAAAAATTGTTTGGGAGTTGGCATTCCCACTCCTCCAAAAGGGGTATCATATTTACATGGACAACTATTATACCAGCCTGCCCCTTCTCCGCCACCTCTACCTAAAAAAAACTCTGGCCTGTGGTACAACAAGAAAAAACAGAAAGGGCTTCCCACAGCGTCTTGTCACCACAACCATTCAAAAGGGGGAATTGGCAAGCTTGAGGAACGAGGAAGTGTTGGCTGTGAAGTGGAGGGATAGGAAAGACGTGTACATCATGTCCACCATCCACAATGACACCTCGGTGGAACTTCCCAGAAGACGCGGTACCGTTCGCAAGCCTTCCTGCATCAATGAGTACAATAAATTCATGGGTGGTGTGGATTTAAATGACCAAATGTTGCAGCCCTATCTTTCAACCCGAAAATCTCTCTTCTGGTATAAAAAATTTGCAATTTACTTTTTTCATTTGGCCCTGTTAAATTCTTTCATAATTTACCAAAAATCAACAGAAAGACCCACCACCTTCATGAGGTTTATTTAAGACATTGTTACTGCCCTGATCTACCAACAAACATCCCCCCCAGAAAGCATTCACTCAGATTGTGTCAGCAGACTACATGAACGCCATTTTTCAGACCATATTCCACCATCAGGATCCGGAAGAAGGCGCCAAAAAAAATGTCGGGTGTGCACCAGAAGAGGAATTAGGAAAGACACCAGCTTCCATTGTCCCGACTGTCCCTCCCAACCTGGCCTTCGCATCGGAGAATGCTTCAAGCAATATCACACTCTCGAAAACTATTAGCCCATATTTCTAATACTGCTATTTCCCCGTTTTCAATTTGTCCTGAATATTTCCCTGCCTCAACCAACCATATCATTGTCTTCCATGTGAACTGACCCTGGCCTGTTTCTCGACTATGCCTTTGCCTACCGTCTGCATTGTTTATCCCCCATGTTTCTGCCTTTCACGTGAACTGACCCTGGACTGTATCGACTATGCCTCTGCCTACCGTTTATTTCTGCCTTTTACCTGCACTGACCTCGGCCTGTTGACCATGTTTTTGCCTGCCCCCTTGGACTGATCTTTCACCCCGCTACACAGGGGTCTCACATATGTGAGGGGCTCCAGAATAGTGTTCTGAGTTCAGAAAACCAGTTTTTGGTTTTCTGTGTTCCCAGAACAGTGTCTGGTTGTCCGGAGGCTTCAAAGCGATTTGGGTGGGAGAAGCCTCTACCCCTGTCCCCATTCTTTCCTGACCGATGCCCTAAGCTTGATGGTCCTGCCTGCTCCCTGGACAAATACTCTGGCTGTGCTGACCATACCTCTGCCTGCTGCATGTACTAACTATGGACAGTATTCCTGCCTGCTGCATGGATGATCCTTTGTTCCTTTTGCTGCTGCTGACCACATCCCTGCCTGTTATCTGGACCAATGCTTTGGCTGTGCTGACATCATCTCTACCTGTACTGACTATTCCTGCCTGCTGCCTGTTTTGCTGTCGCTGTCCACGTTCCTGCCTGCTGCCTGGACCGATGCTCTCCTCTTAGGTCCACTGCACTACTAAAACCGCAGGTAATCTTTTCTTTACCCTTTTCTCAGAAGAATGTATTTTGGTTTATAATTGGTATGTACAGTACATGCTATGTGTTAGAAATATGAAGGGCCTTCAACAATGTGATAGGTTGTCAGGAATTTATGTGTGTAATTTATGCTCCTAGAACACGTGACGGTGCTACTTAGATGTTAGGCCTCTGTATGTGGTCAGGCTGTGTAAAAGTCTCACTCATGTGGTATTGCCATACTCAGGAGGAGTAGCAGAATGTATTTTGGGGTGTCCTTTTTGCTTTGTACATGCTATGTGTTGGTAATATCTTATAAATGGACAACTTTGTATAAAAAAAATGCGTTTTCATTTTTTTCCCACATATTCCAAAAACTTCTGGAAAAAAATGAACTGTTCAAAAGACTCATTGTGCCTCATAGATTATACGTTGGGGTGTTAGCTTTCCAAAATGGGGTCATTTTGTGGGCGTTTCCATTGTTCTGGTGCTCCAGGGCCTTCAAAAGTGTAATAGGGGGTTGAGAAATGAGATGTGTAATTTATGCTTCTAGAATGCCTGAAGGTGCTATTTCAATATTGGGCCTCTGTATGTGGCCAGGCTGTGTAAAAGTCTCACACATTTGGTATTGCCATACTCAGGAGGAGTAGCAGAATGTATTTTGGGGTGTAATTTTTGCTATGTACATGCTATGTGTTGACAATATCTTATAAATGGACAACTTTGCGTAAAAAAATTGCATTTTCATTTTTTTTCCACATTTTCCAAAAACTTCTGGAAAAAAATGAACCGTTCATAAGACTCATTATGCCTTATAGATTATACGTTGGGGTGTTAGCTTTCCAAAATTGGGTCAGTTTGTGGGCGTTTCTATTGTTTTGGTGCTCCAGGGCCTTCAAAAGTGTAATAGGTGGTTGAGAAATGAGATGTGTAATTTATGCTTCTAGAATGCCTGAAGGTGCTATTTCAATATTGGGCCTCTGTATGTGGCCAGGCTGTGTAAAAGTCTCACACATTTGGTATCACCATGATCAGGAGGAGTAGCAGAATGTATTTTGGGGTGTAATTTTTGATATGTACATGCTATGTGTTGGTAATATCTTATAAATGGACAACTTTGTATAAAAAAATGCGTTTTCATATTTTTCCCACAGATTCCAAAAACTTCTGGGAAAAAAATGAACCGTTCAAAAGACTCATTATGCCTCATATATTATACGTTGGGGTGTTAGCTTTCCAAAAATGGGGTCATTTTGTGGGTGTTTCTATTGTCCTGGTGCTCCAGGGCCTTCAAAAATGTGATAGGTTGTCATCAAATGAGATGTGCAATTTATGCTCCTAGAATGCCTGAAGGTGCTATTTCAATGTTGGGCCTCTGTATTTGGCCAGGCTGTGTAAAAGTCTCACACATTTGGTATCGCCATACTCAGGAGGAGTAGCAGAATGTATTTTGGGGTGTCATTTTTGCTATGTACATGCTATGTGTTGGTAATATCTTATAAATGGACAACTTTGCGTAAAAAAATAGCATTTTCATTTTTTTTCCACATTTTCCAAAGACTTCTGGAAAAAAATGAACCGTTCAAAAGACTCATTATGCCTTATAGATTATACGTTGGGGTGTTAGATTTCCAAAATTGGGTCAGTTTGTGGGCGTTTCCATTGTTTTGGTGCTCCAGGGCCTTCAAAAGTGTAATAGGTGGTTGAGAAATGAGATGTGTAATTTATGCTTCTAGAATGCCTGAAGGTGCTATTTCAATATTGGGCCTCTGTATGTGGCCAGGCTGTGTAAAAGTCTCACACATTTGGTATCGCCATGATCAGGAGGAGTAGCAGAATGTATTTTGGGGTGTAATTTTTGCTATGTACATGCTATGTGTTGACAATATCTTATAAATGGACAACTTTGCGTAAAAAAATAGCATTTTAATTTTTTTTCCACATTTTCCAAAAACTTCTGGAAAAAAATGAACCGTTCAAAAGAATCATTATGCCTCATAGATTATACGTTGGGGTGTTAGCTTTCCAAAATGGGGTCATTTTATGGGCGTTTCCATTGTCCTGGTGCTCCAGGGTCTTCAAAACTGTAATAGGTGGTTGAGAAATGAGATGTGTAATTTATGCTCCTAGAATGCCTGAAGGTGCTATTTCAATGTTGGGCCTCTGTATTTGGCCAGGCTGTGTAAAAGTCTCACACATTTGGTATCGCCATACTCAGGAGGAGTAGCAGAATGTATTTTGGGGTGTAATTTTTGATATGTACATGCTATGTGTTGGTAATATCTTATAAATGGACAACTTTGTATAAAAAAAATGCGTTTTCATTTTTTTCCCACAAATTCCAAAAACTTCTGGAAAAAAATGAACCGTTCAAAAGACTCATTATGCCTCATATATTATACGTTGGGGTGTTAGATTTCCAAAATGGGGTCATTTTGTGGGCGTTTCCATTGTCCTGGTGCTCCAGGGCCTTCAAAAATGTGATAGGTTGTCATCAAATGAGATGTGCAATTTATGCTCCTAGAATGCCTGAAGGTGCTATTTCAATGTTGGGCCTCTGTATTTGGCCAGGCTGTGTAAAAGTCTCACACATTTGGTATCGCCATACTCAGGAGGAGTAGCAGAATGTATTTTGGGGTGTAATTTTTGCTATGTACATGCTATGTGTTGGTAATATCTTATAAATGGACAACTTTTTTATAAAAAAAAAATGCGTTTTCATTTTTTTCCCACATATTCCAAAAACTTCTGGAAAAAAATGAACCGTTCAAAAGACTCATTATGCCTCATAGATTATACGTTGGGGTGTTAGCTTTCCAAAATGGGATCATTTTGTGGGCGTTTCCATTGTCCTGGTGCTCCAGGGCCTTCAAAAATGTGATAGGTTGTCATCAAATGAGATGTGCAATTTATGCTCCTAGAATGCCTGAAGGTGCTATTTCAATGTTGGGCCTCTGTATTTGGCCAGGCTGTGTAAAAGTCTCACACATTTGGTATTGCCATACTCAGGAGGAGTAGCAGAATGTATTTTGGGGTGTCATTTTTGCTATGTACATGCTATGTGTTGGTAATATCTTATAAATGGACAACTTTGTATAAAAAAAATGCGTTTTCATTTTTTTCCCACATATTCCAAAAACTTCTGGAAAAAAATTAACCGTTCAAAAGACTCATTATGCCTCATAGATTATACGTTGGGGTGTTAGCTTTCCAAAATGGGGTCATTTTGTGGGCGTTTCCATTGTCCTGGTGCTCCAGGGCCTTCAAAATTGTGATAGGTTGTCATCAAATGAGATGTGCAACTTATGCTCGTAGAACGCCTGACGGTGCTACTTGGATGTTAGACCTCTATATGTTGTCAGGCTGTGTAAAAGTCTCACACATGTGGTATCACTATACTCAGGAGGAGTAGCATAATGTATTTTGGGGTGTAATTGCAAGTATGCATGTGCTGTGTGAGAGAAATAACTTGTTATTATCACAATTTTGTGCAAAAAAATAAAAATTTCCAAAATTTCCCAAGGATTGTGGGAAAAAATTACAACTTCAAAAAACTCACCATGCCTCTTACTAAATACATTGGAATGTCTGCTTTCCAAAAAGGGGTAATTTGGGTGGTATTTGTACTTTCCTGGCTTGTTAGGGTCTCAAGAAATGAGATAGGCCTTCAGTACAACAGGTGTGATCAGATGTGATAATTTTTCAATGATTTGCACCATAGCTTGTAGACTCTCTAACTTTCACAGAGACCAAATAATATACACTTTTTTTGGTTATTTTTACTAAAGATATGTAACAGTATACATTTTGGCCCAATTTTATGAAGAAAAATGACTCATTTGCAAAATTTTACAATAGAAACTAAAAAAAAGTTTTTTTTTTTTAAATCTCGATTTTTTTGCTTATATTGCAAAAAATAAAAAATCCAGCGGTGATTAAATACCACCAAAAGAAAGCTCTGTTTGTGAGAAAAAAATGCTAAAAATTTGGTTTGGGTACAGTGTAGCATGACTGAGTAATTGTCATTCAAAGTGTGAGAGCGCTGAAAGCTACAAATTGGTCTGGTAAGGAAGTTATTTTAGGGTTAGTTACAAAAAATAAAACGTAGGCCGTGAGTTTGTGGTCTTGCTCACCAAATGTTATCCCTCTAATATCCACATTCTGCCTTATCCCCCTTAGCAAGGGTTCCAACGTAATCACAAACAATAGCGGTGATAGAGGGCACCCTTGTCGAGTGCCATTCCTCATCTCGAACGGTGCTGACAATGTCCCGTTACTTTGACTCTCGCCAAGGGTTTATTATACAGTGAATTTATCCAGTTGGTCATTCTAGGTCCTAAGCCTATTGCCTCGAGTGTACTCTGCGTGAAGCCCCAGTCTACCCTGTCAAATGCTTTCTCGGCATCAATTGACAAGAGTAGACCTGGGGCCCCGCTTTCTTTGATTTTCTGTATGGCCAAGAGCGTTCTTATTCCGTTATCCTTACCCTCCCTTCCTGGGATGAATCCAACTTGATCAAGATGTATAACATCTTTCATGATGACTTTCATCCTATTAGCTAGTATCTTTGACCTATGGTGTTTTAACCTATTCTTTAAATGTTTTGATACTAGTGTTGTTTTTATATAATACATAGAAACGTTGAATTTTTTTTAATCTAATATATATGTTCTTTCTATCTATACAGTTGTTAATGTTAGCATTGAGCGTTTTCGCACTACCCTTGAAGAAGCTACATAAGCGAAACATGTCAGGTTGATGCGACAGCTCTCTGTTCACTGCTTGAAAATGACCTGTACACTGTGACCACCTTCCAACTGTATTTTAGCCACCTTGGTTTTTCCATTGTGCCTCTATATTGACTATCCAGGATAATTTTTATGAATATATTAAATAAATTGTAAAAACTTTTTTATGAATATCAATCTCCTTCTCATCATTACTTTACTGTTTGCACCGTCAAAATCCCTTCTCTCCCTCTTCCCATTTTTTGAATACGATATCTTTCTGGGATGTGGTGCCAACTTTCCTGGGTGTTTCGCCTTTGATTGGACAAAACTTATAAAAGTGTATTTGATCATGTTGTTACATTTCACGTTCTTATTGGGATATGCTAGCCACCGGGGGTTCTCTTTCAACCCTGGTATTTTCTCATTGTATTTTCCATAAGATTGCTTCACCAAGTTGGGGCTATCCTATATATATTGGGCACCCTGGAGATGGGTTTTTTCTCTATGTTTTCTCTGATATATTCCCACCAGCCCAACTTAGACCTCATTCTTGTACATGCTCCATTTTGTTGAGCTACTTGCATAGCTCTGTTGCCGTGTATGTTACCAGCATAACTATGTAATTGTATTTGTGCAATACTCTTGGATGTTTGAGTCGAACATAAGTTCGACTCGAACATCGGGTGTTCGCCTGTTCGCCGAATAGCGACCAATTTGCGGTGTTCGCGGCAAATTTGAAAGCCGCGGAACACCGTTTAAAAGTCTATGGGAGAGTAACATAAAAAATCTAAAGTGCTCATTTTAAAGGCTTATATGCATGGTATTGTCATAAAAAGTGTTTGGGAACCTGGATCCTGCCCCAGGGGACATGTATCAATGCAAAAAAAAGTTTTAAAAAAAGGCCGATAAGGGTCTGGTATGGATTTTTGGGGGGACCCCTACGCCATTTTAAAAAAAAAAATGGTGCAGAGTTCCCCTTAAAATCCACACCAGACCTGAAGGGCCTCGTATGGAATTTGGGGGGACCCCCACACAATTGTTTCTTAAATTTTGGTTCATTTTTTCAATGACTTTTATCTGTATTGCCGAGACCCGACAATTCATTACAGCCGCAATCAGTTTTAAATGACTTTTTTTCCTTTAGAAATGTCATTTTTCTGCGGGATTGTTCTAAACACGGGAAAGATGCGCCACTTTACAGGCATACTATAGACACCCCCCAGGTATGAAATTTAAAGGAATATTTCACTTTTATTGTTTCACTTTAAACATTATTAAAATCACTGCTCTCGAAAAAACGTTCGTTTTTAAAACTTTTTTTTGCATTGATACATGTCCCCTGGGGCAGGACCCAGGTCCCCAAACACTTTTTATGACAATACCATGCATATAAGCCTTTAAAATTAGCACTTTTGTTTTTTCATTGTCGTTTCCCATAGACTTTAACGGTATTCGCGTGTTCAAACAAATTTTTTGCCTGTTCGCAAGTACTGATGCAATCTGAACCGGGGGGGGGGGGGTGTTCGGCTCATCCTTAGTCCCAATAAACAGAGACAGATATCAGGATAGACAAGAACTTCAATTATAAATTGTCTGTCTTGGTCCAGCATTGTTGAATAATGGAACATTGCCAAAAAACATGGGTGAAATCATCAATTAAGTAAGTGCATTGCCAACATTCAGAGCAGAATGATGAGCTAATACCCACAAGTTTTGCGTAAAATGAATAATAATATTGGTCTCTAGCAAACAACACGTAAATGGGCTATCAGACATATCTTCCCAGTCCTTACTCTGGAGATTCAGAACTTCTTCAAACCACTTTTCTCTGCATTGTATCATAGAGAGAGACAGACGTGAAAGAAATGGTAAATTCTGTATACATCTGTATTCCATTTTGCATGCTTTGCTTAAGCATTTGACACTGCACTCGTTCACACGGCACTAATAATGTTTTGATTAAGTATTTGAATTATTTTTAATGAAAAAGATAAGAAATTAGCTTGCCTATGCAATGCCCCTTGTTGCCTTTAAAATAGAATTCTAATATTAAAGGGGTTGTAAACCCTCAAGGTTTTTCATCTTAATGCATTCTATGCATTAAGGTGAAAAACCTCCTTTAGTGTAGCAGCCCCCCTAGTGACCCCGTTTTACTTACCTGAACCCTGTCTTTCCCGTGCCGGAAAAGACACGAGAAAGACAGCTCCAGCCAGTGTCTCGTGTCCTGATTGGATAAATTGATAGCAGCGCAGCCATTGGCTCCCGCTGCTGTCAATCCAATCCAATGACGCGGAAGCTGGGAGCGGGGCCGAGTCCTGCTGTCTGTGTCAATAGATGATGTTGATGGCCAAAAATGGATAACAGAAGTGCAGAACGAACTGCACTTCTGTGATCCATAAAAGAAATATAGCCAAAAAAGCTTTGGCTATACTTCTCCTTTTAGAGTAAAAATGCAAGGAGACAAATAAAATACTCATTGTATGGGCCGCAAGTTTCAGGATATAAAACTTTATCAAGGTCACTTTAAAGTACAGTATTTCTCAACACAAATTTTTGTCCATTTGTTGGGGAAATGGATAGGAGCAGTGGCGGAACTTTCAGGGTCGCAGCAACTGCACTTGCGACTGGACCCTGCCGTTCTGCCGCTGTGGGGGGGGGGGGGGGGGCCAAGACCCGGCATCTTCCCTGCAACTCTGGCTGTCTGTTTTAGAATGCAGTGGGGGGAGTGGGAGGCAACGATCGGCATCTGCATGGTGCCCGCGAGATCTCCCTGGGGCTTGTAGTTCTCTCTCTGAAAGTATACAGTGGTGAGGGGACCCTCCCCTCTCCACTGTATACACTCGGGAAGAGAACTACAAGCCCCAGGGAGATCCCACCACCCGCGGACACAATAGAGCTGCCAATCGCCGCCTCCCACCCCCCAAAGGGGCTGTCTGGGGACCCTGAAGTAAGGGGGGCTCTCTGGGAACCCTGATGTAGGGGAGGCTCTCTGGGGACCCTGAAGAAAAGGGGGCTCTATGGGGACCCTGATATAAGGGGGGGCTCTCTGGGGACCCTGATGTAAGGAGGGGCTCTCTGAGGACCCTAATGTAAGGGGAGCTCTCTGGGGACCCTGATGTAAGAGGGGCCCTCTAAAGTACCCTGATGTAAGGAAGGGGCCCTCTGGGGACCCTGATGTAAGGAGGGGCTCTCTGGGGACCCTGATGTAAGGAGGGGCTCTCTGGGGACCCTGATATAAGGGGGAGCTTTCTGGGGACCCTGATGTAAAAAGGGGCTCTCTGGGGACCCTGATGTAAGGGGGGGCTCTCTGGGGACCCTGATGTAAGGAGGGTCTCTCTGGGGACCCTGATGTAAGGGGGGCTCTCTGGGGACCCTATTGTAAGGAGGGGCTCTCTGGGGACCCTGATGTAAGGAGGGGCTCTCTGGGGACCCTGATGTAAGGTACTCTGATGTAAGGAGGGACTCTCTGGGGACCCTATTGTAAGGAGGGGCTCTCTGGGGACCCTGATGCAAGGAGGGGCTCTCTGGGGACCCTGATGTAAGGGGGGGCTCTCTGGGGAGCCTGATGTAAGGAAGGGGCTTTCTGGGGACCCTGATGTAAGGGAGAGGCTCTCTGAGGACCCTGATGTAAGGGAGGGGCTCTCTGGGGACCCTGATGTAAGGAAGGGGCTCTCTGGGGACCCTGATGTAAGGGAGGGGCTTTCTAGGGACGCTAATGTAAGGAGGGGATCTCTGGGGGGCTTTGGGGATCCTAATGTAAGTAGGGAGGCTCTCTGAGGACCCTGATGTAAGGGGGAATCCGCACTCAGATATGTGGCGATATTTTATATATATATATATATATATATATATATATATATATATTTATTATGAATACATACATACACACACATGTATATTATATACACGTGTATGCCCACTCAAGCGTATGACTTTCTTTACTTTGCTGCTATGGGCTCTAGCCTGAGATCTTTCGTAGACCTAGCAACGCCCCTGGTGGCGGCCCTTTATGGTTTCTTGCACCGGGGCCCTGAAGATTCTAGTTACGCCTCCGACTAGGAGTCTAACCTTGGTCAGATTTTATTGCTGGTAATGCATTTAGTTAGTTAAAAATTTCCCCTCGATTTCTTTCCTGATGGGACAAGAAGTGTGGGGACATCTGCCAACATGGTATATATAACCGTTGAAAATATGTTCCTGAACCTATGAGATGTTCCAAGCCTAATCAACACTAGTCATAAAAAGCAGTTTGGCAAGTATTATATTTTTTTACATACTGTAATTCTTATCAAAACATCATCTGCACAGTGATACCTCGTTCCCACTGAATATCCACAAAAGTTTGCAGTGGTACACCTGATTCAATAGTTTCTCCTCAACTTGCTGATCCACAGTAAATTTGAAATCTATTCACTCATTTGCAATGATGCAACTGCATTGTGTTCAACCGCGTCATCATATTTTCAGGAGTCAGACCTAAGTGTCGCATCAACTCCCCAACTAACATCTTTACACCTTTGTTCAATATTCATTACATTTCCAGCATTTCTTGTCAGATTTTGTAAAATCAGATATCTTTCTTTTTTTTTTTCTTTTACTGAATATTGCTTGGCAAGGACTTATATTAATACTAAGTGCAAGCATCAGCATATTTTTAAGTATCATTTTTAGACTAGGCACAGCATGCATTGGCCACATAGTGCTACAGTATCAGGATCCATATTACAGCTCATATTCGCAAAGCGCCGGCATTGTGTAAGTCTATTTCTGCAGCCACGGGACACCATGCTGTCATTTTAAGCACATCTTGTCTGTTATACTCAAGGAATGCATAAGGGTTTTGTTTCTGTTCTTTTTTTATGATTTGCTTCTTTGTTTCAGTATGGTAATATTGCAGGTAATTGGTTCAGAAAAGAACTGATCTTCAGGTTTTAACAATAGCTGGGATATATAGCTTGAAAACTATCAACATAGAGGATGAATGCTTGATGTGAACCAGGAAAAATTTTCTCGTGCTCTAGCTGCCCCGTCATATGTCATGACATGTGGCAGGTTGACTGCTCATTAATTCTATTTATATCAGTATGAAAATAAACCCCACTGAGTACATATGTGTTAAAATATTCATAGATTATGGTTTGTCAAGGCAGATATAGATTTAATACCAAGGGAATAATATTGTTATGATTCAAAGTAAACAAAAGGATTAAAAAAAAAAAAAATTAGTTGTATGCTTATCATGTGTTTATTTTAAGCCACACGTTAAACATTTACTGTCTGCAATATGAAAAAAATTGGAGGAGAAATAATTATATATACAGAAACTATATAATAATGTACTTTATAATATATTCATATATTTACAGAATATTGAGATATTAGTTAATATTTGTAGAGTAATGCCTAGTACACACGTTCAGAAAATCGGAGCGATCAAACGATAATCTGATCATTAGTACACAGTTTTTGAGAGCCGATCGCGACAGTTTATCCAACAATATCCAAAGGGACAAGCATCAAAATTTTTCTAGTATGATAACAGATTGTACAATTTTAGTTTAGTCAGTACAGTATTCGTCCACAAACATTTAGAAGACCAGGACCACACATGTTCGGAAACGAAAGAATACATTACAATACAATACAACAAATTACATCACTTACGAAGTTGGATTCTGTCGTACGAGAATTTCCGTAACTTTAGTTACCTCTTCATTTTTGATATGAGACTAGCATGCAACAAAAAACAGACGATCATTCGCCCAATAATATCATCATGTGTACAAGGCTTAACAATATCACATCTGCAGAATATAACTAGTTAGGTCAGTTATTTCATTTCTGACCTTAGGAAAAATTGCAGGTGAGGCCGGTCTTGCATAACCAATTTCTAAAAAGATCCTGTGCTAAAAACGTAAATTTTTGGTAAAGGTAAAACTCAGGTGGATGTAGGACCACCTTTGCACAATTCTTTTTGTGTAATAAAGATCAATGTATTGCTCCTTACTGCCCTCAGAGAAAGCACTATATACATCATCCCCCTACCCTAGCATTCAAAGACTTTCAAACAAAAAATGTATATACATCAATTTACCAATCTTTAGCTGAGGTGGCTGCATTCATTTTCTTTATTTTCACCTGATTATCCTGAGAATGACACTTCTCCCCAGGCAACTACTCTCAATTCCTCCCAGGCTGAACTTCAAGTATGTACACTATGTAGCACTACCCCCGTAGGAGCTGCTGGTTAGTTTTTGGGTCTGCACTCTGCCTGTCAACCCCTAAAGTTTGGCTCGATCCCCTCCTTGGCACAACTGGACAATAATATGATTGTGGAACCCAATGGCAATGGGGGGACCACAATAATACCACACAGTAATATATATAATTAAATATTGTTACCTTGGTACTGGTCACCTGTCCCACAGCTGCAATAGACAAAGTCCCACACAAGATGTAGCTTAGCCAGTCTTAAGATGTTTACTTGACAAAGGAATAGAACAATGGTTACACAGACAAGATTGACTACACACAGCTCCCTGTAAAAGTCAATGGGACACAACTGAATTTCTTTGCTCCCAGACCCCAATAACATGACCTGGGGTCAGATGTGAGTGAGTGTATGGTGGAGGAATCCCCCAATGCAATGATATCAGCACTGGGACACCTCTCCACCAAATCCCACACAACTCACCCAAAATAGCGAAATAACAAAGTGATGCAAACGGTTATACTAAACATATAGGTTCAGAAGGTATATGGCTCCCCCCCTAGTGGACAGTTCAACTGGTGAGTGTCACGTTGTAGAACTTCTAAAAATAAAGTAAGCGGATGACTGTTCCTTTAAATGTCAGTTAGTCTTCTGCTAGCTCCGTTGGTGCACTTATCTATTTGTATTCCAATAAACAGGGTGAAGAAAAATGATAATCACTTGAGGCATATAGTGTATTGGTAGAATAAACACTAGTTCTTCCCAGCCGCTGTATCACTCTCAGGTGTAACTTATCCCTACTTGCGGCACTGCAGATGCCAGCAAGTACACGTGGTACTATGGAAACCACCTTCCTGTGACCCAGTTAACTATGCTGAAAGGCAAGTGCCATCTCACCAAATGAGGCCTCTCCTCGCCAGTACACTTCCTCTGGAACCTCTCCTTGCTCTCAGTCTCTCTGTAACACGAGGGCCCTGGTCCTCCGCACAGCCGCTCACAAGGTGCCAGTGGATGGGTGACTCCGGATGCTGTGAAGTGTAGACCGATCCCTCTCTGGCTCGATCAGCGAGGCTGTCCACAAGGATCCCTCCGTCAGGCTGTCCACTCTCTCTGTAACTTTAGGCCCAGGCTTCTCCGGCCTAGGCACGCTCACAAAATGGACACCAAAAGGGAGCCAAGTTCCTAATTAGGCATCAATTGCAGTCTGTTAAAATAATGACACCTTGCTACATCTATATTACCAAAAGTATTGGGACACCTGCCTTTACACGCACATGAACTTTAATGGCACCCCAGTCTTAGTCCATAGGGTTCAATATTGCGTTGGCCCACCCTTTGCAGCTATAACAGCTTCAACTCTTCTGGGAAGGCTGTCCACAAGGTTTAGGAGTGTGTCTATGGAAATTCTTGACCATTCTTCCAGAGGCGCATTTGTAAGGTCAGACACTGATGGGTACGTGAAGGCCTGGCTCGCAGTCACGCTCAAATTAATCTTAAAGGTGTTCTATCGGTTTGAGGTCAGGACTCTGTGCAGGCCAGTCAAGTTCCTCCACCCAAACTCGCTCATCCATGTCTTTATGGACTTTGCTTTGTGTACTGGTCCAAATCATTTGGTGGAGGGGAATAATGGTGTGGGGTTGTTTTTAAGGGGTTGGGCTTGGCCCCTTAGTTCCAGTAAAGGGAACTCTTAAGGCATCAACATACCAAGATATTTTGTACAATTTCATGCTCCCAACTTGGGAACTTTGGGGATGGCCCCTTACTGTTCCAGCATGACTGTGCACCAGTGCACAAAGCAAGGTCCATAAAGACATGGATGAGCAAGTTTGGGGTAAAGGAACTTGACTGGCCTGCACACCTTTGGGATAAATTAGAGCAGAGACTGCAAGCCAGGCCTTCTCGTTGAAAAAAAAGTAATGCAGCCACCACATCTAAGGACTGCTATATGCTGTGGGATATTATATTTTTGATTTTGGGTTTAGTCATCCTTTAGGTCTCATGCACAATGGGTGTTTTGCTAATTATCCTAGACTCTATTCCCCCTTGCAGCAGAGTTTTGGCAAAAAAAAAATTAAAATGCTTGACGCTTGTAAACTCGTAACATGTTTAGGCGCATTTAGGTGTGTCATGCTCTTGGGTGTTAATTAAATTTGCCAGAATGATAATTTATTCTGGCCATTAAAATTAATTAACACTCAAGCACAAAATATGCCTAGCGGTTAGGTGCGCTTAGACCCGTTTACACGCGTTTAGGCGCATCCAGCATTTTGTCTGCCAAAACTCTGCTGCTCCTGGACACACTCCTCTAAACACCTATGTGTGCATGGACACATGGGCTAACATACAAGGGCATTTAGAGGCAGGGAAAAAATGACAAACACTCCTAGGAGCAGCAGAAAAACCATCCAGCGTACACGAGGCCTCAAAGTTGTTGTAAAGGCTGAAGTTTTTTTTTGTACCTATGCATGAAGGTAAAAAACCTTCTGTGTGCTGCTCCCCCCACAGCCCCTAATACTTACCTGAGCTCCCTCTCAATCCAGCGATGTGCACGAGAGACATTGGCTCCCACTGCTGTCAAACACAGCCAGTGAACCAATGAGAAGAGAGCAGGGGGCAGGGGCGGGGCCGAGCCGCAACTCTACGTGTCTTATGGATGCATAGAGAAGCGACTCGGGTACGAGCACACAGCAGTGCCCCCAGAGAAATCGGCTTTCTCTGGGGGCACTGCTTGAGGGGGAGATGTCAGGAGCACTGGCGAGGGACCCAAAAAGAAGAGGAGCTGGGCTGCTCTGTGCAAAACCATTGTAAGTATAACATGTTTGTTATTTAATATCACTTAAGGCTGGGTTCACACTTAATACGGATGCGGCTCGCAGCAGGGGTCCGATGCGTCCCTGTTCTGTGTTTCAGGTATGAATCAGGCCGAACTTTAGCCTAAATTCGGACCTGAAATTGAGCCAAAGACGCACAGGACCCCTGTGCAATCCGCTCCGCAGCCGCCAGGGAGGTGTGTGAACCCGCATCCAATTCACACTAGTATGAACCCATCCTGAAAGCAGAGCTCCACCCAAAAGGGGAAGCTCCACTTGTTTGCTTCCTCCCCTCTGCTGTCATATTTGGCACCTTATGGTGGGGGAGGGGGAGCAGGTACCTGTTTTTAACAGGTACCCGTCCCCACTTCCGGGTGACCTCACTGCAGCGAGGTCCCCTGAAAATTCGGCCCCCCTCCTCCTTCCCCCACCACTGAGCCATTTATAAAGCGCAGCTCGCAAGGCTTTACTGCCAGTTTCACTTACAAGGAATGACGGTGGCAGCACCCGAGAGCTGATTGAAAAATCAGCTAAGGCGAGGACATCGCAGGATCCTTTGCAGGTTAGGCTCCATGTACACAGGACGTTTTTACAAACTCTCCTGAACGATTTAACTTGACAGATAGTAACCCACGTTTAAAACTTCAGTTTTGCCGCGTTTACATGCCGTGTTTGCGTTTGGAAGCGTTTCAGGAAAAAAAAATTTTTTTTTTAAATTTTTTTTTTTAAAGGGGCAAGAATGAAAAACACCTATAAACGAAAAGCTGCTTAGAAGCGTTTGCTGCTTGAAATGCCTCTAAACTCAGCATCTGAACTAATTTTTTGCTTTCCGTCTCTAAACTCAAATGCCTAGAAACGACTATAAACGGCCCTGTGTACATGGACAGATAAGATAACATTGAATGAGTTATGGGGCAGTTGAAAAAAGCATCCAACTGCCTCTGAACATCCGTTTAGCAGCAGCAGTGTACATGGGGCCTAAGTGCCTATAGATGCAGCAGGTAGTTGAAGGATCATAAGGCACGCAATTAAAACTGAATTTAGTTTTTTTGCATTTCAGCACCAGGGATATAACTTAAAGCGGAGGTTCCGCGGTCCATACTTTTTTTTTTTTTTTATGTCTACTACATGTGGTTACAGATGACTAATAAGTACTCACTTGTCCTGCGCTTTCAATCGTCCCACATCCGTTTTCGGTAAAAAGAAAGATTTATAAAAAGTGTTCCTGTCTTTTCCATTTTGCTTGTGGGCATCGTGAAGCCCACAAGCACAGACTTCCGCCAGAATTCCGGGTAGCGGTGAATGCGCGTATGACCGGGTATATGAGTCACGTGATTTCGCTGGACGGCGTCTCCTGGGAAGCATGACACTTTGCTCCCAGGAGACATTGTGCTGACATCCCAGCACACTTAGCGCCGCCGGAGAAACAGAAAGACCCGCCTACTCCCGCGGGAGGAAGACCAGGAAGTGGAACGGAACACAGCTGCTTATCTACAATTAGAGCCTCCGAAATTAAAAAAGGTTGGTGACATACTAATGTAAATAGTGTTAAGATATTGGGAATATAAAGTTTCTATGTAAGGTGAACCTCCGCTTTAATGAAGTGCATCCCATGTTCTTCTGGCAACTGCATAGTGTAGACATATTTTCCCCTCTGCTGCTGGGTCCTCCTCACAACCCTGATCTTCCAGAGCTGCTGGGATTAACATCAGCTGCTGTGTGTGCCAAAGAGTGGTGCCACTCGCTCGCCTCCTCCATTCAAAGAACTCAAATTATTCTTTCCCAGAATGCACTGTAATTAAAGAAGCCAAATCCTGTAATTCATCTGCCCATCTTCCATTCACAGAGTGCTTTGAGTTCTGGGAAAGAATAGTTCTCGGAATGGAGGAGGCGGACAGAAGGGGCAAATGAGCTGTGAAACGTTTTCACACTTGCAGCGGGGTGATGGTAACCTCAGCACAGGAAGATCAGCACTGTGGGGAAGACCCGGCAGCAGTGTGACTGGGAAAAATATTTCTACACTATGCAGCAGCCAACCAGACATGGGACACACTTCATTAGAGGCAATTTATGTTCCTGGTGCTGTCAAGCAAAAATTGGAATAACGCCAAAGAGTAGGAGCCAGGGGCGCTGGCGGGGAACCCGAAAAGAGGAGGCCGCTCTGTGCAGTTGCATTGCACAGAGTAGGTAAGTATAACCTGTTTTTTAAAAAAAAAAATGCATTTACAATCACTTTAAGGTTTAGCAATTTTTAAACAAAATTTGACACATTTGTAAAAATGTGGATGGTGATTTGATTGGAGGATTAAACTAGTTGAGGGAAGAGATTGATGGGAAAATCCTATAAACCATATTGTGCTCTGAATTCTGAGTACTATCCGGTCTTTTGTTACCATCTGGATTTCCAATACAGTTGGAATGATTGATCTGTCTATAAACAACTTAAGCTTTCTGATTCATTAAGTGGAAATTGTTTCATCACTCCATTACTCCTTGCAGCTACCAACCATACTATATGCACTTTGTCATCTAACTGCATCACAGTCTGGACTACGATACAAAAGACAAACGTTTTTGTCAATCTTGTGTATTGGATCTCCCTCTTAGCTCACTTTCTAAATCATGTAGCGTATGTACTTAAAGAACATATAAAATTATCAAGAAGATCTAATGGAAGTACCAGTCAACTCTTAATGTGACGTGTTCAATTACATAATGGACCTATTCTGCTTCACTTGAACCGTGTTTTAATTTTGATGATGTATAGGAATATGATGGGAGGAACAGAATATAGAATTAATGTACCCTAAATAAGGATAAATGTTGTCAGCGAAAAATAAATAAAAAAATCAGAGACCTTAACCAAACCCAGACAGAGTAGGGATAAAATTCATCAAGCTTTGTCTCTTGTTAAATGAGCTGCATAATTAATTATTCAGGTGTCTCTTATTCTGAGTATTTAACGTGAGCAACGAGATGACGGATTTGAATTGGCAAATCCATATGCCTAGAGGTAAAATAAAAAGAGGGGATTTAGGAGCTCTTTGTATATAAATGCTTCCAGATATTAGACTACACATTGTAAAATATTCCATTATCAATGACATGCAATAAAAAGGCTTCACAGTGATCCAACATGACTATATTTTATCTGTTGCATATGGTTGTTTGCTTGTTTATTTTTTCTTCTGTACTTTTACATATTAGCATGCAAATCTTTTGTAGTGGTGGGGTCCTTAGCCCTGTGTATGCTTTGATTCAAACCAACCAACCTAGCCCTAGGAGCTGTCGGGATCCCAAGTTACATTTTGAAGTACGGTCATGCTTATTATTCTGCATATTAGGTATTATATCTAATATAGCATTGTACATAGTACATAGTACATTAGTGAGTAAAGCAAAAAAAGCCTGTGCTTCCAGTGGGTTTACCTGCCTGACATTGGGGAGTCCACCAAGGGGAAGCAGTTAAAATATCCTAGGTGGACATATTCAGTACATCTCTGATTACATGCACATTCCCCGTTTTTTATTTTGCAACTTCAGAAAAATACCCGTTAATGTGCCAGAAATTCAGTGAGCTCCTAAATTCTATTTTGGGTTGCAACAAAATTGGGGGTATTTACTAAAAGTGGAGAACAAAATCTGGTGCAGCTCTGCATAGTAACCAATCAGCTTCCAGGTTTTATTGTCAAAGCTTAAAGGGGTTGTAAAGGTTAGTTTTTTATTTTCTAAATAGGTTCCTTTAAGCTAGTGCATTGTTGGTTCACTTACCTTTTCCTTTGATTTACCTTCTAAATGTTTTATTTCTTTGTCTGAATTTCTCACTTCCTGTTTCTCCTCACTAAACTTCTCACCATTATCCGAGTGGTGTGGAGTCAGCCAGAACAGCTTACTGAACAGCTTACTGAGGAGGAACAGGAAGTGAGAAATTCAGACAAAGAAAACAAAGAAAAAAAATATTTAGAAGGGAAATCTAAGGAAAAGGTAAGTGAACCAACAATGCACTAGCTTAAAGGAACCTATTTAGAAAATAAAAAACAAACCTTTACAACCCCTTTAATTGAACAAGCTGAAGTTAGAAGCTGATTGGCTACCATGCACTAGATTCAGTTCTCTAGTTTTAGTACATCTCCCGCAATGCCTCTGCTGCACCGAAATACCAATCAGACCAATCAGCCATGCCTGCTGGACACCAAATTCTACCACCTCTACCTGTTTCTGTCCCTTCTGCTCCACAGGCATTCTGGGTTAGATTTACTAAAACTGGAGCACTCAACATCTGGTGCAGAAGTGCATGGTAGCCAATCGCCTTCTAGCTTCAGCTTGTGCAATTAAGCTTTGACAAAAAAACTGTAAGCTGATTGGTTTCTATGCAGTGTTTCACCCAATTTTGCACTCTCCACTCTTAGTAAATCAACCCTAATCTTGTTCTGCTTTGACTCCCAAGAACCAGCCCACACGATGTGCCAGATTTACTAAATGAGTAAAGCATGTTCACTTTGCAAAGTGAATTGTTTGTTTGTAAGAGAATTTTTACTTAGCTTAAGACTGAGTTCACACCTAATATCGATGCGGCTCCCAGCAGGGCTCTGGTGCATCCCCATTCACCGTTTCAGGTCCGAATTAAAGCGGAGCTCCGCCGGAAAAAAAAATATTAAAAGCCAGCAGCTACAGCTACAGCAGCTGCTGGCTTTTAATATTTGGACACTTACCTGTCCTGGAGTCCAGCGACGTCCGCAGCAGAGGACGAGCGACCGCTCGTCGCTCTGCTGCTCCCTCCGCCATCCTCGCTGAGGGAACCAGGAAGTGAAGCCCTGCGGCTTCATGCCCGGTTCCCTACAGCGCATGCGCGAGTCGCGCTGCGCCGTTCTGATTGGTGCTCCTGTGTTCTGGGAGCCGAGTGTCTCCCAGAACACCAAGGGAAGTCTGCGGGAAGGGACGTCACTCCCGCAGATTCCCGGAGAGAGGACTCCCGGATGTGGGTGAAAATACCTGTCTTAGACAGGTATCTTCACCCCCCTCCCCCCTGAAAGGTGTCAATTGTGACACCGGAGGGGGGGAGGGTTCCAAATAGCAAAAGTTGCTATTTAGGGTGGAGCTCCACTTTAAGCCCAAATTTTTTACTGAATTTGGACCTGAAACGGACCAAAAGACGCAGAGGGCTCCTGTGCAAATTTGCACTGGAGGCGCAGCGGAGATATGTGAACTGGCTCCATAGAGAGCCGGTCAAAATCTCCTGCTATTGCAAATTGGATGCAGGGAACCTGTAGTTCTATGGGCTGTGCTGTGCCATTCAAATCTTCTGGCTTCTGATATTGCAGTGCTGCTTCCCTGGACTTCCAGTCTTCACAATAAAGAATTAATAATAGAGATTGCATACTCCAGCCTGTCTGTTAACTGGAGAAGGGGAATGGGAGAAGGTAGGTGGTTTCTATCCTAGGCTATGAGGCTATGTGTGTTTATTAGGGCACACAGTGTAGAGTGACATAATTCTAGTCCCTGCATGCAACAGTGGCTACATAGGATGTTGCAAGAGAAAGGAGCCACCCAGAAACAGGAAACCTGGTGGAGCGGTCATAGAACCAGCCTAAACTGGAACATAGGCAGGAATTAAAATATAAAGACACTGCATACTCAGTAAATGATTACATTAGCTGCTGAAAGTGCTTAAAAAATTGGAGGATTTAATACAACTTTAATGTATAGCTCCAGAGGAGGAGAGTGAGGTTTGGGGATAAATTTACACATTTGCCCGACTTTAGATATGTAGCATAATAAATAAATAAATCATTACCTAAAAAGTTTTTTTTTTTCCTTTAAGATTCAAATCAAGCAGTGACTGTGTAATATGAAAGGAGTACCGTGGGACCATGAGATTATTTATATTAGATAAAAAGTTTAAGGAGTTGTAATACTTTTTTCTACGCTGAATGAGTGAATAAATAGTTGAAAAGGTAGAGAAAAAAATAATAATTAATCAATCAATTAATCAATCTGCAATAAATGATCTCTTCTTACTGCTAATAAAGACTGATTAACCATGGTCTATTGGGTATCAGACCAATATGTGGAGTCATTGTGTATTACTGACTAGGTGTTGGTGAATGGGTGTGTTCCATTTAGCATATGTAGAAGAGAGTAAGCAATTATTTTAAAAGAGAAAGAAGTATAGGATTTTTTTTTGTCAGATTCATAGTTACCTCGGTGGATGCAGCATCAGTCAGATGCTGCATCTGTCCCCCGATGCCTCTGCACTGAGAACCGAGCAACCGAACACCGCTGATGGCTCGGTTCTCACAGCTCCCCGAGCAGAGAGCTGCTGACTGTCATTCAGCAGCTCTCCGCTCTGCTCCTCACTTGAGCGCTGAGCTATGGAGGGGTGGGGAGCGGCCGTCTCAGGATCTCAGCGGGTCACTGAGAGGCTGAGCCGGGTGTCAGTCCAGGCACCTGGCAGATCCAGACTCCCAGAGTCGGGATGACGCGGTGCCTGAACTGATTCCAGTGACGTCAGCAGAGAGCAGACCTCAGCCCGCTCTCTGCTGAAAACGGGTCACAGGAGTGCAAAACAAATTGCACTACTGTGATCCATAGGAGAAGTCCAGCCAAGCGAGTTTTGGCTGGACTTCTCCCTTAAGCAGTGTAGTATTTAAAGTAGAAAGGCAAAGCATTTTTTTTTCCATTTTGAATAGAGTGATTGAGGGGTAGAAACCCTGCCAGTTTTTGGGAGATTTACCTTCACTTCCTGTCCCATAACCAAAACAGGAAGTGAGAGGAAATTCCTGCAAATTAAGGGAATCCATTGGGGCCCCCCAGGTCACCAGAACTAGTGTCCCCATTGGAAAATTTCCCCTCTATTACTGTTCTGTAGACAACCCAATTTTTGAATTTTCTGTTAATTTAACTAGCGGTAAACATGACAAATAGAGAGGGGGAAGCTCCCTAATAGGGGTGGTGGTAGCAATAAAAACCTGACCTAATTCATCCCCATTCTGTCCAAACTAAATAAAAAGTTTTCGCTTTACTTATACTTTCAGTGGAATAGTTTGAACGTCAGTAGTTGTAAAACTGAAGGAGCTTGAAGATAGTAGACTGTCCTTGATAAGAACCTGTGTTTGATCTTTCTAGGGCCCCTTTCCATTTTGATCAGCAGGACATCTATGTGCGGATCTCCTGCTGATCAGAGCAGACACAGAGCCCACTCTGCTCTATAGTGGCCAGGAAAAAAAAATTCCACTGTCTACTTAAACCTGGCTGCCCTCTGATCCGGTCTGCCTAGATGGATTTCCTTACGTTTATTAGCAGACTAGATTGGACTAGAGGTAGGCATGTGTAGACAACAAAAATAGGTAAGAAGAATAAGGCCGGTTTAATACATGTGCAGCCACGGGTTAGTGTCTGGGGTCCAGTGCATTCCTGTTAAACTGGTTCAGGTGCGATTCAGGTCCGAATTTTAGCCTGAATTCGCCCCTGAACCAGACCAAAAGATGCATCGGACCCTTTTTCAATCCGGACCGCAGCCACCCTAGACATACGTTAACCTGCTCCATTGAGCGCCGGTCACATTCACCTGTTATGCAAATTGGATGCGCGGAAACATAGAACATACCTCTGGTATATGAACAATTGGGTACAGCAAACGTTTACACATAAAGGCTCGTGCTCAGAGAAAAAATAATACTTTCTATACAGGATAACAATTCTCATGATAAGGGTGGTGTCCCCAGACCCAGAGTCATGCCAAAATTATCTCCAATAAACCAGGGAAATAAAGTATTGACCATAACATTACTGCTGTAGAGGGTTCAGCCAACCATTTGGACCATACGTTATCATATTTCTTCGGGCAACCTTTATTAGCATAGGTATCTTGATACAAGGATAAATTAACATTGACTAGATGTTTCCAAAAGGTAAGAGACGGGGGCGAAGTGATGACAAAGTGAGAGCTTTACGTGCATAAAAAAAGAGAAGACCAATCATGGTTTGTTCTGCCACTGTGGGGGCCAATTCCTCCACCAACCCCAGTAGACAACTACTCATGGAAGGCACAAGCGAAGTCTAATGCCGCGTACACACGGTCGGAATTTCCGACAGAAAAAGTCAGATAGGAGCTTTTGGTCGGATATTCCGACCGTGTGTATGCTCCATCTGACTTTTTCTGTCGGAAATTCCGACAGCTTTAGATAGAGAGCAGGTTCTCTATTTTTCCGTTGGAAATTCCAACGGACATTTTCCCGTTGGAAATTCCAACCGTGTGTACGCGGCATTAGCAACATTATTTACAGTGGAGAATATCTCCCCCAATAACCAGCAATCGTGGAACAATTCCAGAAGATATGAATAAAATCACCAGGAGAGTGATCACATCGCCAGCACTCTGAAGTAGCAGGAGGACATTTTAAAAGAACCTTAGAAACCTTAGAAAGCATTATTAATATACCGAAAGTGTGACAGACTTCCAGTGGGGAGGTTGAGTTCAGTCAACATTAGGAATTTAAACGTGCTTGGGACAAACATAGATCTATACTCAGAAAAAAGATAAAAAAAATTAAAAAGGGGCAGAATTGATGAACCTCATGGTCTTTTTCTGCCATCACTCTTCTAGGTTTTCATCTGTTTTTTGCAAGCCAACAAAGAGAGAGTGTGATTGGGAGCCTGAGACATCCAACTGTCTGTTTTCTGCATAACATTGCAAAGAACAATCCAGGATAGGGGGAGAGTCCTGCTGCATGACCGCCAAAGCAATGTGACAGGTTTGAAAAAATTGGTATACAGATATAATGCGCTCCTAATCTATATAACCACCACTGCGCCAAGAAAAATATGTGAAAACTATGTGAAACTACTAAAGCTGCCACTTAAATAAAATATATAACTATAAATGAAATGTACCTAAAAACAACACTGTGAAACATAGGTAAAATTTGTGGCCCTAAATGTGACCGATAATATAATATCACTCACTAAGTGTCTAAAATATAATCACTTAATGACAACGTGACCAATCAGTGATCCCAATGTGACTGAAATAAATTATAATTAAAATAATCAACAAAGTCCATCAGTGAAAACAGTGAAAAAAGGAAGAAAAAAATCCAGAGAAAGATTCTATCTTCTTAATGTGAAATATTCATCCACCACACCGTCGTACTCGTGTCAGCCCCCTCTGTGATTACACTCACCAGCTGTATTTGCGTCCCACTCTTGTGTTCGGCTTGCAGGCTTGCTAGTTAAACCACTAGAAGGTAAACGGCCATCAAACTGAGAACTTGTGCTTCAACAAAAGATTTTCCATCCATGTAAGGAAAAAAGAGGAGCTCCCATAGTGTGAAATTGTAACATCCACTTTATTAACCACTTGAGACCCGCGCTATAGCCGAAAGACGGCTGCAGCGCGGCTCTCAAGTGCCGAGAGGACGTCCCCAGGACGTCCTTCTCTGTTTACATCCCGCCGTGCGCCGCCGAGGGCGCGCGGCGGGGAACAGCTGTGCGGCGCGCATCATGTGATGCCGAGGAGCGTGCCTGGCGGCCGCGATGTCCGCCAGGTACATTCGATCGGCAGTTACAGAAGCAGGACGTGGATCTCTGTGTGTAAACACAGAGATCCATGTCCTGTCAGGGAGAGAGGAGACCAATGCTGTGTCCCTTGTACATAGGGACACAGATCGGTCTCCTCCCCCAGTCAGTCCCCTCCCCCCACAGTAAGAATCACAAATAGGGAACATAGTTAACCCCTTCCCCGCCCCCTAGTGTTAACCCCTTCCCTGCCAGTCACATTTATACAGTAATCAGTGCATTTTTATAGCACTGTTCGCTGTATAAATGACAATGGTCCCAAAATGGTGTCAAAAGTGTCCGATGTGTCCGCCATAATGTCACAGTCACGATAAAAAGTGCTGATCGCCGCCATTACTAGTAAAAAAAAAAAAATATTAATAAAAATGCTATAAAACTATCCCCTATTTTGTAGACGCTATAACTTTTGCGCAAACCAATCAATAAACACTTATTGCGATTTTTTTTTTACCAAAAATATGTAGAAGAATACGTATCGGCCTAAACTGAGAGAAAAAAACTTTTTAAAAAAAAAATGGGATATTTATTATAGCAAAAAGTAATAAATATTGTGTTTTTTTTTCAAAATCGTCGCTCTTTTTTTGTTTATAGCGCAAAAAATAAAAACCGCAGAGGTGATCAAATACCGCCAAAAGAAAGCTCTATTTGTGGGGAAAAAAGGACATCAATTTTGTTTGGGAGCCACGTCGCACGACCGCGCAATTGTCATTCAAAGCGACGCAGTGCCGAAAGCTGAAATTTCGCCTGGGCAGGAAGGGGGTTATGTGCCCAGTAAGCAAGTGGTTAAAACACACTACACCACTTCAAATATTGCACTCACATTTAAATTGAAAAAAAAAAACTGCTTTGAAAATCACAGCAAACAAAACAAGTGTGTAATGGCACTGCAGTGTTTGGCGGTCACGGCGGACCCAAGATGTGAGCTTGTGCTGTATCTCTCACCCCTCCTGAGTCCCGGATCGCAGTATCAGTCTACCGTTCTTGGCCTTGGCATGTCACATCAGTGCAGATCGTGATCTTACAGCCACGCCCCCCCACCGATGGACTTTGTTGATTATTTTAATTATATTTTATTTCAGTCACATTGGGATCACTGATTGGTCACGTTGTCATTAAGTGATTATATTTTAGACACTTAGTGAGTGATATTATATTATATTATCGGTCACATTTAGCGCCACAAATTTTACCTAAATTTTACCTATGTTTCACAGTGTTGTTTTTAGGTACATTTCATTTATAGTTAATGTGACAGGTTTACCTCCTCCTCCTGGCATTTTTTCCATTCATCAGAACGCACTGTGCTTTTTTTGCTTTTTAAATATGCTGGATTTTTTGAAGCAGCTCAAAATTTATTCAACTGTACTCCTATTTGATGAATAAGGCATTATTTTTGAATACACTATGCTCACACATGCCCAGTGGGATTGCCTTACTAAAGGGGTAAAGCATGTTCACTTCGCAACTTTTTAACTTGGTCTAACCACTTGCCGACAGAATAACTTAGAAATACGGTGGCAAAGTGGCAACGGTGATCTGCCTATGTAAACAAGGCAGATCGATATTCTGTCAGTACAGAAGGCATGGATCCTGTGTCTCTGCAAAGCAGGGGCACCGAGTCATGCCTTCCCCTGGTACAAGCACTTCGGCCCCAGAAAACACCAGCTAGGCACAGAGGTAACTCTTTGATTGCCCCTGATGTTATCCCCTTCCCAGCCAGTGTCATTAGTACAGTGATAGTGCATTTTTTTTAGCACTTTTTGGTCCCCAAAAAGTGTCAAAAGTGTCAGTTAGTGTCCGTTTTGTCTGCCGCAATATCGCGGTCCCGCTATAAGTCGCTGATCACCGCCATTACTTGTAAAAAGTAAATAAAAATAAAATAAATAAATAAAAATATCCCATAGTTTGTAGACGCTATAACTTATGCGCAGACCAACCAACATACACTTATTGGGATTTTTTTAAACAAAAATATGTAGCAGAATATATATATTGGCCTAAATAGATGAAGAAATTGTATATTTTTTTTAATTATTGGAAATGTTTTAAAGCAGAAAGTACATTTTTTTTTCCAAAATTTGTTTATAATGCAAAAAATAGAAAACCACAGAGGTGATCAAATATCACCAAAAGAAAGCTCTATTTGTGGGAAAAAAGGACATATATTTTATTTGGGTATAGCGTCACACGACCGAGCAATTGTCCGGAAGGATTTACCCCTATAATGATCAGGCCATTTTTTTGTGATACGGCACTGCATCACTTTAACTGACAATTGTGCGGGCATACGATGTTGTACCCTAACAAAATCTATGTCCTTTTTTTCCCACAAATAGAGCTTTCTTTTGGTGGTATTTGATTACCTCTGCATTTTTTATTTTTTTGCGCTATAAACAAAAAAAAACCGAAAATGTTGAACTTTCTGCTTTAATACACATTCCAAAAAAATAAAAAAGTAAAAAATAAAAATGTCTTCATCAGTTTAGGCCAACATGTATTCTTCTACATTTTTTTAGAAAAAAAAAGCACAATAAGCGTATATTGATTGGTTTACGCAAAAGTCTACAAAATAGGGGATATATTGAGGGACTTTTAACTTTTTTTATTGTTTTTACTGGTAATGGCAGCAATCTGCAATTTTTAGAGGGGCTGCGACATTGCGGCGGACAAATCTGACCCTAAGTGACACTTTTTGGGGACCAGTGACACCAATACAGTGATCAGTGCTAAAAAAAAATGCAGGGAAGGGGTTAACACTAGGGGGCGATCAAGGAGTTAACTGTGTTCCCTGGGTGTGTTCTAACTGTGTGGGGAATGGGCTCACTGGGACAACACAGAGATCCCTGTCCTAATCATTAGGAACAGCAGATCTTCATGTTGTCCCCTGTCAGAACGGGGATCTGCCTTGTTTACATAGGCAGATCCCCGTTCTCCCTCTCTGTACCACAATCGCGGGTGGCCGGTGGTTTGCACAGCCTAACCGCCTTGCTGCAGTATATCTGCGGAAGGCGGTTGGCAAATGGCTAAAGTGCTGTATTGCAAAAAATGGCCTGGTCATGGAGGGGGGTAAATCTTGTAGAGGGCAAGTGGTTAATAGGGTGAAGTTTTCCTGACTTTAATCATCCAATCACGTGCAAACAAAATCCGTTTTATTTCCTTGTACATGATTAACCTCCTTGGCGGTATTCCTGAGTGTGGCTCGGGGGGGGGAATTTTCAGTACCAAAAGCGGTAACCCCGAGCCACACTCGGGATTGCATGGCAGGATCCAGGCAAAGCTACTTACCCTGTCCCCAGGATCCTGCGATGTCTCCCCGCTGTGTGTGCGAGCCGTGTCTTCCGCTCAATTCATCACAGTGCCGAACTCTGTTCCCTGCAAGCGTCGCGACGCACGGGGACGGAGCACAGCGCCACATTCAAAAAGTTAAAAACACATTACACATACAGTACACTGTAATGTTACAGATTACATTACTGTATAAAAAAATTACACATCCCTTTTGTCCCTAGTGGTCTGTCCAGTGCCCTGCATGCACTTTTATATTATATATACTGTTCTTTCTGCCTAGAAACTGGAGATTGTCCATAGCAACCAAAAACTGTCCGTTTACATCAAAAGTGGTTTTAGACGAGCTAAAAAACAGCGATAATAAATTAGAATCACTTGCAGAATTGAGCGATAGCGATTTGTGGGGAAATTCGTCATCAAACACTGAAAGTAATGACAGCGACAATTCTGCAACCGAGCAAATTTCAGTGTTTTTGATTTGATTACATTATTAAATAATTTTTATTTTTATTATATTATTATTTGTTATATTTATTTATAGTTATTTATTATATTATAATTTATGATTTTGTGTTTCAAACTTTATCATACCCAGGATGTCTACTAGACTCTGGTTTGGACAGATCTAAGTGTGTTATTATTAAGAATTACAGGCCTACAATATAAAACACCAAATTTCCATGCAAAACAATGTACCGCTTTGAGCATCAAAAATCTGACAGAATCATACCGCCAGGGAGGTTAAGTACACTTTGCGTAGTGAATTTTCACTTAGCTTCAACTTATTCACTAAGCTAAATTAAAATTGACATGGCAAGGTAAGTGAAGCAGGTAATATCGCCACCCAGGTGTACTTCAGGTAAATGCAAGATCATTTTCAGTGACCCCCGGATCCGTGAGAAATCAAAATGACACTTGGAAACGGATAGTGTGTTCATTAGATCTCTGGGCTTTATTGATTTTTTAGAGTGGCTTATATGTAAAAGAAAGATAGGAGGGGCTATGTCTTAACACATACGTTTCTAAAAATTATACAAACTCAGTATATTCTTATCTTATATTATACTGCTGACAATCAGGCTACTGCATGAACAGGCTTAATCACAATGACTATCAGTAGCAGGGTGTGACTCTATTCAGTTAAGCTAAGTATGTCAAAGTTCATTTCTACTTAAAATGGAGTTGATTATTTATACATTGTATTACAATCCCCTCTTTTATCACGAATGTGATAATCACAAACCCTGAAGCCCCCAACATTCACCTGGAATACTTTCTCATCTTCATAGCAATTGTCCATGAAATACAAAGGGGGGAGGGGCGTGACAGTCCTTAAAAGCAAGTGGGAGGGGCATGACAGCCTTTAGGCCAAAATAAAAAATTGTCCCAAAGAAAAGCACAAAAAAAATCTCTTGTATGGCTTCTGAATGTCCAATAAATTCATGAAAGGGAAGGAAAAAGAAATGTCCACATTATAATTCTCATTCTCCTAAACTTTTCCCAAAACTTTTGGTTCGATTCTGTGTTTATCCATATTTTACAGAGATCCTTCTACCCCAAAACCCTGCCTCTTTGTAAGGATAGAACTCGATATCCACAGACAGATGGGAACTGATGCATTGGGCTAGACTTGGGCTTCATGCTGGCGTATCTGTATCACTCATTGTGATGCTCACTGGACTTTCGTAGACCTTGGGCGTGCGTCATGGCTAACCCTCAAGGTGTCATTCCAGGAATATTTTCCAACAGGTGTCAGCCTTTACTCATCTCAGCATCTCCCAAGGCATTTGAACAACAAAGATGAACAATGAAGATGAACAACGAAGATGAACAACGAAGATGAACAATGAAGATTTCCATGTAAAAGCTGTAGTCATCTCTTCATCCGGATAGGGTATAAGGCAGGGTATAAATGGGGTATAGGGTAGGAATGGGATGGGCATTTCTTCTGGCTGGCTGGGGCAGATATTCCTCATCCAACATGAATAATCACAGAATCTATCTGATCAATTAAGGCCTTAACCATTGGAGGTATTAAACATAATATTCCTTATTACATGCAGAAATATAAAATGTTTCTCAGCAACAGTCTTCATTATATAGATTCAATATGTTTAAACTAAACATTTTTTCTAATCCAATATTACAGCAGGACTTCAATAAAACTTAAACAAGTTTAGTTTCTTTTATCCCCGGGACCCAAGTGGACCCGAGGAACTCAGAACTGAACATTTTACCCAAACACATATTCTGACTCAGAAGTCAGCCTCCTAACTTTTCAAATATATCTGATCATCAGCAACAAACAAAAAATTGATGGATAAACTTCATTACATCATTAACATATCTTCACGATTGAAACTCTGGGAATTCAAAAGGTAAATATATCCAGAATAGTCACTCTGCAATGTATTTTGTGTATCCTGGTTACTTAACCCAAACTTTTAGAGAAATATATATTATCAGGAACATGGGCCTAATAACTTTTACTCCCTGAACAAGAAAACACAATATAAGACGACTCTTTGTGTACATTTTAAACAAACACTTAAGATATTTTACTAATCAAATAATACCTTGTGCATTCATTAAACACGATACAACCACATTCTCCTTTTATTCACATCCATTTGGCCACTCCATTCATTCTTCATTTAGAAATGTTCTCCATATTTGCCCTTTGAACATCTTTTAAGCACCTTTTACCATTACTTTTTTTTTCTCTCGTATTTTTCCCTAGTGCACAAACCTTAAGTGCACAAACCTTAAGTTACTTCCTTTTTCTTTACCAACCACAATTCCTCTGGCGTAGCGCCAGGAATACATAACTTCCTTGGATGAGGCTGGCTCACACACCTGCAGTGCATTCGCACTCCGCACTACCCAAAAAGTGTGAGTTTTCTAGGCAGTGCGGTCCGGCTTACATGCGAATTCAGGGCCATTGACTTCTATGGGAACGCTTCTGAATCGCACATGTCATTCAGTTGTGAACAGTATAAAATCCTGACCTGATATGCAATCCTGACCTGATCCTGGTCAAAACTGACATGAAGCGCTGAACAACTACTTTGTCAATTAGCTGTGAAAACAGAGCTCAAACTCGCACTGCATATGTGTGAACCCAGCCCTAAACTTGTATTTAACCAAAAAAAAGAAAATCAAACATTTTAAAATCCCCAATCATTGTTCATACAGCCTAAACACAATTAAAACCATTTGCACAAATAACCATTCTCTTGTCTTGTAACAGGCAATGTCCTTATACAATGCAAAAGTTCCCTTTTTTTTTTCCCTTCTCAACATCAACAAAACCATAATACCATTCACTGAACACCGCGGAGCCCAGGGCAATTATATCACATTTGTCGATACTGAAAAGAAAACAACACCTTTTAACTTCAATAACGTAAGGATAGGCAATTACACAATTAAAACAGTCCCCAAATTCAGACTCCAAGGCTCTAAGGCTCTGTTTCCACTACTGTGAGTTGCTGTGCGACCTGACACATGCAAAGTCGCATGACAAGTCAAAAACCCATGTATTTCAATGGTCCTTGTTTTAATTTGTGCGACTCAAGTCACAGCGACACAAAAAGGTTCTTGTACTATTTTGTTCCTACTTCGGTGCAACCTTTTCTCACACTTTTGAATGACATTGCATCAAAAATCGCATTGCAAAGTCGCACTGCAAATCACGCAAATCTGGGGTTGCAATAGCGGAAACAGAACCTAACTGAAATAATCAAAATACCCCATGTATAAGTTGAAATGCTACTCTAAAAAAAATTGTATCTGATCAGATTCCTCAAAAAAAAAAAACATTTGGTACCAGCGCATACATCTAATTTATCAGTGACGTCACATTCCCCTTTTAATGTTTCCAATTAACTATGCATTTGACATGGGAATATAGGCCCAACACATTTCATGAATAGACTGACAATAGTTGCAACATTTTAACAATAAACATGTATTTTTTAATCTATATAGATAACTTTTCTGAATCAAATCCTTCTTTAACATTTTCTCCACCTCAGCAAGTCTCTCGGACTCGCTGAATATGGAATGCAAATATAGCAGTATGCTTTGCGCAAAAGCGTTGACGAAGGTATGGTCGGTTGTTTGATCCCCTCTTTCACTTGAAGTGAAATAGCAGATTTATGCAAGTGGACATATACCTCTGTGTATTGTGCTAAACAATAATTTGGATAGGAGGAATCACTCAAATAAAGCACCACACACAGATGAGTACCCTACTCTGTCCCTCTCACCTGCCCACTTTAGCAACGCTCTCCTACTTGGCAGGATCAAAGGACATATCAATTACTCAACAATCCGTTTGCATTCAGAAGAAAAAAACAACTTATACTTTAAATTGGAATTCCAAGACAACAACAAACAAACACATCAAATGTAAGCATTTTTCTCTGAGCAGATGGAAGAGAATTCCCTATACTAACAACAACTTTCCCTATAGTATAGCTAAAACCCCTTTGTCCCATCTGCACCACAGCGACAACATTTATCATACATACAAAAGTACTTACCACTCTCACAATATTTGGATATAAGCAAGGGAGATTTCTAATACTGTAGACCACTTTGACTGTTTAACCTTAGGGCCAGTTCACACCACATGCAGTCCAGTGAGTTTAAAAAAAATAAAGTTCACACCAGTGCTTGCACTTCCTGTGCACTTCAGTTCAAGCATCCTGCACTGGAACGCTGCAAAAATGCATAAAAAAACGCACTGGAGGGGTGAAAAAACACTGGACTGCATTAAAAATGCACAAAAAACGCACTGGAACGCATCAAAAAATGTGCATGTAAAAAAAACACCTGGAACGCATCCGGACTGCATTTCTATGGTGCAAACCGCCCCCTACAGTCAGTGTATCTACACAACAAATTATCTTATTACTTCTATGCGACAGATATAAAAGCGAAAGTAGGTTGGATCACCGAAATATAATCCTCATTTACCATTTCAGCTCCTTGCCAAAAGGACTGTCGTGTACACTTTTCTACAGCGTTCCCAAAACGCTTCTAAATTAGGACCTTCTGAGAGGTACTTTACAGCGTTCCCAAAACGCTTCTAATTAATTAGGACCTTCTCAAAGGTACTTTACAGCGTTACCAAAACGCTTCTAATTAATTAGGACCTTCTCAAAGGTACTTTCAAAGGCGGATTTTCCCAAAAAATCCCCTATACACCAAGGTGTGGTTCGTATCCCTCTTCTACATAGTTCTAGATGAAATTTAAATCAGAGCTAAGGTAAGAGAAAACAGTCTGTCTAAAAGACAAAAAGATTCTTCTTACCAAAGGTGATTTTTTCATCCCACCGCTGCCACCATCTGAAGCAGGTAATATCGCCACCCAGGTGTACTTCAGGTAAATGCAAGATCATTTTCAGTGACCCCCGGATCCGTGAGAAATCAAAATGACACTTGGAAACGGATAGTGTGTTCATTAGATCTCTGGGCTTTATTGATTTTTTAGAGTGGCTTATATGTAAAAGAAAGATAGGAGGGGCTATGTCTTAACACATACGTTTCTAAAAATTATACAAACTCAGTATATTCTTATCTTATATTATACTGCTGACAATCAGGCTACTGCATGAACAGGCTTAATCACAATGACTATCAGTAGCAGGGTGTGACTCTATTCAGTTAAGCTAAGTATGTCAAAGTTCATTTCTACTTAAAATGGAGTTGATTATTTATACATTCTATTACGCATGTTCTACTACTTTAGTAAATCAACCTCACTGGTTTTTGAAGAGGAGTGCCTCAATAGAAAGTATTTACATAAGGTACCTTCGTCCCGACAATATTTATTTTTAAAAACGTTATTGTTAAAGATGTATATTTTTGTAATAAAATGTACAGGTATCCAAATATTTTACATATGACTGTCTAAATTCAGTTGTTATACAGTACCACCAAAGTCCATCATAGCCTCTCATTCTCATTTTTTTCTCTCTCTGGTTTTTGGTTACGTATACTCAATAGAGTTGACTAAATAAATCAGTAAGGCATATTCACTTTTCAAAATGAATGTTCGATGAGCTTATAGAATAAAAGATAGCTTTGTCACAATAACTATTCAGTCTTCTTCAGCAAAATACCCTTTTTATCTATTTTTTACATGGGATTGGGTATTCCACATGAAAATAACATCACCATTTTCATTGTTCCAAGAGAACATTCTCTACTCCTTTTAGTAAATCTTCTTTATTACATATATCTATAGACAGTTTGAAAGATCTAATGTTGAGTAAAGCCAAACATTTACATAATGATAAATACTTGCCTAATGAAAGGTATATTTGTAAGAAAGTGCCAACAGCTTGCTTTACTAATCTAAACTGTTTTTCTTATTTCACATGCGTAGGATAAAATATTTTCATTAGTGGATTTAACAGATTGGAAAGGTTGTATTTGTGTTTTCTTTAGTGCTGTCATTTCTGCCCCTTTGTAACATCGAGCATATGGCAGCCACCCCTTCTGGATCCTGAAACAACAGGAGGCACCTGATTTTGATTCTACATCCTGTCAGCTGAGAATCCCATGACAGTTTATTTCGCTAAAGTAGAAATTTGATTTGCGTTTGCCATTGGGATCCAACTTAATTCAATGCTGTTTTTTTTTTTTTTTCACAGAGCTCTTTTATTAAGTAATTAAGCATATTATATTTTTTGCTTTGCAACATAAGATAAATATGGAGAATGTAACATCACCGGTAAAAGTCAACTTTGTCAGAGTGTGAATCGCTACTATGAAGATTATCCTTTTGAAACTCTAGAGCATTGACTTGGCTTTGTTGGTTTAATCCTTCTGTCTGCTTTGTGCAACCTGAGACCCTTTGCTGTCATCTTTATCCAAATTTCAGCCAAAATTTCCTCAGCTTTCACCCAGTCATTAAAATCAACATTCACAACGTTTGAAGATCAAACTTTTCAGCAGACCTCAAGGATTTTTTTTCCACCTGAGAGATGGGCTTCATGTTTAATAAATAACGTTGTTCTGGAATGAATTGTTGTCTTATGTGCGTAAAAAAAAAAAAAAAGCATCAATGGGCAAGGACATTCCATCGGTGCGTTAGAACGCTGGGGCAAAGGGATTCTTTCAGTTTCCAAACTCACTTGACGTGAGTCGGAGTAATTACAGGAATGTAAGAAAGATCAAAGTTGTTCGTAAAACTATTATACAAGATTATTTCATTCTGTAAATGTGTTTGCGATAATTATAACTATGTCAAAAAATCCTAATTATAAAAGAAAAAGAAAATCAAAATCAATTAGTCACATCAGTATTAAATAAATACAGATTTAAAATCACTTGTTTGAAAGCAATTTTGCAGAAAGTTCTATAAGCACAGAAAAGAAAATGAATTATTGCTGCTCGTGAGGTTATAATAAATAATAATTCATTCAGCAGGAGGAATTTTCATGAACATTAAACTACCTGCTCAGTGAACTCATTTACACCTGTGCAATGTTATTTTATTTAATTTTTTGGTTATAAAGAAAAGATATATATTATTTAATGCTTTAACCGCTTGTCGACCGCCGCACGAACTTATACGTCGACAGAATGGCACGGCTGGGCAAATGGGCGTATATATACGTCCCCTTTAATTTTCCGCCGTGTGGTCGCGCGCGCGCCGCCGCGCTCGCAAACCCTGTCTCAAGCTCCGTGCCCGTGCCCACGGGACCCGCGTTCTCGATGTCCGCCAGTGTCCCGCGATCGGGTCACAGAGCTGAAGAACGGGGAGATGTCAGTGTAAACACAACATCTCCCCGTTCTTCCTAGTGACATGTCACTGATCGTCTGTTCCCTCTCATTGGGAACAGCGATCAGTGACCTGTCACTCGTACCCATGCCTCCTAACAGTTAGAATCACTCCCTAGGACACACTTAACCCCCGTCGCAAGCTCCGTGACCGTGCCCGCGGGACCCGCGTTCTCGATGTCTGCCAGTGTCCTGCGATCGGGTCACAGAGCTGAAGAGCGGGGAGATGTCAGTGTAAACACAACATCTCCCCGTTCTTTCTAGTGACATGTCACTGATCGTCTGTTCCCTGTCATCGGGAACAGCGATCAGTGACGTGTCACTCGTAGCCATGCCCCCTAACAGTTAGAATCACTCCCTAGGACACACTTAACGCCTTCAGCGCCCCTACAGGTTAACCCCTTCACTGCCAGTGTAATTTTTACAGTAATCAGTGCATTTTTAAGGCACTGATCTCTCTAAAAATAACAAAGGTCCCAAAATGGTGTCAAAAGTGTCCGATGTGTCCGCCATAATGTCGCAGTCACGATAAAAATCGCTGTTCGCCGCCATTACTAGTAAAAAAAAAAATTATTAATAAAAATGCCATTAAACTATCCCCTATTTTGTAGACGCTATAACTTTTGCGCAAACCAATCAATATAAGCTTATTGCGATTTTCTTTTACCAAAAATATGTAGAAGAATACATCGGCCTAAACTGCGAAAAAAATTGTTTTTTTATATATTTTTTGGGGATATTTATTATAGCAAAAAGTAAAAAATATTGCTTTTTTCAAAATTGTCGCTCTTTTTTTGTTTATAGCACAAAAAATAAAAACCACAGAGGTGATCAAATATCACCAAAAGAAAGCTCTATTTGTGGGAAAAAAAGGACGTCAATTTTGTTTGGGTGCAACGTCTCACGACCGCGCAATTGTCAGTTAAAGCGACGCAGTGCCGAATCGCAAAACGTGCTCTGGTCAGGAAGGGGATAAATTCTTCCGGGGATGAAGTGGTTAAGCACTTTTAGCAGCTGACTAATCACAAGTAATCTACAAGTGCAGTTGCTCCAGAGCTTAGTAAATTATGTCAAGCTTCACTTTGCAAGGAATACCCAATCATGTACCAGGAAATTGTGTGGATCAGGTGTGTATACCACAATTTTTAAAGATAACCATTTGAATAATATATGTGTAAAAATATTATAATTGCTTATTATATACTGTATACCGTATCATAATCATACAACTGAAATAACCGGAAAAAAGCAAATTGGCTTAGCACCTTTCTGTATGACTAATGACTACATAAGACTACTTAATTCAAAACTTTCAACACCGTGGCACTATTTAGGCTTTATTTTAAATCGTCTGATCAGGCTGTTGGGCCAAATATGTCATTGACTAAATTGATGATAAACTGACAATAAAATATGTCATCCCTTGTAAAATATAATTGCCTTATTTATATGCAAATGAGTTCAGTATATGCCTTCACATGTTCATTTGGAGTCTGGTAAATATGTAAATAGAAATGAGCCACTGACATCACAATTTATCAACATCTTTTAAGGACCTGTTGTACATGGTCATGTGTGAAGATACAGGCTGTGCAATGATACAAAGAAGCATCTTTTGTAATTCTACACAGGTATGGACTGGCCTGCAACAGGACAAGAGAATCCCCACGTGGGCCCAGAGTATGTGAAAAGCACTAAACCACTTGACATCCTCCTCTGATCAGCGCCCCCTGTAGCCTGAATTATATACAGCCCTTGCCGGTGCACCTTGGAAGCTGAAAAGCACTAAACCACTTGGTGTCCTCATATCAGCGCCCTCTATATCCTGAATTATATACAGCCCTTGCAGCTGCACCCTGGGAGCTACAGGAGACTGCATTGCTGACCTGGCTGCCTGCATAAGCCAGTCATACAGCAAAGAAGAGACACATGGCAGCAGGCATACATCGTCTTCAGTAAGTCAACAAAGAAACGTAAACTAAGCTGAATAATTGAATAACTAAAACCTACAATTAATCTCCTGCTAGGGCACAGTGAGAGTGGTATTATTATTTTGGAGGTCATGTGCAGAATGCAGGCGCAAGTGCAGAAAGAAGGGAGCTATTAATCATGTTAGTGACTTGCTGAAGCTCCTGTGTACAGTGAGAATTGACAGGAATGACTTGCTTGGGGGTCCTCGGGGGTGGCACAATCAGTGCAGAGAGGCAGGCAAGACAAGAATGTCAGGAAGAAATGTCAGACCCTAAGTAGATACTTTATATAGGCGAAGGAATGGTTCATCCGCTGCAAACCTATCCCGGCATCCCAGCCATGTGATTAGTAAGTAAAAGCAGCCTTAGCTTGCTCCGAACAAGCCAAGCCCCCATGCATTTTGCCCTGCCTCTGGGGCTTAGAGCGGAACTTCAGTCATTTTTTCATCTAATAAATCCTCTGCCCTTGTTGTTTTAACTTTGGATAGTGATTTTATTTTTTGTGCCAGTAAATAACTTATACAGCCCACTTCATGTTTCTTGTCTGGTAAAAAGCCTAGCCTTCTGACATCATGCACAGCTCTCTCTCTCTCACTCTCGTGAGAGTTTGCCAGGAAGGGAGGGGGGATGAGTCATAGGAGGGCCAATAAAAGCTGCAGAGCTGGAGGTGTGCCTCTGTGTGTCTGCGTAAATCCAGGAAGTGAACAGGCAGCAGCTTCAGCTGACTACAGTTAAAATGGATGCAGCCAGACTCAGTGGAGGGAGATTTCTGCAGCATGTTTCTCAAGTACAGAATCACAGTATATATAAAATAATATGCAAAGTGGTTGATGGAAGCTTCAGAATGGCAAATATGTTTTTATTACAAATTATGTGAGCAGACTGCAGTTCCTCTTTATAATGGAATAATGGGGATAGGGGTATCTCAATGGCAGCGGAGTTATATACCAGCATTAGCTGCTGATACAATTAGTCTGTATGGCACAAAATATATTTACATAATGCAGCAACATCCACACAAGTAGGACACCCAATGTTAGAGGTGATTTATTCTTCCAAAGCAAATACACTTTTGCTCCCTGGTACTGACTAGTATTCCAATGTTTCTCTTCTCCCTCAGTTTTTCTCCATCACTCAGCTTATGTGACCCCATCGCTGATGGAGAGGGGCAGGGGAGGGTCAAACAAGGATGCTATGCAGGCGACTCACATCCTATGTATCAATTGATGATGCCACTGGTCACTAGGATGCCGGCAGCTAGAAGGTGCACAATGAAAACCTGAGGCTTTGTGTAAATAAAAGACAGGCTTTATCCACATTCCGGCTTGTATACAATTCTTGGGCAATTTTTAGGCATTTTGCCAAGGCACCCCTAAAGAAACCTCAAGGCACCCCAGGGTACCTGGGCACCCTGGATGCAAAAGGCTGATCTATTTCATATTGGGAGTATCTTACCAAAAATGAAAGTTATGTTGCAGTGGATGCCAAAAATCTGACTTGTATGCTAATGCAGACTTCTGGGAAAATCAGTGAGCCAATCACATAAGCAGGAAATTATGTTTCTGGGTGGCATTCTGTACACATTCTATGTACAGAACACCTCCAGGTAGCCATATTGCATTTAATAGAAAATGACAGAGCTGCAGATTGAAAAGGAAAGGTAACTTTTAATAACATTCAATTACAATATGACTTGTGTTGCAATTGTATATGCTATATTATTATTTTTTTATTTGCTATTTTTTTTGAAAGTCAAGTTACTCTTTAAATTTGTTAAAAAAAATTAAAACATTAAAAACATATCTATGTAAGAGAAAGTAAAGAAGATCCATCTGCCCAGAAAGAAGAATGACCCAAAGTAGATACTTCAGTCATGGTCCAACAGGGGAACCTCTGGCGTTCCAGCAGGGCAGACCAAGACTGAACGTCTCAGGGAATGTGAGGAATCTTCACAACATCAGGCATCGGAAAATGTATATCTGATTGCAGAAAATCACATAGTGATTGGAACTCGCTGGTTTATTTTCAGACCTAACTACACTGGTAGAATCACGTGTCACAAATCAGAGTGGTACCCTTCAAGATGATTCTGTTAATGCTGAAATTGAAATCTATTTACTTTAGAAAAAGGTTAGACTCACAAAGAAAAAAGGTGCCCGGAGAATTGTCAGGGGATGGAGGGTGTCAGTCATTCTTTTCTGGACTGTTAATGCTGGGATTTGTGTTGTCTTCTTTAGTAAGTATACTAGAAAAGTCTAAATTCATCTCAATAATTGACTCCATGATGATGAAAACATTATATATATATATATATATATATATATATATATATATATATATATATATAGATACAGTATTTCACAAAAGTGAGTACACCCCTTACATTTTTGTAAATATTTTATTATATCTCTTCATGTCACAACACTGAAGAAATTACACTTTTCTACAATGTAAAGTAGTGAGTGTATAGCTTGTATAACAGTGTAAATTTGCTGTCCCCTCAAAATAGCTGATGGGAGTGTCATGGTCTGGGGCTGCATGAGTGGTGCCGGTGTCTTGTCAAGCTGGTTCCCCTATCGGATAGGGTCCGCCCTCGACTGCGCAGGCTCAGTGCCTGCGCAGTCGAAGCCCATGGAAATCTCTGAGCCTCTACAGCTGTTCGTCAGCTGTAGACGCGCTCGCTCCCGATGATACACACCGGGAAAAAGGGGCGGAGACTGTGAGGCGCGGTCCCCGGGAAGAAGAACCAGCAGTGCTTTTTTGCTTTTTACACGCCGCTCTATACTACACGCCACAGCAAGGTGCGGGAAAAGGGGCGGAGACTGTGACACGCCGCTCTAAACTATACGCCAACAGATCCATTACCAATATGTTTAAATCCATCCCTTGCTGCCCCTTGCTGTAAAGAGTGGCATGTATAAAGCAAAAAAAAATGAAAAAGAAAACTGCTGGTTCTCCTTCCCGGGGACCGCGCCTCACCTATTCTGCGGAAGGGTGGTCGAGACCAAATCGTGGAGGGGGGTGTTCCGCAATCAAGCTCTCCTAATTACCGCACACACAGCTGTCATAGGAAAGGAGTGATAGGATGGCAGCGGGGAGAGCCACTGTCTTGTTGAGCTGGTTCCCCTATAACTAAGCATCGGGAGCGAGCGCGTCTACAGCTGCCGAACAGCTGTTCACGCTCAGAGATTTCCGTCGGCTCGGATTGCGCCTGCGCAGTCATATGGGAATCATATCGATAGGAGGAACCATCTTGTCAGAACACCGGCACTGGGGAGCTACAGTTCATTGAGGGAACCATGAATGCCAACGTGTTCTGTCACATACTGAAGCAGAACATGATCCCCTCCCACGGGGCAGTATTCCAACATGATAACGACCCCAAACACACCTCTAGGACTGGCCAAGCATGTCTCCAGAACTAAACCCTATTGAGCATCTGTAGGTCATCCTCAAAGGGAAGGTGGGGGAGCGCAAGGTCTCTAACATCCCCCAGCTCTGTCATGTTGTCATGAAGGAGTGGAAGAGGACTCCAGTGGCAACCTGTGGAAGCTCTGGTGAACTCCATGACCAAGACAGTTAAGGCAGTGCTGGAAAATAATAGTGGTCACACAAAATATTGACACTTTAGGCCCAATTTGGACATTTTCACTTAGGGGTGTACTCACTTTTGTTGCCAGCAGTTTAGACATTAATGGCTGCGTGTTGAGTTAATTTTGAGGGGACAGCAAATATACACTGTTATACAAGCTGTATACTCACTACATTACATTGTAGCAAAGTGTCATTTCTTCAGTGTTGTCACATGAAATGATATAATAAAATATTTACAAAAATGTGAGGGGTGTACTCACTGTTTTTCATGATTTATTGGGGAGTCAATCACTCATTTCTGGACCAAGTAATACTTGTATTTGTACTGATATTTATACATATAAAGACGACCAAAGGTTTAGCCAGATCAAAGTGACATTACTTCATAATCTTTGCAAAAGAGAGAGGGTGCTCATTCTCCTTCACTCATATTAGGGGGTCAGGGCTAAAGTCTACATAATTAAAGTGATACTAAAGGTTAAAAAAAAAAAAAGGAGTGGCCCCGAACATCCTCTTCTGGGGTCCCACGGCGGCTCTCGCGACTCCTCCCCGCAATAGCTAACCCCCTCTGGGAAGCTCTCTCCCAAGGGGGTTACCTTGCGGGCGCGCTCCCGTGTCATACATTTGGCGTGTATAGCCGCCGAGTATATGACTCGGCCCTGCCCCCCCGGTGCCCCCATCATTGGATTTGATTGACAGCAGCGGGAGCCAATGGCTGCGCTGCTATCATTCTATCCAATGAAGAGCCGAGAAGACCTGAAATATAGTGACGCGGGATCGCGCCCACCGAAATTCTGGGGCTCAGGTAAGTAAAACGGGGGGGTTGGAGGGCCGGATGGTGCAAGGTGTTTTTTCACCTTAATGCATACGATGCATTAAGGTGAAAAACACGGAGCTTTACAACCCCTTTAATGTCAACATCTTGAGAACTGGGAAATACAATGATTTTAGGTATGTATAAATTTGAGAATCACTGACCTATACTGAATGCTGCTGGATCCCTAGGAGTTTTCTGTCTATTGATGGGTCCGCTCTCCTCCCCAGTCCATGGTGTGCAGGCAGAGGAAATGATGTGCTGTAACCTCTAGCAACCAATCAAGAAGCAGAAATCATGTGCTGTAACCTCTAGCAACTAATCAGTGAGCCGTAATGTGTGCTGTAACCTCTAGCAACCAGTCAGTAAGCGGTAATGATATGCTGTAACCTTTTGCAACCAATCGCGATCGCTGCCTGATCTGATACAGTAAACTGATTTTGAGTCTAGATGCTATTTATTGTATGTCTCAGAGCAGATGGAGAGCGAAATTTGGTGCCCCCAAGAAATTTTTTGCCAAGGGTCCAATCAATATTAAAGATGGCCCTGCCCGAGCCCACCCTTTTTTGAAGCCTATTAGAGCCCTTTGCTCTAATCACATGCTTCAAAAAAAAAAAAAAAAACTCCATTGGAATCCATGGTCTGGCGCCCTGCATGTAGATCAGGGGTCCGGACGCATGGATAGGGGGGGCGGCGCCTGTGCGTCCCTAATGGATGGGGTGTCACTGATCAGATGGACAATTTTATCTGATTTGATGTACCTGATTTTGTTATAAATACAATACAAATTACTTTTTCTTTTGCATCAGGAATAAAAGCAATGTTGTTGAATGAAGATATAATTGTATTGTGTTGAAACATTTGATGGGTTGGTGATTGTGGGCTCCCATACCTAAATTTTCCCTGTTATCCCAAGAGTCTCAATCCACCTCTGATTTTACCATAGTAAATCGGGTACAATTAATGCAACTTATCTAATTTGAGTTTACTTTTTAGGAAACAAACATTTTTAAACACAAAGATAGAAGCCCCAGCACTCCTTTATGTTCAGCAAATTGCAATTTTTAGGCAATTTTAATTACATACAACCAGCTATCAATATGGAAAATAACTAGATGAATTAGACCAATCTACCACCATCTATCTGTATAGAAAATTTTACAACGGTAATAGAAATTGTTAGATTTAGGTGTTGTGGTTAGGTTGTGGTTCAGAGATAGAAGAAATGGTTGAGTTAAAGTGATACTAAAGTCTTGTTTTTTTTTTTTTTTAAATAACAAACATGTTATACTTACCTGCCCCGTGCAATGGATTTGCACAGAGCACCCCGGTTCCTCCTCTTCGGTGCTCCTGATCCGTTCTGTTGAATGCCCCCACAGCAAGCAGCCACAGCTCTGTGTGTCTATTCAGATACGGAGCTGCGGCCCAGCTCCGCCCCCTTTTTCTCCTAATTGGCTGACTGACTTTGATTGACAGCAGCGGGAGCCAATGGCACCATGCTGCTGTCTCAACCAATAAGGAGGGGAGTCCTGGGTAGCCTCCTACATATCGCTGGATCTAGATGGGGGTCAGGTAGGTATTAGGGGGGCTGAGAGGGGCTGTTGCATACAGAAGGCTTTTTATCTTAATGCATAGAATGCATTAAGATAAATAACCTTGTGACTTTACAACCCCTTTAAGGTTATAGCTTTGATTTAAGGATGAAATTGATGATAATAATGAAGGTAAAAAACCTTGTGCCTTAGCAAAAACACTTTAATCAATTCTGTTTTTTAATTTCCCTTGCATATAATTGGGTATTCAAAGTAATAATATGTTCACTTTATTTACTAACACTAACTTTTCTAAGTGAACAGTCTGTATTTCATTAGTAAAGCCATTCCATTGACAGAAGTAGCCAAGTGGTGAAAACAATCTTAGTATAAGAAGAGCTTTCCCAATGTGTAAATCACTAGGGTCATTGCCAACACTTTTGGCAAGTGTGAGTCCTGCCTAGTACAAGCACATTAACACCCTTGCTTTGCAACCTTCAAGGCAAATATTAACGTTTTTAGACTAATTCGTTAAAACTAAGTCTACGGCATGACATAAATATGTACATTTAGTTTGTGTGTTGTGCCTTTTATTTGTTGAGTTTCTTCAAAGAAAACATGAATGTGCAAAGCAGACAGTAGTCATATAATTTTGTTTTAACAAGGGACATTGATTCTAATTAGTTGCTGAAATACAATTAAATCAGAATGTTAGGTGTAATTAAGATGAACCCATTTTCAAGGAAAAAAAGGCCATTAAGGATGAAAAGGAAATGATCCGCTATTAATTGACAGAATTAAATTGTATCTTCCTACTCTTTATAACTATTAAAGTTTGTGCTGATTAATAGGAGGAATTTATTAGTCAACAGACAAATGGCTGTAACAAACAAGCCTGCAATTTATATATGAAGCCTTTATATGTTTTAAAATTGAAGTTATTGTAAAGGTTCTTTTTTTTTTTAAAACAAACATGTTATCCTTAGAGCCAGTTCACACTGGGGCGGCACGACTTTGGGGGCGACTCGGCAAGGCGATCTCAAGACGACTTGAGAGGCAACTTGCAAAATGACTTCTGTATTGAAGTCAATGCAAGTCGCCCCGAGTCGCACCCAAAGTCGTACAAGAACCTTTTTCTAAGTCGGAGCGACTTGTGTCGCTCCTATTAGAATGGTTCCATTGAAGAGAGCGGAGCGCGACTTTTCAGGCGGCTGAGTCGCCTGACGAGTCGCCCCAGTGTGAACCGGCTCTAACCTGCTCTGTGCTATTGGCATTTTAGTCCACCATTGTATTGTACTTCTTTCAATTATTATATAGAATGATATCATTTTTCTGAACTGATACCATATGTATTGCACTTCTATTGAATTACGACACCATTGTCTGTACCACTCTAAAGCCCTGTACACACGGGCGGAAATCCCGTCGAAAAAAAACATTGGTTTTCTCGACGGGATTTCTGGCAAGCTTGTCTTGCCAAGCCCTGTGTACTGACGGCCATTCAAAAGAACCGCCGTTCTTTTGAATGGCAAGAACGTGGTGACATCATCGACTACGATGAGCCGGCGCTCGTCACATTTCAATGCCGTCGCCGCCATCTTGCTACACCCTACACTACCCTTGTATGCTACCGCGCATGCGTCAAAAGTCTCATCGAGCATGCACGGGCTTACATGGGACAGGTAAGCATACAGACGACCGGGTTTCTCGGCAGGAAACACTCTGCCGAGAATCCCGACGAGAAAAATAGAGGGCAGGTTCTCTATTTTTCTATTTTTCTCATCGAGATTCCCGGCAGTTTTCCTGCCGAGAAACCATACACACGCACGGTTTTCTTGCCGAGAAAACCGGTCGTGTGTACGAGGCTTTATTGTTTTATGCACCCAATAAAAGAGTTTGTAAAAAAAAAAAAGTGCTTTGGGGGAAATCTATATTGTAGTAGAACATTGCCAAAAAAAAAGTTGGCTACTTTTTCTATTTGGCTAGAGGTGTGCTTTGAAGTTTGAATAATAATAATAATAGTAATAATAATATCAAATAATAATAGTTGTATTTGTTTTTCAAGTATAAACTCTATAAATCCAGTTTTGTAACAAGAAATACTTAAACAACTATTGTTGCTGTTATTTCTAGTAATAATTTGTTGTAGTTCAGTTATATTCATAAAACAAGTATGCACGTGTGAATGGCTACTATGCTTAGTAAATAAGGTGAAGCTGTATTCAATAAACCAATGATGTGGTTAGCTAAAATATATATTTTTTTTTTATTTCCCTTGCACATGGACACAACGCAATAGAGTCTTGAGTGGCTTTTAAGGCTCTGTTTTCTTCTCCTGGGTCAATTACTGCTATACAGATAAAGAAAGGTAATTGGCAAGACTATCAAATTTCCATAGCACAGAACTATATCTCTCTAGCCACCCTTCTGGATCAAGTTCAAGCAAAATACACTCTTAGGCCCCATGCACACGAGACGCCGGTGCAATCTCTGCTGAACACACGTTTTAAAGGCTGAAACCGGCGGTTAGAAATGCCAATTTTGCCGCAATTGCAGCCGCGTTTAGCGGCGTCTTACCGCGTTTGCGGCTATAAGCGTTTAGTTAAGAAACATCATAAGACCCTCCCTTAGCTCAAAAAACAGTATTATTTATCCATTTCAGCCAGTTTGTGAGACCAGAGTGAGTAGCAGCAGCTGAGAGAGCAGCAGTGTACTTAGCGTACCACTTGCCACGTCACCTGACACATCACCTGGCCACGTCACCTGCCACAAGTTGTGAATTGTCCACTTGCCACGTCACCTGCCACGTCACCTGCCACATCACCTGGCCACGTCACCTGGCCACGTCACCTGCCACAAGTTGTGGATTGTCCACGTCACCTGGCCACGTCACTTGCCACGTCACCTGGTAACGTCACCTGGCCACGTCACCTGCCACAAGTTGTGGATTGTCCACTTGCCACATTACCTGGCTACGTCACCTGGCCACATCACCTGCCACCTCACCTGCCATGTCACCTGGCCACGTCACCTGCCACGTCACCTGGCCACGTCACCTGCCACAAGTTGTGGATTGTCCACTGGCCACGTCACCTGACCACATCACCTGGCCACGTCACCTGCCACAATTTGTGGATTGTCCACTTGCCACGTAACCCGGACATGTCACCTGGCCACGTCATCTGGCCACCTCACCTGGCCACGTCACCTGCCATGTCACCTGGCCACATCACCTGCCACAAGTTGTGGATTGTCCACTTGCCACGTCACCTGCCACGTCACCTGGCCACGTCACCTGCCACAAGTTGTGGATTGTCCACTTGCCACATTACCTGCCACAAGTTGTGGATTGTCCAAGAGTCTAGTAGACATCCCGGGTATGATAAAGTTTGAAACACAAAATCATAAACTATAATATAATAAATAACTATAAATAATTATAACAAATAGTAATGTAATAAAACATAATATAATAATGATAAAAATTATTCACTAATGTAATCAAATCAAAAACACTGAAATTTGCTCAGTTGCAGAATTGTCGCTGTCATTAGATTTAGTGTTTGATGGCGAATTTCCCCACAAATCACTATCGCTCAATTCTGCAAGTGATTCTAATTTATTATCGCTGTTTTCTAGCTGGTCTAAAACCACTTTTGACGTAAACTGACACTTTTTCATTGCTATGGACAGTTTCCAGGCAGAAAGAGCAGTTTTTATAATATAAAAGTGCATGCAGGACACTGGACAGACCACTAGGGACAAAGGGTGTGTGTTGTTATTTGATACAGTACTGTAATCACTTTTTGAATTTGCTGCCGAACTTCGCCCCCGTGCGCCGCGCCACTCGGGAACGGAGCTCAGCGGCACTCGTCAGTCACCAGTGTGTGAATCGAGCGAGGAAACAGCTCGCACACACAGCTTGACACATCGCAGGATCCAGGGGACAAGGTAAGTAACTTCCCCTGTATCCTGCAATGCAGCCCAAGTCTGGCTCGAGGTTACCGCTTCTGGTATGTAAAACTACCGCCAGGAAGGTTAAAAACGCTTATAAACGAAAACGTGGCAAAACGCCGGTACCCGCGTTTAGCTGCGTTTTGCATCTGAAACCTGGAAAACTTTTGCGTCTGAACCCATTTTTTTGTTTCTGGAAAAACAAGGTTCAACGCAACTGCCTAAAAACGCCAATAAACGTGACTGTGTGCATGGACACATAGGATAACATTGAATGTGTTATGGGGCAGTTGAAAAAAGTGCCTCTGAACACGCGTTTAACAGCGTCTCGTGTGCATGGGGCCTTAGCTTAGAGGAACACACCTGTTGAGATACATTTAGGGTGAACTACAACCTACTGCTGGCCAAGGAATTCACAAAAATGTAAAAAGGAATTTGGTCAATAATCCCACAGCAGAAAAAAAATGATGTAAGCTGAAGTAGAGCTTCCCAGAAACACGTAAGGGACCATGCAATCTACATAGAACAGGTTACATTAAAGGGGTTGTAAAGGTACTTCTATGCATTAAGGTGAAAAAACATCTGAGGATTAGCCCCCCCCCCCCCGAGCCCCCGTTTACTTTCCTGACCCCTCGAAAGTCCTGCGCCGTGAACACGCTGGCTTCTCGGCTCATTCATTGGTTTATTGAAAGCAGCGCAGCCATTGGCTCGCGTTGCTGTCAATCACATCCAATGACGCGGCACGCCAGGGGGCGGGGCCGAGTTATACAGTGAGCGGCTATAGCCGCCGGCTGTATCATGGGAGCGCGCCCGCAAGAACTCACCACCTTGCAAGCTCGCATGAAGGTGGTGAATTCTTGCGGGGAGGAGCAGAGACAGCCGCCGAGGGACCCCAGAAGAGGATGTTCGGGGCCACTCTGTGCAAACCCAAAAGCAAATATTTATTATATTGGAACTTATCGATTCTTAGATGTGATAGCTGCATTTTTTTTTTTTAGGCTTTCTTTCCTATTATTTTCACCTGATGATCTAGCCAGTAAGTCTATTGTTTTTCAACAGAAGGAGCTGTCCTGCAGATAATTAATAATTACGCACTGACAGGGGTGCATACAATGATCACCTTTTATTTATTTAAGTAAAACCTTTATCCCAAAAGGAATAAAACTGTTGCTGTAATTGCTTAAAAGTGTTACCTGGAGTTTGGCTTCAATGTATTGGTGTAATAAAATCTGCTAGTGTATCTAACAATTCCCCCCCCCCCCCCCCCAGACTGACAATGCTGCTGTCCAAAAGTGTTGCTCCTCCTCGTACACACGATCAGATTTCCATCGGACAAAGCCATGGAATTTTGTCAGAAGGACGTTGGCCGTGAACTTGTTCTGCATACAGACGGCAAAACGTTGTCAGCCAACAAATACGAAACAACATGTTTTTTCAGCTCTTTAGCGCCACCCTTTGGGCAACTTCTGCTAATGTTGTGTTATGGTTAGCATTGCTTCTGAGAATGCGTGCTTGTACTTTGGATTTTTTTCCCGACGGACTTGTGTACACATGATCGGATAATCCGACATCACACATTTGTTGTTGGAAATTTTTAAAGCATGCTAACCCACATTTGTTGTCAGAAAATCAGACAACAATTGTCCGATGGAGCATACAAACGGTCGGATTCTCCGGCAAAACCCAGTCATCACACATTTGTTATCGGAATATCCGATCGTGTGTACGGGCCTTTAGAGCAGTGTTAATTTTGGCAGCAAATTTCGATTTAGTTTTAGTCTAAAGCCTCGTACACACGGCCGAGAATCTCATCAGGAAAAAATTTGTAGTTTTTCCTGAGGAGATTCTTGGACACACGTACCTTTCAAAAGAACCACCGTTCTTTTGAATGGCACGAACGCGGTGATGTCATCGATTACGACGAGCGTGCGCTCGTCACATTCGATGCCGTCGCCGCCAACTTGATACACCCTACCTATGCCTAGGAAGCTACCGCGCATGCGTCAAAGTCATTTCGAGCATGCGCGGGTTTCCACGGCGACAGGTAAGTGTACACACACACTCGGGTTTCTCGTCGGGAAACAGGCCGACGAGAATCCCGATGAGAAAATAGAGAGCAGGTTCTCTATTTTTCTCGTCGAGATTCTTGCCTGTTTTCTTGACAAGAAACCTGAAAGCCGCGTACACACGACCGATTTATTCAGCAAGAAAGCTCTGCCAGCAAGTTTCTTGCTGGTTCTTGCAGAGAAAATCGGTCGTGTGTACGAGGCTTTAGTCTTAGGATTAAAATGGCATTTTAGTTTTAGTCCCATTTTAGTCTTCTGCCATTGTTTTAGTTTTAGTCATATTTAGTCGACTAAATCTCCAGTAGATATTAGTCGACTAACATGTCCTATGTTTTAGTCGACTAAAATCTCCAGTACATTTTAGTCGACTAAAACTCATTTTAGTCCTCTAAAATCTAATGGGTGTAATTAAATTGTAATGCATTAGATAACATTTCTCTACAATTTCCAAAGTCATTATATACTGCTGGAGTGAAGAATCGAATACCCATATATACTCGAGTATAAGCCGACCCGAATATAAGCCGAGGCACCTAATTTTACCACAAAAAAATGGGAAAACGTATTGACTCGAGTATAAGCCTAGGGTGTCCATCTGCATGCCTCACTGTGCCTCACTTTGCCTCACTGTTCCCATGCCTCACTGTGTCCATGCCTCACTGTTCCCATGCCTCACTGTGTCCATGCCTCACTGTTCCCATGCCTCACTGTGTCCATGCCTCACTGTGTCCATGCCTCACTGTGTCCATGCCTCACTGTTCCCATGCCTCACTGTGTCCATGCCTCACTGTTCCCATGCCTCACTGTGTCCATGACTAGACTGACGTTTAACATGGGAGTCTATGGAAGGGGTGCCTGGTTTGAAAAATCGGTGCTCCCCGGCCGTAGGTCCCCCAAACTTTGCATATAGAAAATTGGAAAAAACTGCGCTAAATATGCTGAAATGAAACTACCGGTTATCTCGCCGATATCTCAACTTGTGGTTGGGAGCTGCGATTATGATGTAAACAATGGTACATATTAAACAAAATGGAAAAAGGGGAAATCGCGCTAACCCATAACCATACACTATCCAGTGATGGTATGAATAAATTATAACCAGTGTAAGACAAATTAATCAGTGAAAATTAATAAAGTGAAAAAAAATTGTATATAATCTGAAAGATAAACCTAAGACACATCAATCTAAAACACAACAAATGTATAAAGTGATATAAAATTAATATGGTCCATATATGAATTTCTAAATAAAGTCCATGTACGTAACACCAGTGCTCTATGTGAATCTAAAATGTTTCCTTGAGGTGAATGTTGCATCTAAAAATAATTTGTGAAGTTCCACCACCAACCAGCAGGAATTCCTTCTTACCAGCTAAGCATGATCCCCCATGACAGAGGATCAATGAATGCATAAGTCAGGCAGCTCTCCCCACAGATCAGCACAAACACATAGGATTCTTGAGACACCAGCTTCCGACAGTCATCAATGGGTACATGCAGTGTGGAAGAGACAACACACACTCCACATAGTGCATTAAACGTTAAAATACTTATTTTAATTAAAAAGTGTTGCACTTACAAATTTGTAGTAATAATAAAGCCTTTAAAGTCTGGTGTGCCGGCCGCTGCACATTCATCAGACACCCGTCCTTCTGTGAAGCGTTCGAGGTGACGTCAGCGCGTCGCTCCGCCCTTTGCACACTTACAGAGGACAAATTAGGCTATATGTGTGCCAAGTATGGGGTCCAGGAGACCTACGACCAGCCGGTACCGGGTCCCCAAAGTCACCAGAGAAATTACCGTTTAACATGGGAATCTATGGAAGGGGTGCCGGACTTTGAAAAATCAGTGCTCCCTGGCCGTAGGTCCCCCGGACAACAAACTTTGCACACTTGTAGAGGAAGAGTGGGGCTACATGTGTGCCAAGTTCGGGGTCCAGAGGACCTACGGCGGGCCAGTACCGGGTCCGCAAAGTCCGGGAGATCAGGCACAAAAAGGTGAATCGAGTATAAGCCGAGGGGGGCATTTTCAGCACAAAAAAATGTGCTGGAAAACTCGGCTTATACTCGAGTATATACGGTATGTTATTATTTATGGTATTTAGGTATGAACATTTTGAAGTCAAATTTCAATTTAGTTTTAGTCTTAGGGGGTTATTTACGAAAGGAAAATCCACTTTACACTACAAGTGCACTTGGAAGTGCAGTCGCTGTAGATCTGAGGGGGACATGCAAGGAAAATAAAAAACAGCATTTTTGCTTGTACATGATTGAATGATAAAATCAGCAGAGCTTCCCCTAATTTCAGAGCTTTCCCTCAGATCTAAAGTGATCTACAGCGGTTGCACTTACAAGTGCACTTGGAGTGCACTTGCAGTGCACTTGTAGCGCAGAGTGGATTTCCCTTTAGTAAATCAACCCCTTATGCCGCGTACACACGATCATTTTTCCCGTCGAGAAAAATGTCATTTTTCCCTTTGGACGAGAAAAACGATCGTCTGTGGGCTTCTTGTCATTTTTCTCGACGGGAAAAACGGCATTAATCACGACGAGAAAAATTAGAACATGCTCTAATTTTTCTCGTCGTGATTCCCGTCGTTTTTTGCCACGGCAGTTTTCCCATAGGGAAACACTGCCGGGGAGCCCACACACGGTCGTTTTTTTCGACCAAAAAAAAAATGTCATTTAAAACGGCCAAGCTGTTCCTCGTTTTTCACATCGATTTTCTCGACGGTGTTTTCACCGTCGAAAAAATCGATTGTGTGTACGCGGCATTAGTCTTTTGACTAAAATGGCGTTTTAGTCCCATTTTAGTCTTTTGACTAAAATGCCATTTTAGTTTTAGTCGTATTTTAGTCATCTCAATTGTTTTAGTTCTAGTCGTATTTTAGTCGACTAAAATAGTATTCATTTAGTCGACTAAAATGTTTTAATCGTTTTAGTCGACGAAATTAACACTGCTTTAGAGGTGTGCTACTGACCAGATCACCAGGTGAAAATAGAGGGAAAAAAGCCAAAAAAAAAAAAGAGAACAAATCTAATGATTGGTAAGCTGCAATATATGACATTTTTGGGTTTGGGTTTTAGTACCGCTGTAACTTAGAGTAAGGTAAATAGGCATTTTTTTTTTGTTTTTGTTTTACTTTAGCACATCTGTAGTATTCCCTGCATTGCACTAGCATTTTAATTATTATTATCAACGTTATTTTATTCGGATTACCCAGTCAATCCATATAGAAGGTCCCCGGAGGAAACATCATTGTTCTTTGTATTATAGCAACTTTTGTGTGCTTGACTGTCCTCCATCGCTCATTATACTTGCCTCAGTCACCCCATTGTTACATGACATTTGTTAAGCTGCAGACATGGATTCTGGTATTGACATGCAAATTGGCAGCCAGTGGGCATCCTGCTTTTTAACTACATATCTAGTGCATGATCAGGGTTTATAATTCCTGTATAAAATTACCTTTACAGATAAGCAGGGAAATATAACGCTGGAAGATAAATAATGAGTTGAGTTTAGCAAAGTTTCAAGTCCTGGTTATTCTTGTGTAGGTAAGGTATCTGGTTACCTGTAGTAGATACAAAGCCAGTACTCCAATAATGCTAGACATTGTTGTAACTTGTATTTCGAGTACAAAGAAGTACTGGCTTGTGTCTCCAGCTGCCATGTTTCTCAAGAAGATATTATAGATGAAGACTGAGAAGAGGAACAGCTGCTGTAGGAACTATCTTCCTACGATAACTAGAGCCTGAAAGCTCCACATGGCTTATAGTACCTATTTTAAAAGGATTTGGAAAATGTTATTTAAATGTGGATACCTGGTCTCCTGAATTTAAAGGAAAGTTCTACCTAATCAAACAGTAACCTGTATAGTTTAAGGCTTGTGTGGTTCTATTTTTATCATTAGGATCAGGTTCTGATTAATGAAATAAAATAAATAAAAACAGGGATAAATAGGTTTGGTAGGATGGGACCCACATTGCATGCACACATTTGCTCAGATCCTCAATCACAAGCCTTGAACCTGTCTAGTTGATTGTGCACTGATGTGTACAGCGCGGTCTTTGTTTGCTGTGCGAGTTGAATATTATTATTATTATTATACAGGATTTATATAGCGCCATCAGTTTGCGCAGCGCTTTACAACATCAGGGAAGACAGTACAGTCACAATACAATTCAATACAAAGGGATCAGAGGGCCCTGCTCGTTAGAGCTTACAGTCTAGAACAGGGGTCTCCAAACTTTTCAAAGAAAGGGCCAGTTTAAAGTCCTTCAGACTTTAGGAGGGCCAAATTGTGGCCAGTGTGGGCAGAAAATGTCCTGGGCCCAGCATCCTTGAGAAATAATATGGCCTCAGGGTTGGTGGTCAATAGGAGTAGGAGTAGTGCCCCTATTAGTAGAAGGAATAGTATCCAATCAAAGTTATCGGTGGAAGTAATGGTGCCCCACTGGTGTCAGTGGGAGGAATAGTGTCTCATATCAGTGAGAGTAATAGTGCCCCAAGGGCCGGATAAAGGCTAGCAAAGGGCCACATCTGGCCCCCGGGCCGCAGTTTGGAGACCCCTGGTCTAGAAGATCTAAATAATGTTGCTTTTAAGCCTTTTGTTCTTAGAAGGTGCACCTTGGAATGCACATGACAGTTTTTAAAACCTAAAATAAACTGAAATAAAAAAGTGACCTTCCAACTAAGCAAAGAAATACACATGTACCAAGCTAAAACTCATATAATGACCAGGGCCCTCTGATTCCTCATGTATTGAATTGTATTGTAAAGCCCTGTACACACGATCGGATTTCCTATGGATTTTAAACCAATGGATTTTTCCATCGGAAATCCGATAAAGCTGACTTCCATCAGTCTTGCCTACACAGTCAAAAAACCGATCGTCCCAAACGGCGTGACGTAAAACACTCCGACGAGCCAAGAAAAATTAAGTTCTATGCTTCTGAGCATGCGTCGACTTGATTCTGAGCATGCGTGGGTTTTTTATCCGATGGAGTTCCCCACAGACGATAGTAATTTGCTATCGTTTTTTTTTCCATCGGATAAATTTAAAACATGTTCTATTTTTTAACACCGATGGAAAAAAGACCGATGGGGCCCATACACGATCGGTTTGTCCGATGAAAACAGTCCATCGGACTGTTTTCATCGGTAAAACCGATCGTGTGTACACGGCTTTACTGTACTGTCTGCCCTCATGTTGTAAATCACTGTCCAAACTGCTGGCGCTATATAAACCCTGTATAATATAATAAAACTCCCTGTACGCTATATTGTTGTACTAGAAAGTCAGCATTTAAAAGATCCATACATGCGTAGAACAATATTCCTGGTGTATGGTTCTCTGATGCTTTTTAACCACTTGACCTCCAGAAAATGTACCCCCCTTCCTGACCAGGCCATTTTTTGCGATACAGCACTGAGTTATTTTAACTGACAATTGCAGGTCTGTACGATGCTGTACCCAAATAATATTTATGTCCTTCTTTTCCCCCACAAATAGAGCTTTCTTTTGTTGGTATTTGATCACCTCTGCGGTTTATATTTTTTGTGCTATAAACAAAAAAAGACCGAAATTAAAAAAAAAATTATAATATTTTTTACTTTCTCCTTTAACCTCCCTGGCGGTATTCCCGAGTGTGGCTTGGGGTGAATATTTCATACCAAAAGCGGTAACCCCGAGCCACACCCGGGATTGCCTCGCAGGATCCATGTAGAGGTTACTTACCTTGTCCCCTAGATCCTGCGATGTCTCCCCGCTGTGTCTGCGAGCCGCCGTGCCTCGCTCGATTTACAGTGCCGAGCTCCGTTCCCTTCGAGCGTTGCGACGCACGGGGACGGAGCACGGCGCAAAATTCAAAAAGTAAAAAACACACAATACATACAGTACATTGTAATCTTACAGATTACAGTACTGTATCAAATAATAACACATCCCCTTTGTCCCTAGTGGTCTGTCCAGTGTCCTGCATGCACTTTTATATTATAAAAACTGTTCTTTCTGCCTGGAAACTGGAGATTGTCCATAGCAACCAAAAAGTGTCCCTTTATGTCAAAAGTGGTTTTAGACCAGATAGAAAACAGCGATAATAAATTAGAATCACTTGCAGAATTGAGAGATAGCGATTTGTGGGGAAATTTGTCATCAAAAACTGAAAGTAATGACAGCGACAATTCTGCAACTGAGCACATTTGAGTGTTTTTGATTTGATTACATTATTGAATAATTTATATTATTATTATATTAATATTTGTTATAATTATTTTATAGTTATTTATTATATTATAATGAATGATTTCGTGTTTCAAACTTTATCATACCCGGGATGTCTACTAGACGCTTGTTTGGACAGATTTAAGTGAGTTATTTCTAAGAATTACTAGGCATGTGCATTTTGTTTCGTTCCGAATCGAAATTCGGACGAATTTTCATTATTCGGATGTTCGGATGCATCCGAATTAACGAATTACAATGCTAACGAATTCAACCGAATCCGAAATAAAGTTTTGAATCGAAAAACCACGGACGAAATTCAAATCGAATTCGAAAAAAATTCGAATTGAATTCGAAAAAAATTCTAGTCGAATCGAATTTGAAAACAATTAGAATAGAATCGAAAATATTGGAAAGAATCAAATAGAAAAACAATAGAACAGAATAGAATAAAATACAATATATATATTATATTTTATTCTATTCTGTTCTATTTTTTTTCTAGTCTATTTTCTATTTCTATTCGGTCGCATTCAAAAATATTTCAACCAAATTCGAAAATATTTCTACCGGATTCGATAATATTTCAACCGCATTCGTTAATATTTCAACCAAATTCGATAATATTTCAACCGGATTCGAAATTATTCCAACCGAATAGAAAAGACCATGTTACGACATTCAAATTTCGTATAGAATGAATTCAAATTCCAATTGGAAAAGGTTAGAATAGAAATAGAAAATAGTCTAGAAATAGACTAGACTAGGGAAATGGCTGCTAATGGTTTGCAGGAGACCGGCAAAAAATAAATAATTAAATAGATGCTTATAGTCTGCAGATCTGATGAGAAAATGAAATAGATACTAATCGTCTGCAGGAGATCTGCAAAAAAATTATATAAATGCTAATAGTCTGCAGGAGATCGGATGGAAATAAATAGTAATCTGCAAAAAAAAAAAAATGAAATAGATGCTAATAGTCTGCAGGAGATCTGCTGAAATAAAGGAAATGGCTGCTCTAATGCAAAAAAAAAAGAAAAATGAAATAGATGCTAAAAGTCTGCAGGAGATCTGCAAAAAAAATGAAATAGATGTTAATATACTGCAGGAGATCTGATGGAAATAAATAGTAATCTGCAAAAAAAATAAAATGAAATAGATGCTATTTATTTCCATCAGATCTCCTGCAGTATATTAACATCTATTTCATGTTTTTGCAGATCTCCTGCAGACTATTAGCATTTATTTCATTTTTCTTTTCTTTTTTTTTTTTTGCATTAGAGCAGCCATTTCCTTTATTTCAGCAGATCTCCTGCAGACTATTAGCATCTATTTCATTTTTTTTTTTGCAGATCTCCTGCAGACTATTACTATCTATTTCATTTTCTCATCAGATCTGCAGACTATAAGCATCTATTTCATTTTTTTTTTGCAGGTCTCCTGCAAACCATTAGCAGCCGTTTCCCTAGTCTAGTCTATTTCTAGTCTATTTTCTATTTCTATTCTAATGTTTTCTAATTGGAATTTGAATTCATTCTATACGAAATTCGAATGTCGGAACATGGTTTATTATAATCTTTTCTATTCGATTGGAATAATTTCGAATCCGGTAGAAATATTATCAAATTTGGTTGAAATATTAACGAATGCGGATGAAATATTATCGAATCCGGTAGAAATATTTTCGAATTTGGTTGAAATATTTTTGAATGCGACCGATTTTTCAAATTCCAATTAGAATAGAAATAGAAAATAGACTAGAAAAACAATAGAACAACAGAATAGAATATAGATACTATCTATTTCATTTTTACATTTTTTTTGCAGATTACTACTGTATTTGTTTCGGATGAGACCTGCAAAAAAAAAAAATGAAATAGATGTTAATATACTGCAGGAGATCTGATGGAAATAAATAGTAATCTGCAAAAAATCCGATTGAAATATTATCGAATCCGGTTGAAATTTTTTCAAATTCAGTTGAAATATTTTCAAATCCGGTTGAAATAGTTTTGAATGCGGTTGAAATAATTTCGAATCATGTTGAAATAATTTCGAATCAGGTAGAAATATTTTCGAATTCGGTTGAAATATTTTCAAATGCGAATATTTCGGTCGAAAACGAAACGAAACCCGAAAACGAATTTAACGAATTTAACGAATCTAACTAAACAAAATTAATTAATTAACGAATTAAAACGAAACGAAACAATTTTTTTCCTTTTGCACATGTCTATAAATTACAGGCCTACAATATAAAACGTAAAATTTCGATGCAAAATAATGGTACCGCTTTCAGCATCAACAATTTTACATAATCATACCGCCAGGGAGGTTAAAACACATCCAAAAAAAAAAAGTAAAAAAATCGAATTTCTTCATCAATTTAGACCAATATATATTCTGCTATGTTTTTAGTAGAAAAAAAATCCCAATAAGCGTATATTAATAGGTTTGTGCAAAAGTTATAGCGTCTACAAACTATGTGATATTTTTTTTTTTATTTAATTATTTTTTACTAGTAATGGTAGCAATCAGCAACTTATAGTGGGACTGCGATATTGCGACGGACAAATCGGACAACTAACTGACACTTTTGACACTTTTTGGGGACCAGTGACACTAATACAGTGATCAGTGCTAAAAAATATGCACTGTTACTGTACTAAGGACACTGGCTGGTTGGGGGTTAACATCATGGGCGATCAAGGGGTTAACTGTGTGCCTAGCCTGTTTTTTCTCACTGTGTCGGAGGTGGTTAATTTGACATGGGGAAGGCAAAGATCTGTGTTCCTGCAAAGCAGGAACACAGGATCAATGCCTTCCCTACTGACAGAACATCAATCTGCATTGTTTATATAGGCAGATTGTCATTCTGCCTGTGTAATTGGCGGGTACTGGTGGATATCGAGAATGCGCCCCAGACCCATAAGTGTCAGATTACATACTAGTTACGTGATCTGGCACAGAGTGGCCGCCCTGCCGCAGTATATCTATGGTGGGCAGTTGTTAAGCAGTAAAATGTTTTTATAGTTAATTATAAATGGCTTGTACAACTAAAGATGGTAACAGCACTTAAAAACTGTAGAGGAAGTCCTATATACATTCTATAGCAATCCACCCTATGTGCATATAAATTCCATAAGCATACAATTTGCTTGTTGTCAATGCACAGTTGTATGTGTATATCTGTTAATAAATCTGGCCCTTTGTGTGCAAACACACATACTTTGAAAGCTGTAAAAAAAAAAATACACACGGTATATTATGAGTTGCCCACTTTCTAGAAATTAGTACACATTTCAGATATGTAAACAACAATTATTTTTGCATATATACATACACTACTGTGCAAAAGTTTTAGGCAAGTGTGAAAAAATGCTGTAAATAAAGATTGCTTTCAGAAATAGAAGTGTTAAGAGTTTATTGTTATTAATTAACAACACGGAAAGTAAAAGAACAAAAGAGAAATCCAAATCAAATCAATATTTGGTGTGACCACCCTTTGTCTTGAAAACAGCATCAAAATCACTTCTAGGTACACTTGCACACAAATTTTGAAGGAACTCGGCAGGTAGGTTGTCCCAAACATCTTGGAGAACTAACCACAGATCGTCTGTGGATGTAGGTTGCCTCAAATCCTTCTGTCGCTTCATGTAATACCAGACAGACTTAATGATGTTGAGATCGAGGCTCTGTGAAAGCCAAACCTTCAATTGCAGGACTCCTTGTTCTTCTTTATGCTGAAGACAGTTCATATTGACATTGGCTGTATGTTTGGGGTCGTTGTTCTGCTGTAGAATACATTTGGAGCCAATCACGCACCTCCCTAATGGTATGGCATGATGGGTAAGTATTAACATTGAGGAAACCATTGTTCCTGACTAAATCTTCAATTCCACTTACAGAAATGCAGCCCCCAAACTTCTGAGGAACTTCTACCATACTTCACTGTTGCCTCCAGAAACTCATTATTATATCGCTCTCCAGCCATTTGGTGAGCAAACTGCCTCCTGCTACAGTCAAATATTTAACATTTTTAATCATCAGTCCAGAGCACCAGCTGCCCTTTTACTACACTCCAAATCTTATGTTTTTGTACATAGCTGAGTCTTGATTCCACGTCAGAGGTATGGCTTTTTGGTTCCAATTCTTGCATGAAAACCACTTTTGGCCAGACTTCTCAGGACAGCAGATGGGTGTACCTGGGTCTCACTGGTTTCCACCAATTCTGTGCTGATGGCACAGCTGGACATTTTGAGATGTCGAAGTGAAGTAAGCATGATGTGCCTTTCATCTTCTGCATTAAGGTTTCTTGGCCAGCCACTGCATCTACGGTCCTCAATGTTGCCCGTTTCTATGTGCTTCTTCAAAAGAGCTTGAACGGCACAACTTGAAACCCCAGTCTGCTTTTAAATCTATGCCTGGGAGAGACCTTGCTGATGCAGTCTAACTACCTTGTGTCGCTGTGCTTAGTCTTGCCATGGTGTATGACCTGTGACATGAGACTGTCTTCCACTACCACACAGAGTTTGGCTGTTACTGACCCTGTTTAAATTCTAGGTCTTCAAACCTATCTAGCATAAGCATCTTTTATGGATTATGAGGGGGATACCTTTTCATTATTTTCTTAAAAATAAATTTTTGTAAACAATGTGTGCTGTCCTTAACAAAACAGCAAAGGCCTGCCTCAAAAACTATACTAGACCCTTATCCAGTGAGGGAGGCCATTTTTTACAAACACTTTTGCTGGAGTACAGTGTACAGGTAGGCAACGTCAGAATATGGTTTAAACATTTGCTGCCCTTAGGACATATCTGTACAAAAACCGCTGCGCAAATAACGTGTGGCTTATAAAAATTGCAACAACTAACATTTTTTCCCCAGGCCTTTCAGAAAATATATGATGTTTGGGAGTTCTAAGCAATTATCTGGTAAAAAAAATACAGATTTTTACATGTATGTGAGAAGAGTCAGAATTGGCCTGGAGGTGTCCTCCAAGCTTTTTTTTTTTAGAAGTATTGTGTATTGTTAATGTTGCCCTTTCAGTTCACTCATACGTAAATGTTACTTCTCCCACTAAAAACATTTTTTTTTTTTTTTTTTACATGGGTACATGTTCCCCATGGCAGTGTCCAGTTTTCTATGATTATGTTTGTGGAACTTCAGGATCTATCTAAGTAAAAGAATAGCAGCAGTTCATTCCTTCGCTCACCCTGCTCTCACCCTCTATTAGCATGTTCCCAGTCAGCACATGTGCATGCAGAACACCTTCTGGTGCTGGGTCTTTTCTTCTAAGTCTATGTGCTGTTGTACAGGTCACTACAAAAAGTTGCACTAAGTCAAGGTCTGGTACTTACTGTAATTGTCACAAAGAAAAGTGACTCCACCATCATACCACAATAACCGCCAGAGATGTCAGTCTCAATGGCCTCCTGTATGCCTCACAATCGTAGCAAATGATGCAAAAGCTGGCGTTTGCACATAATACTGAAAAATACTTGAGCATCCATATGAGCCACAAGATGCCAACACATTTTAGGTGATGAGTAATGCCTGGCACACACAATGAGACTATCGGACAAATGATCGTGCGTTTTATTTTTTTTTATAAATTCTTTATTTAAGAGAAAAGGACATGCGGATATACAGAGAGCATACTGATGCGTATCAAAAAACAGCAAACATTCCCCACCACCTCATGAGTAGACCTTACAGTAAATATAGAGAGCCCATTGTCAGAGGGGGGATCACAACAAGTGTCAGGCTTACAGGAGCTCTCCGCCCCCCTCATGGCCATATTTTTGCGGCAAAAGCCGATTTAGATAAAGATAGAAACGTCAAGCCCATTAGAAACAGGCTTGAACAGACCAACACTCTAGTGTTGGTAATACAGAAAAAGCAGAGAAAGTAAGAGAAAAGTAAGCAAGGAGTGCAAGAGTACAAGAGGGGGAGGGGAGAGATAAAAAAAAAGGGGGGGGGAGGGGTGTTTCCACCTTCCAGTCACATCCACCCCACCTGGAGAGCAGTCAAATTCGATCCTCTCAGGTGGACCGAGCCACTAGGAGCCCGTATTCCTCAGAGAAGTAAAATTTGTGCCAAAAGTACCATGTTTTGGAAAATTTCTCACTTAGGCCCCGTGCGTTTTTTTTTGCATGCTAGTCTCATATTGAAAATGAAGCGGTTACTAAAGTTACAAAAATTCTTGTACAACAGAATAAAAATTCCATGTGATGTAATGTACAGGCTCTCCTCACTTAATGACCCAGGTGCCATTCCAGCGACCAGGTCGTTAATACAAATTGGTCGTTAAATGAGAAGCCACAAGTAATCAATATTTTAAGCATTCTTAACTACTGTACTGTACTGTATTCTGAAAAAAGGTCTAAACACAAAACTCCAACTCAATAACGTTGTTTTATTTTGCATAAGTACAGAACACAAAAATATAAACAACAAAAATCATGTGCTGTACTCTACAAAACAATGATGTACAGTGCATCGCTTGGGTCGGGAGAGCTGGTTGTAAGCTCGAGCGGTCGTTAAACAAGTAAGTCATTAAAGCATAACTCCACTTTTGTTTAAAAAAAAAAAATTCCCCTCTGGGCGATCTATGTACATTGCAAGGATTATAATAACCTTTGTTGCAGATTCCTACATTTTGTTATTCTGAAGAAATCTATGTGTGTTTGTCTGTGCCTCTGTATCGAGTGGGTCTAATGGGAGTGGTTTTATAATGTTCATATTATAAGTATCTCTCCAAAAGTGACATTTTTGTTAAAGGGGATGCCTGAAATCTGACTTGTATCTTAGTGCAGAGCCAATCACAGAAGCACGGAATTATGTTTCTGGGGAGTGGTCAGTACACACTCTGTGTACAGAACAACTCCAGGTAGCCATATTGCAATGCATTTTCAGAGGCTGCAGATTGAAAAGGAAAGGTAATTTTTAATAACTTTCAATTACAATATGATAAGAGTCACAATTATATGTGCTATATTATTTTTTCTTTATTTGCTATTTTTTCCCCCCACGAAAGTGGAGTTACCCTTTAAAAGAGGAGTATTTGTATTGTAGTGTATTTGTATTGTATTTTCGAAATGACAACTGTACAGATTAAACAAAATCGTACGATCTGGTATCGTACGAGAAAATATTTCATGCTTGCCCCATCGGATATTATCAGATGAACTTTCGTGATCAGCTTTCGAAAGCTGTGTACTAACGATCAGATTGTTGGTTGATCGATTCGAAAGCAGCGATTTTCTGATGGTGTGTACGGGCTATAAGGCTTCGGCTGAAACACTTTAGCATCTTGTTGTTTTTATGGATGCTCAAGATATTGCTTGAAATTTTAAGAATATGTAGAGTGCAGCTTTTGCATTATTTCTTACTGTAACTGCATTTCAAAATCCTGCATTAATTGGTATTTTTTATGTAGCGGGGTGTTCCCCTTTAATCACGAGAGACTACATCTCTCAGTACATCTTGCAGCACCCAGGGTGCATTGCCCCGTGCAAAGACTGCTGGGGCAGACTTTATAAAGGGGAGGCGGAGTTGATTCTGTCTCTTTGGACACCCCCTCTCCTAGCAAGAGTATCCCTGTGCTGAACTGCTGTGTGCACAAGGCCTGAAGCCTGGGCCTTGTGCATTTCTCCAAAGAGCCCTCTGCCAGCCTAGCGGAACCTCAGAGACATCTTCTCATCCTTGCTGTACTACATCAGAAGGACCGGAGACCTGGATGTCGGTGGATTCCTGTTACTAGACGAATCAGTGGGGGAAACGGACTTGGACTTGTCCGGGTGGTGAGAGAGCACTTGCTCATAGACAGATACTTTATCTTCACTATTCATTTGGATTATAAAAGTTTGTTCAGCAAGTGCACCACCGAAAGATTGCATGCGAAGATTGTTCCCTTGAACTTCCATTTAGATCAGTCAGGCCTGACTGTGTAGCTAGATACTATTGAGAGTTAGTGAACCCACGAGGGGAAGTGATTGAAAAGGGGCAGCGATAGAGCCGCATTGCATTATTTGAGTTATTCGATTGTTTGTTCATTTAAATACTGTTTATTCTTAAAATCTGCACTTTGTTATACTGTCAGTTTATTACTTGCCCATTTGCATTAGTAAAATATCTGGGTCAAGTAGAGTTGGTGTCAGCTTCCGTTACTTTTATAGGAGTTTAAAAGTATATTGCTGTGCATCCTTGCTATAAGACTGCGTCACCAACAGTTGCGGTCACACGGTCTTATCCCACTACTACTAGCTGTGCCACGGGAGATTAGAGCCGATTGCCAGGGGTTGACAGCAGTGCACTACAGGGCCCAAATCAATACCAGCAGCCCTCTTAACTGGGGGTACAGCTATACGTGGAGGCTCGTCCGGGATCCTTGTACGTTGCACGCTGCAATCAAGCCGGTCAGAAGTACTAGCATGGACCCGCTGGCAATGAAACAGTGGTGCGCAGCGGCTGGCACCGATCCAGCCACAGCGGTAGTTATTGAACTCCCGGGGGGGATCTGGCAAGAAGAAGCGATAAAGCAGCTAATAATGTCACTATCACCGAGCCAGAAAGCATGGGTGATGGATATAAGGTCAAATGCCTCATTTACATACGCACTGGTAGAATGGAAAAACGAAATCCCAGAGCATTTTAAAAGTCTGAGTATACAAGCCATAGATAATCAGACCTATCACTTGATACATACGCTGCCAGTGAAGGGAGAATGGTTTCAGACACCAAAGCCAATACCCCCGCGATTATCTCCACCATTATCCCCTAAAGCAGAAAAGCCTAAGGAACTATTAAGCCCGGGATCACCGCTGGCTGCTATAGGGCCTGAACTGTTGAATGCTCTAGGAGACTTTGTAATTAAGTGCCAGTAAAGCAGTACGGTGCATGTAGAGGCCGGTTACCGGAAGCTTCACACCTTCTCAGGGAAACAACCAGTGCCTGCCGGAGAAGAAGAATTTGACACCTGGATTGAACAGGCCATGCAAGCGGTAGAAGGATGGGAGGTGTCAGAGGCGCAGAAGAAGCAGCGCATCAGCGAAAGTCTAAAGGGCGCTGCTGCTGAAGCTGTAAAGAACCTCAGGCTTAGCAACGCTACCTGTACCGCATATGATTATCTGGCTATGCTGGAGGAGGAATTTGGCCAGCTGGAGAAGGCAACTGAACTGATATACCAGTTCGAACATACCCTCCAACAGCCGGGAGAGAAGTTATCCGAATATGTGCGGAGGCTAAACCGGAAGCTGTGCCAAATTGTCTTAAAGAAGGGAATACTGCCGCAGGTCATAGACGCAACCCGAATGAAGCAGATCCTGAGTGGAGCTCTGCATTCAGATCCAGTTTGGCTCTACTTGAAGACCTCTGAAGGAGTGATGACTTTGAGTTACCCAGATCTTGTACGGATCATAAGAGATGAAGTAGCCCTCTTAAATGAACAGCAAGGGGCTGAGAAGACCACTACCCTCCCCACGGTGGGAGTCAGATCAGTTATGGCTATGGAACGGGACTCAGAAGTAGAGATCCTGAAGACTCAGATGTCCAAAATAATGGAGATGGTGACCGGGTCACTGGATGTCAGGTCTGAGATAGACACACTGAAGGTGCAAGTGTTCCAGCTGGCTGAGATGATGAACAAATTGATGGCAGAAAGTACTGGATTGTCTGCCCAAAAGCCCACGAAGCAAGACATCTGTCGAAACTGTGGAGGTGTAGGTCACTACCAGCAAGTATGTCCAAGTCCACGAATGGAGACAGAAGGCTGGCGGAGGCCTCAGAGAAGTGACCCAAGAATGGAGAGAAGATCCAGGCCTTCAAAAATAACTTTCCCTGAATCTGCGAGGGAGCGGTGGAGGACACCTGCAGTTTATGCCGTCTCAGTGAACAACACTTATCAGCCTTCCAAACAACGCCAGAAACGGCATTCCCAGTGCTGGAAGCTGAAGAGAGCACAAGTCCAAGTATGCCAGTCTGCTGTTACAGGTGTTTACAAAAGGACTGCTACCCAATTGGTAGGTCCTCTGCCTGTAGTGCCTGTTCTGATTGAAGGGATCTACACCAGAGCCATCCTTGATACAGGTGCTCAGGTTACCCTGATGACCAGAGACTTTTACAAGAAGTACCTGTCATACCTGCCCCTGGAAGAGATGGGAGACACCAAGATTCAGGGTATCCAAGCAGAAGAGTACTCTTGTGATGGATGTCTGCGGATCAAGTTGTCGTGTGATCAATTGAGGGCTGGGGAGCCCCAGAACTTTGAGACACTGGCCATTGTCTGTCCCTGGCTGCCAGGGCCCTCAAGAAGCTCTCTCATCGTTGGGACAAATACCTATCTGGTGAAACGGCTTTTAGCCCCTGCTGTCCCCAGATGTGATCCCTTACCCTCACTGCCAGAAGAAGGATCCATAGCAGTAGTGGAAGAAACCAATCTGCAGGAGGCAGAAGTACTCAAAGAGGCTAGTGAGCATACCATGTCTGAGCCAGTGGAACAGAGAAAGCGAAGAGTTAAGTATCCTCTCAAGAGACCGACTTGTGAAGTGATGGGTGAGAGCACCGAAGAAGTTAACCTCACCCCTCAAGGATTAGCAAGAGAGCCTGACTTTCTCACCACAGATTTGGTGGAGGGCAACCCCAGATCACTCCCTGGCACAGTTAGGCAGGCCACCCTACCAGACGTGACCTGTGGGAAGGGTAATTCCCTTCCTCGTTTTTGGTGGGAATTTCCCCTGCCAACATCTCGAACAGCCTTGAGTAATGTAGTGGTTGCTTTTTGTTGATGCTGTCTTTGGGGACCAAAGATTCAAAGTGGAGGGAGTGTGTAGCGGGGTGTTCCCCTTTAATCACGAGAGACTACATCTCCCAGTACATCTTGCAGCACCCAGGGTGCATTGCCCCGTGCAAAGACTGCTGGGGCAGACTTTATAAAGGGGAGGCGGAGTTGATTCTGTCTCTTTGGACACCCCCTCTCCTAGCAAGAGGATCCCTGTGCTGAACTGCTGTGTGCACAAGGCCTGAAGCCTGGGCCTTGTGCATTTCTCCAAAGAGCCCTCTGCCAGCCTAGCGGAACCTCAGAGACATCTTCTCATCCTTGCTGTACTACATCAGAAGGACCGGAGACCTGGATGTCGGTGGATTCCTGTTCCTAGACGCATCGGTGGAGGAAACGGACTTGGACTTGTCCAGGTGGTGAGAGAGCACTTGCTCATAGACAGATACTTTATCTTCACTATTCATTTGGATTATACAAGTTTGTTCAGCAAGTGCACCACCGAAAGATTGCATGCGAAGATTGTTTCCTTGAACTTCCATTTAGATCAGTCAGGCCTGACTGTGTAGCTAGATACTATTGAGAGTTAGTGAACCCACAAGGGGAAGTGATTGAAAAGGGGCAGCGATAGAGCTGCATTGCATTATTTGAGTTATCCGATTGTTTGTTCATTTAAATACTGTTTATTCTTAAAATCTGCACTTTGTTATACTGTCAGTTTATTACTTGCCCATTTGCATTAGTAAAATATCTGGGTCAAGTAGAGTTGGTGTCAGCTTCCATTATTATTATAGGAGTTTAAAAGTATATTGCTGTGCATGCTTGCTATAAGACTGCGTCACCAACAGTTGCGGTCACACGGTCTTATCCCACTACTACTAGCTGTGCCACGGGAGGTTAGAGCCGATTGCCAGGGGTTGACAGCGGTGCACTACAGGGCCCAAATCAATACCAGCAGCCCTCTTAACTGGGGGTACCGCTATATTTATATCTTCCTGTAGTTTATCCCTGATGATATTTGAAAGATTTTTTACCTAGCAAAGTGAATCACCTGTGAGGCTAATAAATAAGATGACACTGTGCTCACTTCAATTACCCAATCTTGTGTAAGGGAAAATGAACACAATTCCTTTAGTGAATCAACCCCAACTCTTTCTCATAGACAATAACATTATTGCTCGGCTTTCTAGCTATTAATTATTTTGCTTTCATTTTCGCTTCCCCAGTGATAAAATCCATGTTGCATATAATCGCTCAGATTTTCAGATACAGGCAATTCAGATTCTGTATTATCCCCTTTGGAGGAAAATGCTCACCTTTTGATAAAATGAAAAGAGCGCTGAGATCATTGCAGAAAATATGTAAAATGAAAGCCATGGCGGATCTCCGAGTTTTTCTATATTAGTCACAATAGACAATTTAATAACTTGGATTAAGTCATCAAATGCTGACACATTACCTAAGGGGAAAAATATCCAGACATGACAAGATTAGACCTGGCTTTTGTTAAGAAATATTTAAGTGTGGTTTACACTGTCGTAGCTGGATAGACACTTCATAAGTTCTTGTTAATATACACAGCTAAATAGCATTAACACTGACTGAAAGTAGTATATCTGTAATATGTGATAATAGAAAGCGCTTTGATTTGTCATTTTTCTTTTGCTCACTTGCTCACTCGCTTTGCAAGTTTTCTTCCTAAAAAAAGGATTTAGAGATGCAAATATACTATGTATATATATATATATATATATATATATATATATATATATATATATATATATATATTTTAGAATAAGGTTTGCTGCACTGAGGAAGTAACATATGGCCAGTGGGTGCATTGCTTCAATCGGGCTACAAACACCGTTATGGAGAAATAGTATTAAATAAAGGGATGCTACGCAATCAATTGGCAAATCTATGCAATAGATTTAATTCCTGCTGCAGTGCAAACAAAGGTACATAGGTTCTGTGATGGAACCGTCCAGCACCCTGCTTTGATGCTTCCTTCAGGATACAGCTTCCTCCAGTCTGCAGCCAGGAACCAGGTATTATAGTGGCATATTGCACCCAAGATACTAGAAGGGACTAGCTCAAATGCAAACTGGAACTCTCTTTATTGAAAACTCACACAGTATATATAGTACACCAGATCAGTTGAGGGCCTAATCACATTATCGTATACAAAGGAAACTGTATACAGGAATATAATTAACATAGCTAAGGAACAGCCAATATAAACTGTATGCTAATAAAGCAAATAGCCCTAATTAGTCAGGGGATGACCAGGCCATCCGGCAACAAGTCTACAACAAAGTACATTACACATTATCATAAGTATAAACACAGTGATGAGTAGACAGACAGAAACAATAGGTGACTCAATTAACTTAATTATCTAATTGGAACACACACAATGGGAGAGAAACCAACTTGTGTATTATTTCCACTAAACAAGTCATGAGATGAGACACAATGTTCCAGCAGGCTGATAAAGTAGAATTAATTAATCTTCATAGATTTTTTGAGGAATATTGTTTTGAATATTTCTGTCCCAAGTGAAGGAGTCTCTCCAACTCAGTCTGCAGGAGGGCCACCATACACCCTCTGACCATTAACCTATACAGGATTACTATTATACCATTCATTCCACTCCAGAAGGGAAGCTTTACTGTCCTTATTCAGAAAATTAATCCAAAGCATGCTGTCAGAGTCCATTATGTTGTTGTCAATCATTATAGAATGATCTACTCTTTCCATGGGCCCTAATCAGTGGGTAGGAGGCAGGCCCTTAGTCCTCTCCAAAAGCAGTTGGATCTGTCACAGGCACTTATGTAGATACGCTGCGTAATATAGGTACTATCCTACCACCTAATGGTTAACTATTGTTAGTGACATGATTGATGATGCCCACATCCTATATAAATGAAAAATATAATAACAATATAACCTGGTGACTTATGATAGTGACCATCTGACACTAATATAACAGTGAAAATTAATGTGATATATAATTCATCCTGCAAAGTGTCCAAGAAAAATTGAAACAATGATCTCAAATAAACGAATGTTCAAGTTCAAAAGTTATTTTTCTTAAAAAGGCACTGTAGAAAGTTCCTCCAGGTGAAAAATGGTGACTTCACACTCAAAACACCCAAGAAAAGTGTGTGACACTTGTAAAGAATAGACTCCTCCACCTTCAACATCAAATCTCCTTACCGACTAGTATGGATCCCTAATGAAAGAGATCACACCCGCCTGTGGCTGTTTCCCCCGCCAAGGGTCTCTAAATAACAGATCAGCAATCAATATCTTCCTCCACAATCAGGCTCCTCAATACCGTTCCCGGATATAAGATCCCAAAAGAAATGTAAAGGCCACCATGGTGAAGTACTTATAGGCAGTTTTAATAAAAATAAAAGGATTACACTTACAAGAAAGTGATGATAAAATAGCGTAAATTTCGTTCGTAAGCCGGCCGGCTTCACTATCCGCCCGTCCTTCCGGGATAGCGTTTGTTGGTTTGTCGGTGACGTCATTGGGAGGACCGGCGTGCTGACGTCACTGACAAACCAACAAACACTATCCCGGAAGGACGGGCGGATAGTGAAGCTGGCCGGCTTACGAACGAAATTTACGCTATTTTATCATCACTTTCTTGTACTTGAACATTCGTTTATTTGAGATCATTGTTTCAATTTTTCTTGGACACTTTGCAGGATGAATTATATATCACATTAATTTTCACTGTTATATTAGTGTCAGATGGTCACTATCATAGGTCACCAGGTTATATTGTTATTATATTTTTCATTTATATAGGATGTGGGCATCATCAATCGTGTCACTAACAATAGTTAACCATTAGGTGGTAGGATAGTACCTATATTACGCAGCGCAACTGTTACGTTTTTACAATATCTTTATTTGTGCATATCCACATTTTTAGTTGCAGCAGCGGCCACTTTTTATCATTAGTGGTGTTATTTTATAATTTTTCACATTTTGACTTGCGCAGTATTTTCTTTACACTTATGTAGATACGCTGAACAATATTTTTGAGTGTCCCTGCTCTGTGAACCTGATAAAGAGCGAGGACGTCTGAAAAATTGTTGTTCTAAATATATCTATACATATATATTCTTTGGTGTGAATTTGCCATTTTGTTGTGCAGCATCCTTTTCTATCAATGGATCGTCATGGCAGCAGGTCTTATGATTGACCAGGATCTACATCACTGGAGGATGTGATTGATGTTTGGTTTACATTGCCGTTCACAATTTTTATTTATTTTTTTAAATAAAGGACTTCTTTAAATGTCTGTGTGTTTATTTACTTTTTTGGGGGAAAGACTAAAAGGGGTACTAACGTACCCTATATTCATCCTCATTGGGTGGGGGGGCAGATTTCTGATGGGTCCCCTTAATATAAATGAGGCTTTCAGATTCTGATAAGTCCTTCCCTACAAATCCTCACATCCTCCTGGGTACTGAATGTGAGCATAAGGCCCCTGTCCCCTCAACATAGAGACAGGATACCTTGAAAGGAGGGGGGGAGGCTTTACCACCCATATTCTCAAATCACCATCCCAATGTTGAAAGAATATGGTCTGTTAAGGTTTAGGAGTGGGGAGGGGGAGGCTCATTTGCATTCCTGACCACCCAGGCTGCATGCCTGGATAAAGGTCCAGTTTAAATTTTAGGGTGAACCCCACTCTGTTTTTTTTTTTTTTTAAATGTGTACCATTTCTTAAAAAAAACTATAGAGCCCCCCTTAAAATCTATACCAGACCCTTTTCCAGCAATGTAGGAAGGGCAGCCAGCATGTGCCCCCTTCCTCTGAACCATACTAGAATACATACACGCCTTCAATATTGAATTGTAATGCTTATAAAACACAAGTAATATTCACCTAAAACCCATAAATAACATCTTAACACCTCACACCTACAATGCACCACATGCAGACGTGTGAACATAGCCTTAAAAGAAGATTATGAACATCAAATTATCTTTAACATCAGTCAGTTTCTTGCAAATACAACATTTCTTGCAAATACATTTATTCTTAACAGTAATATTTACTTCTGAAAAGGAAGTCTAGGTGTTGGCCTCTTTTTTAATTTCAATGAAGTCCAACAGAATTAGTATTTCTTCTTATTTTTGAAAAGCCTTTGCTTTTGCTTTAGCAAGGTAAAAGGAATAGCTAAACATGTATGACATTTGGACATTTTGGCATACTCTCATAAGCATACTTTACATTCACATGTATTTCTAGGATAACAAGCAAAGATGTCCAAGTAATAAATGCCCTATGCAACACTGACCTCTCATTTAAAAGGAATGTATAGTGTTTTATACTCTCCGTTCTGCCCCTTGGGCACTCCCTGGAGCGCCAAGCTGGGGAGAGGCTGGTCATGGCTGGCTCCCTCTCGTGAGCGGTGAAACAAGCTGTCAATCTGGCAGCTGGGTGGATACTTCCATTACCTTCATTACCTCCACCCACTAACTTACTCACTGCCCAGGAGATTTCTAATCACTTCAAAAAATGTTGAAAATAATACCTGTCACCTGTATCTCATAGGCACCACATCCCTTCATTACGAAGCTATATAGGAATATGAAGGTATTGGGACTTTTAAGGTGCAACAACTACACAATATTCAATATAAAAAATATAATTTTATTACAAAAAAATATATATGAAAATTCATATGTACAAATATACATGAACCATCAAAATAAACATAATAGAGTTTCCAAAGTGCATACAGACAAAATTCTCTACATGTTTCGCCATTTTGTAGGCTTCCTCAGGAGTTTGTCATGCAAATACTGGAAACAAAAAAAGAAAAATAATAAATACATAATATTAATTACTCAAATTTCAAACTCAAAATTACAAAACAGAATATTATTAAGAAAAAAAGGATAACTGAAAACCATAACCAGCCCAATGGTTGCTCAAAAGTTCATCTCAAAATTAGATCTATTTATTCAAGGTATATGACCTTATTAATATCAGTTGTAAGTACATTACCTGTAAATTTTGATGGTACAATCTAAAATGAAGAATGACCAGATAGCCAATGAGCTATCCCACACGGGGGCGCCCGTAAGGAGGGGATCATATGGTGTATCATAGAGGGGGAGAAATACTAGCACAAATAACCACCCGGATATTACTAGCACAGGAACAGAGGGCCATCTGGGGGAAATTACAAAGAAAATTCGAATGAAGTCAAATAACAATCTATGTATAAGGCCTCATGCCCACGGACGTTTTTAAAAGCGAGCAGTAAATAGAGCTTTGACGCCAGGAAAACAGGCGTTAAAAAACGCCAAATTTACCGCGTTTTTGATGCGCGTTAGTACGCGTTAGTACGCGTTTGTGCGCGTTTTTTAGCGTCAGCGTTTGTAAGCGTTTTTTAAAGAAAAACACATCTCAAGGCTATATTCACTCCCACATTACCCACAATGCCACAGAAAACAAAGAAAACGTGTTACAGAGCTTTAGTCAGTGCCATTTTGTTAGGAGAGAGAGAGGAGAGAGCATTACACATCATTTAAAGCATTTTAGCATATTTCGGGAGTAATATGGATCCCGTCATGTTAAAAATTGATGAGGCAATCCTCCTGATCATCTTGCGGAGGCAGCGGAGAAGGAGACAGGAGGAGGAGAGAAGGAGGAGAACGCGGCAGTATTGGATGCATCCAATGGTATCCCATCGGGTGTCAACTGGCTACTTTGCTAACATTTTTTCTCAACTGCGGTTATATCCTTCGAAATTCCAGAATTTCACAAGGATGTCAGTGCCGCGCTTTGATCATCTGTTGGAGAAGCTGAGGCCAAGGTTGACCAGGATGGACACAGTGATGCGGAGCTCTGTGTCACCGGAGGAACGACTCCTAGTGACACTCAGGTAAGTGCAATACACATATGGGTTAGGGTAACAGAATACGGTTAGGGGTTAGGTTTAGGGGATAGGAAATAGGGTTAGGGGTTACGGTTAGGGGTTATGGTTAGGGGATAGGGTTAGGGTTAGGGTATAGGGTTAGGGGTTAGGGTTAGGGAATAGGGTTAGGGTTAGGGTGTAGGGTTAGGGGTTAGGGTTAGGGGTTAGGGAATAGGGTTAGGGGTTAGGGGATAGGGTTAGGGTTAGGGTTAGGGGTTATGGTTAGGGGATAGGGTTAGGGTTAGGGTTTAGGGTTAGGGAATAGGGTTAGGGTTAGGGAATAGGGTTAGGGTTAGGGTTTAGGGTTAGGGAATAGGGTTAGGGTTAAGGGTTACGGTTAGGGGATAGGGTTAGGGTTAGGGTTAGGGGTTATGGTTAGGGAATAGGGTTAGGGTTAGGGTTAGGGGTTATGGTTAGGGGATAGGGTTAGGGTTAGGGTTAGGGGTTAGGGTTAGGGTTAGGGGTTATGGTTAGGGAATAGGGTTAGGGTTAGGGTTAGGGTTAAGGGTTAGGGGTTAGGTAATAGGGTTAGGGTTAAGGTTAAGGGTTACGGTTAGGGGATAGGGTTAGGGTTAGGGGTTATGGTTAGGGGATAGGGTTAGGGTTTAGGGTTAGGGGTTAGGGAATAGGGTTAGGGTTAGGGGTTAGGTAATAGGGTTAGGGTTAAGGGTTACGGTTAGGGGATAGGGTTAGGGGTTAGGGTTAGGGTTAGGGTTTAGGGTTAGGGTTAGGGGTTATGGTTAGGGAATAGGGTTAGGGTTAGGGTTAAGGGTTAGGGGTTAGGGTTAGGGTTAGGGGTTATGGTTAGGGGATAGGGTTAGGGTTTAGGGTTAGGGGTTAGGGAATAGGGTTAGGGTTAGGGGTTAGGTAATAGGGTTAGGGTTAAGGGTTACGGTTAGGGGATAGGGTTAGGGGTTAGGGTTAGGGTTAGGGTTTAGGGTTAGGGTTAGGGGTTATGGTTAGGGAATAGGGTTAGGGTTAGGGTTAAGGGTTAGGGGTTAGGGTTAGGGTTAGGGGTTATGGTTAGGGGATAGGGTTAGGGTTTAGGGTTAGGGGTTAGGGAATAGGGTTAGGGTTAGGGGTTAGGTAATAGGGTTAGGGTTAAGGGTTACGGTTAGGGGATAGGGTTAGGGGTTAGGGTTAGGGTTTAGGGTTAGGGTTAGGGGTTATGGTTAGGGAATAGGGTTAGGGTTAGGGTTAAGGGTTAGGATTAGGGTTAGGGGTTATGGTTAGGGGATAGGGTTAGGGTTAGGGGTTATGGTTAGGGGATAGGGTTAGGGTTTAGGGTTAGGGGTTAGGTAATAGGGTTAGGGTTAAGGTTAAGGGTTACGGTTAGGGGATAGGGTTAGGGTTAGGGGATAGGGTTAGGGTTAGGGGTTATGGTTAGGGAATAGGGTTAGGGGGTAGGAAATAGGGTTAGGGTTAAGGGTTACGGTTAGGGGATAGGGTTAGGGTTAGGGGTTAGGGTTAGGGGGTTAGGGTTAGGGGTTATGGTTAGGGGATAGGGTTAGGGTTAGGGGTTATGGTTAGGGGATAGGGTTAGGGTTAGGGTTAGGGGTTATGGTTAGGGGATAGGGTTAGGGTTTAGGGTTAGGATTTAGGGTTAGGGTTAGGGGTTAGGGTTAGGGTAAGGGTAAGTTTTTATTTTTATCAATAGTTTTTTAATATGTGAACTTTTTATCTTATCTTAGGTTCCTTGCCACAGGACAAAGTTACGTGTCCCTACACCATTATTTTCTACTTGGCCTCACAACAGTGTCCAGGGTGATAAGGGAAACATGTGTGGCAATATGGGAGGAGTTACATGAGGAGGTAATGCCAGAGCCCACAGAAGAGATCTGGGAGTCTGTGGTTGACACTTTTTGGGAGAAAACACAGTTCCCAAATTGTATCGGTGCCCTTGATGGGAAACATATCAGGGTGAAGAAGCCTCCCCAGTCTGGATCATCATATTTCAATTATAAAAAATATTTTTCTGTGGTCCTCCTGGCATTGTCCGATGCCCATCTCAAATTTCTTTTTGTGGATGTGGGAGCATATGGAAGCCAAGGTGACGCCCGTATATTCCGGGAGTCGGCCTTCGGACGTCGTCTACATGAGGGACGACTCAATATCCCTGAAAGCAGGCCTCTACCCTGCACTGAGGAACCCAGCCTACCCTTAGTGATGGTGGCAGACGAGGCCTTTGGACTGGCAGAAAACCTCATGAGGCCATACAGTGGCTATGGTCTCAGCCATCGCCAAAAAATCTATAATTATCGGCTCAGCCGTGCACGCCGTGTCGTTGAATGTGCATTTGGGGTGTGCACGGCCAAATGGCGAGTTTTGCTCACAAGTATGCAACTGGATGTGGAGAACGCCATTAAAGTAGTCCTGGCATGCTGCGTTCTGCATAATTATCTAAGGGACAGTGACAGCAGCAATGTTGAACCGGAGCCCAGTAACCAAAGTCAGAGGGTACAATTTATGGACTTGCGGTCAACGGCACGTGTCATGGGCATTCGAAACCAATTTGCTGCATTTTTTGAATCCCCTGATGGAGAGGTGTCATGGCAGAATGATCATGTGTAATTTAAAAAAATGAAATTCAGATGCATTCAGATTCAGAAAAATTTGATACAAATATCGATCCTGGTAAATTTTCAATACAGATGTATACATCTTTACTTTCTTGTGTTTATTTTTGAAATAAATCATTTTAAAGATTGTTATTTTTCCATTTTGCAATCATTGTTCAACAAGTTTTGACTGTGTCTTCATGCAAGCGTATGCTAAGCCCCTTTTGAGTCCTTTGCCCTCTGTCTTTGGTCAAGCGTATGCTAAGCCCGTAATGGGCTAGCATAGGCTCGTCTGAAGGCAGAGGGCAAAGGACTCCTTTGCCCTCTGTCTTTGGTCAAGCGTATGCTAGGCCCGTAATGGAGTGCTGTTGTGCATCATATAAAACACAAATTAAACAATTTTTTATTCAAACAAAAAAAAATTTATTAAACAATTGTTACATCAAAGCTGGTGATAGGTGGGGTTGGACATCTGATCACTACGGGGATGTGGGGATTGGGGACGGGGCTGGGGTTCAATCCAGAATTCTTGCTGGTAGCGGGGGGGGAATGGATTTGAAGGGTGAATATTGGAGGTTGAAGGAGGAAGTTCAGTATTTGAATATGGCATATAAAACGATGCCTGAGACGGGGTAGGTGGTGGCTGGCATTGCTGATGATGAGAGGGGGGTGCTAGCACTGCTGAGGTCCTGGGGGCCATTGGGGGATCATGAGAAGGATTTAATGTATTGCTCGGCGCCCTCACACCTCTCAATTTATCTTGCCGTACTTGCATTGCCATAGTTTGGACTTTATACATAAAATCCTTCTCTTCTTCTCCCCCAATGTCCTCCAGGAGGTGATATAGGCTACGGCAGAAGGAGACGCGTGGGTTGCTGTGATCCAAAAAAGGATCCACACTGCGCCTCTCCTGCCGCACTTCCTGCAGCAGTGCTAGCACCCTGTCATCTCCCTCAACAGTGCAGCCACCCCTCGCCTGACGTCCACGTCCACGACCACGGCCACGAACACCGCCACGACCGCGTCGCTCACCACTGTCCTGAATGGCATTTGAGGATATTTCCAATGCCCTGGATTCCTGCAAAAGAACAAATCATTTTACATTCACATGTACATGGACAGACAGACAATGAGATAGATAGGCAGACATAAGCACTTACCTCATCAGGGCACTGAACACTGCCCTCATCAACATTGTTTGGCGATCCACTGCCTGTCATCGGACTGCTTGGTCTTTCTAAGGTGTCTTCCTCTGCAGACACCTCCCTGGCTGCAGAAATGTTCGATGTTGTCCTGCAGACAATGAAATAAAAGAATTAACTTAAAGTGGTTGTAAACCCACTTATACAACTTGCACCTACAGGTAATCCTAGATTAAGGCTTACCTGTAGGTGCAAGAAATATCTCTTTAACCTACACGGTTAAGGAGATATTTACTTTTAAACCCGGCGTCGCTGACGTCACGCGCATACGCATGTGTCTGTCGTCATTGCCGCTACGGGGCCAATCATAGCGCCGGAGCGGCGATAAACAGAAGAGACGTCTAAGCACGGTGGCAGCGGTGGAGGTGTCCCAGCATCGCTGCGGGGGCTTCAATATCAGGTAAGTCATTCATAATGAGCTAGTATGCTATGCATACTAGCTCATTATGGTTTTGTCTTGCAGGTTGGTTAACAAGAAAATATATATTATATATATATATATATATACACATTTACAACCAATAGTCATATAAAATACCGCCAGAAAAGATATGTACATAGGCAACTATATTGCGAAAAAATAAAACTTACGGTCTGCTGCTGTTCCTCATATTTTCTCTGAGGAAATTCAGCTCATTATGAAACACGTGAGGCTTCTTGGTCGGGGCTGCCATTCCACTTCTGGAAGTCTTTTCCTCATCTGTGAGATCCCTCCTGACGCGGTCTCGAAGGGATTTCCAGCGTTTTTGCAAGATTTTTACTAAAAAAAACATGGAAAAAAGGTTTTATATGCATTCCCAAAGTGATCTAAATTTTTTTTTTTGTTCCCCTGTGCCTATGTGCTCGCACACAGAAGCGAACGCATACGCAACTCCCGCCCACATATGACATTGTTGTTCAGACCACACATGTGAGGTGTCGCCCCGAACGTTAGAGCGAGATAAATAATTCTAGCCCTTGACCTCCTCTGTAACTCAAAACATGCAACCAGTATGATTTCTAAGTACGAAAGTTTGGCGCCATTCTACGAGCATGTGCAATTTTGAAGGGTGACATGTAAGTTACCTATTTACTAGGCTTAACATAAACTTTCAAATTAGGTGAAAAAAAAAAAAAAAATTTAAAAACATTAAAATGTCTTTTTTTTTAAATAAAATACGGTCGTAAAATGTATGCGCTAATAACGTGTGAGATTACGCCATTGTATTCTCTAGGGTCTCTGCTAAAAAAACATATATAATGTTTGGGGTTTCTATGTAATTTAATGACAAAAAAGAACATTTTCATGTAGGAAAGAAATGTCAGAATTGGCCAGGATGTGAAGTGGTTAAAAAAAGATCATACATTAGGAAAAGACTTACTTATTTCCTTTCTCTCTCCATGCAAACTGTCTTCCCAGCCAGGGGTGATGGCAGCACTTATATCCTGCCATATCGACACTCTCCTTAGGTGGTCTCCATGCTGCAGATGGGACACATCCCACAGTTCGGGATGGGCCTGAACAGCCGTTATCAGCTCCCGTTGTCCCACAGCTTGTGCCATCTTACAAGCCATGTTCTCTTCTTCACAAGCACACGGCTGTGCAAAGGACTCCTGGGAAATAATATTATCCAGACAGGAAGTTCCTGTCTTTACATTGTCCAATCATCTTTTTACATATTTTTACATAGGAAAACACTGGAGCTAAAAAACGCGATTTTAGGCGTTAGTACGCGTTTGTACGCGTTTGTACGCGTTTGTGCGCGTTTTTTGACGCTTCGCGTTTTTTCCTGCCTAACGTCGCCGCCGCGGAACGCACTGGCCCTGGGTTTTTTTTACAGCTTACAAACGCCTATGCTCTTTACAGCTCACAAACGCCTAGGTGGGCATGAAGCTATAGACTAACATGGACAGGCGTTTTTAAGCTGTAAAAAACGCTCACAAACGCGGCTGAAAAAACGCCCGTGGGCATGAGGCCTAAGAGTAAAGGCGTCTAATCTAGTTATACGGCACATACCCCATCAGTATTTACCTGTTTATGGCTGTTGATAGTAAAAAATATAAATTAGAATAGGCAAAAAAGGGGGCAGTATCTCCAAAGTACCCCAATCAGTGTCCACTCTAAAGGAAACAGAAATAGTGGAAATTACTATAAATATATATAATAATCCCCTCTAGTTGGTAATCAGAATTTTAATTTTTAGCCATATACTTGCTAGCTGATATATACCTGGTTAATCCAATTGGATAAAGTGTGTCCACATTAGGGCATCTCTGCCGAAAAACTTGTTTTACAAAACCGATCAATCAGTTTACTGAAAAAATATAAAATATAAAAACCATTTGGGATTAAAGACCAAAGTAAACCAGACAACAGGATAAAAACCAATGTTGCCCACAAAGAGATCTAGTGCCTAAGTAATTTACCTTTGACTGATATCTAAGAACGTCTTCTCCCCAGAGTGTTGGTCATGCTACTGATTCACAAGGCTGCGATCCGGACTATATACCCCCCCTCCCCCTTCCCATTGGACGCACAATGGCGCCAAATCAATGGGCGGAGCGGGCACGTCAGTTCCGACATCCGCCCATCGTCAGATCCGACCCGGAAGTGACAATTCCACCACTGAAAAACCGGAGACGTCCGCCGGAAGCACCACCCCGCTCATCAGGAGAAAACATCCTGACGAGCTGGACGCACCATAAGACGGATCCGGAAGGGGAAAAAACATGCCTAAAGTATAGAAAAGGGCAGACTTCCTTTTAAAATCACGGCAGAAAGGGCACATTGGATGTTAAAAAAGGGGCCAGGATATCCGGTGGGCTTAGTCAGATGGCGCTCAGATTGTCTCCCAAAGGAGAACAAAGAGAAACGCCCTGGGCGCCCATATGATCACCAAATCCCCCCCAAAAAAAGAAAAGGGAAACGCCACCCTAAAAAATGTGGTAAGCTCAATTGAAATCAATTAAATATAATGTAGATTTATCAATGATTAAAGAGAGCCCCTATGGAATATAGAAATGGTACATTCAGTCACCTGTACATAAAGACAAATTTAATAAACAAAAATAAAAATAACAAAACAAAATTTAATTTGTTTTAAACAGAGTCTACATATACAGCATAACGATTTTTTTTCCTACAAAAAGGGTTTGAAACTGATGGACTCATTTAACCCGGGATACATAGTGGCTCTCAAGGTATGTATCCATCTGGTTTCTCGTTGTAGGAGATTTTTGTCCACATCCCCACCTCTTTCATTAAGAGGTATGTATTCTAAAGCAAAGAATTTAATCTTTGACAGATCGAAGGAGTGGAAAAGACCACTATGTCTACTAATAGGAGTCTCCATTTTTTTCTTTTGAATGAGAGATACATGGTCTCTCATTCTGTGAAAGAAAGGCCTCTTCGTTTTACCAACATAGAAGGCCTTACAATCACAGATCATCAAATAAATTACGCCAATTGACTGGCAATTGCTAAAGAAATTTGGTCTATACGTAACTCCATTAGGGAGAACTATTTCAGTAGAATCATATATAAACCTGCAAAATTCACAATGACCACATGGGGCCGAACCCTTTCTACTCTCAACCCTCTTGATTTGGAGATGGCTATGAACTAGTTGATCTTTTAAAGACCTAGATTTTCTATAGGTAATTTGGGGAAATGGCTTAATATATTTGGAGATAATCTCATCTGTTGCTAGCAAAGGCCAGAATTTTTCAATAATTTTTCTTACTTTCTGATGTTCACCAGAGAACCTGGTAATTAATCGTACCGTTTGGTCAGTAGTTTGAGGTTTCTTAGGATGTATTAGATCTTTCCTGTTTTTATTTTTTGCTCGTTTATAAGCTTTTTTGAGGGTTGAACGACTATACCCTCTAGCAATTAGTCGAGATTGGAGGGCAGAGGCCTCCGTCTCGAAATCTACTTCCTTACTACAATTTCTTCGAATTCGTAAATACTGACTGTATGGGATACTTTGTACCAGAGTCCTGGGATGAGAACTTGTGGCATGCAGGATGGTATTGCCTGAAGAGGGCTTTCTATATAATGAAGAGCCCAAGGTGCCATCAGAGTTTAAGTAAATAGAAATATCCAGAAAATTTATCACATTCTGGTCACAAATCATCGTAAATTTGAGATTAACCACTTAAGCCCCGGACCATTTCGGGCCATTAGGACCAGGCCTGTTTTTGGGATTCGGCACTGCGCTGCTTTAACTGTAAATTGTGCGGACATGCAATGTTGTACCCAAATGAAATTTGCGTCCTTTTCTTCCCACAAATAGAGCTTTCTTTTAATGGTATTTGATTGCCTCTGCGATTTTTATTTTTTGCGATATAAACGGAAAAAGACCGAAAATTTTGAAAAAAAATGATATTTTCTACTTTTTGTTATAAGAAAAATCGAATAAACTCAATTTTAGTCAGACATTTAGGCCAAAATGTATTCAGCCACATGTCTTTAGTAAAAAAAATGTCAATAAACGTATATTTATTGGTTTGCGCAAAAGTTATAGCGTTTACAAACTAGGGTACATTTTCTGAAATTTACACAGCTTTAAATTTATGACTGCCTATCTCATTTCTTGAGATGCTAAAATGGCAGGGCAGTACAAAACCCCCCCAAATGACCCCATTTTGGAAAGTAGACACCCCAAGGAAATTGCTGAGAGGCATGTTGAGCCCATTGAATATTTTTTTTTTTTGTCCCAAGTGATTGAATAATGACAAAAAAAAAAAAAAAAAAAAAATTACAAAAAGTTGTCACTAAATGATATATTGCTCACACATGCCATGGTTATATGTGGAATTGCACCCCAAAATACATTTTGCTGCTTCTCCTGAGTACGGGGATACCACATGTGTGGGACTTTTTAGGAGCCTGGCCACGTACGGGACCCCGGAAACCAAGCACCGCCTTCAGGATTTCTAAGGGCGCAAATTTTTGATTTCATTCCTCACTACCTATCACAGTTTCGAAGGCCATAAAATGCCAAAATAGCACAAAACCCCCCCAAATGACCCCATTTTAGAAAGTAGACACCCCAAGGAAATTGCTGAGAGGCCTGTTGAGCCCGTTGAATATTTTTTTTTTTTTGTCCCAAGTGATTGAATAATGACAAAAAATAAAAATAAAAAATAAATTACAAAAAGTTGTCACTAAATGATATATTGCTCACACATGCCATGGTTATATGTGGAATTGCACCCCAAAATACATTTTGCTGCTTCTCCTGAGTACAGGGATACCACATGTGTGGGACTTTTTAGGAGCCTAGCCGCGTACGGGACCCCGAAAACCAAGCACCGCCTTCAGGATTTCTAGGCACAAATTTTTGATTTCACTCCTCACTACCTATCACAGTTTCTAAGGCCATAAAATGCCAAAATAGCACAAAACCCCCCCAAATGACCCCATTTTGGAAAGTAGACACCCCAAGCTATTTGCTGAGGAGGCATGGTGAGTATTTTACAGCTCTCATTTGTTTTTGAAAATGAAGAAAGAAAATTTTTTTTTTTTTTTTGTTTTTTTTTCAATTTTCAAAACTTTGTGACAAAAAGCGAGATCTGCAAAATACTCACAATACCTCTCAGCAAATAGCTTGGGGTGTCTACTTTCCAAAATGGGGTCATTTGGGGGGGTTTTGTGCCATCTGGGCATTCCATGGCCTCCGAAACTGTGATAGGCAGTGAGAAGTAAAATCAAAAATTTACACCCTTAGAAAGCCTGAAGGCGGTGCTTTGTTTTTGGGGTCCCGTACGCGGCTACGCTCCCAAAAAGTCTCACACATGTGGTATCCCTGTACTCAGGAGAAGCAACAGAATTTATTTTGGGGTGTAATTCCACATATGCCCATGGCATGTTTGAGCAATATATCATTTAGTGACAACTTTGTGCAAAAAAAAAATAAAAAAAAAAAATTGTCTTTTTTCCGCAACTTGTGTCAACATATAAAATATTCCATGGACTCGACATGCCTCTCAGTATATAGCTTGGGGTGTCTACTTTCCAAAATGGGGTCATTTGGGGGGGTTTTGAACTGTTCTGGCATTTTATACACAACATTAGGAAGCTTACATCCACTCTTCTAACCACTTGCAGACAAAGCCCTTTTTGACACTTTTTGTTTACATGAAAACATATTTTTTTTTTGCAAGAAAATTATGTTGAACCCCCAAACATTATATATATTTTTAAAGCAAAGGCCCTACAGATTAAAATGGTGGGTGTTGCATTTTTTTTTTCTACACAGTATTTGCGCAGCGATTTTTCAAACGCATTTTTTGGGGAAAAAATACACTTTTTTTAATTTTAATGCACTAAAACACACTATATTGCCCAAATGTTTGATGAAATAATAAAGATGATCTTAGGCCGAGTACATAGATACCAAACACGACATGCTTTAAAATTTCGCACAAACGCGCATTGGCGACAAACTACATACATTTTTAAAAGCCTTTAAAAGCCTTTACAGATTACCCCGTTAGATTTACAGAGGAGGTCTACTGCTAAAATGACTGCCCTCGATCTGACCTTCGCGGTGATACCTCACATGCATGGTGCAATTGCTGTTTACATATGACGCCAGACCCACGCTTGCGTTCGCCATTGGGCAAGAGCAGGGCAGGACAGGGGTGCTTTTTTTTTTTTTTTTTTTTTTTTATTATTAATTTTGCTTTTTTATTTTATTTTTAAATTGTTCCTTACATATATTTTTTTTTTTAGAATTTTTATTGTTATCTCAGGGAATGTAAATATCCCCTATGATAGCAATAGGTAGTGACAGGTACTCTTTTTTTGAAAAAACTGGGGTCTTCTAGACCCTAGATCTTTCCTCTGCCCTCAAAGCATCTGACCACACCAAGATCGGTGTGATAAAATGCTTTCCCAATTTCCCAATGGCGCTTTTTATATCCGGGGGGGGGACATTCCCTCCCACTGCTTGTAAAAGCAGTCCAGAGGCTAATTAGCCGCTGTGATTGCTTTTACATGAAAGCCGGCCGCTGGCTGAAAAGAATGATACCAAGATGATGCCTAAACCCGCAGGCATCAATCTGGTATAACCATTCAAAGTCCAGCAACATACCAGTACGTTGCTGGTCCTTGTTGGACATGTATTGTAATCTTTTTTTTTCATGCAGCCTGTTGGCTGAACGAAAAAAGAGATTGATTGGTGGGTATGCCCACCATTAGAATACCGCCCTTCATCCACCCACTTCTAATGATGGGCATACATGCACCATTTATATATGCCGAAGCATGGGGGCATCCTCCCGCAAAAAAGTTATGCCGCACACACATGGTCAAACGTTTCCACGGGCAAGCCTCCGTCGGAATTTCGACCGTATGTATGCGGCATTAGGAGCAAAATTGCTCCTCCGCCCTGCTGCCCCTGCTGCCCCCATGCTTCGGCATATATGCTTTTTTTTTTTAACTGTGGTGGTGAAATCACCTCCTACAGCACTGGAGTCGCAGGGATCAGGCCTGTCTCTGCGAACGCTGCAGTTATGTGTGTTGTGTTTTGTAAGTGACAGTGATCGATCGATACTGCACTTGGGTGGCCTGGGCTGGACGGAGGGGCAAAACGCAGGTGCTAGCAGGTATCTGGGCTGATCCCGCTAACACTGCGTTTTTGGGAACCCTAAACCGCTGGTATAGATCTGATCAGATCAGATATTGATCTGTTCAGATACTATACCACTAAGGGGGGTGTATGCTTTACGCGTGGGTGTTAGCGTTACTGGCACTAACCTGACGCTGCCTGGGGTGTGACGCAGACCCTCTCTGACGCTAAAACCTAATTGATATCACCCACCGGGCGATCAGGGGGTTAAACCTTTATTGGGTTATATACGGCGGGTGCCCTGACACTATAAAAAGCAAACTAACTAACCAGCGTCACCCGTAACACTTATATGGTGATCACTGGTGAAAGGGTTAACTAGGGGCAATTAGGGGGTTAAAACCTTTATTAGATCATATTTGGGGGTACCTGACGCTATAAAAACCTGCGGCGAACCTAAAAAAAATGACTGGCTACCGATTGGCATCACCGACACGAAGACAGCGATCAGAAAAACGATCGCTTAGTGACAGTGGTGATAGGGGGTGAAAGGGTTACCTGGGGGGCGATCAAGGGGGTTAAACCTTTATTAGATAATATATTGGGGTACCCGACGCTATAAAAACCTGCGGCAAACCTAAAAAAAATTACTGGCTACCGATCGCCATCACTGATGCTAAGACAGCCATCAGAAAAATGATCGCATAGCGACAGCGGTGATAGGGGGTGAAAGGGTTACCTGGGGGGCGATCAAGGGGGTTTAACCTTTATTAGATAATATATTGGGGTACCTGACGCTATAAAAACCTGCGGCGAACCTAAAAAAAATTACTGGCTACCGATCGCCATCACTGATGCTAAGACAGCATCAGAAAAACGATCGATTAGCGACAGCGGTGATAGGGGGTGAAAGGGTTACCTGGGGGGCGATCAAGGGGGTTAAACCTTTATTAGATAATATATTGGGGTACCCGACGCTATAAAAACCTGCGGCGAACCTAAAAAAAATTACTGGCTACCGATCGCCATCACTGATGCTAAGACAGCCATCAGAAAAATGATCGCATAGCGACAGCGGTGATAGGGGGTGAAAGGGTTACCTGGGGGGCGATCAAGGGGGTTTAACCTTTATTAGATAATATATTGGGGTACCTGACGCTATAAAAACCTGCGGCGAACCTAAAAAAAATTACTGGCTACCGATCGCCATCACTGATGCTAAGACAGCATCAGAAAAACGATCGATTAGCGACAGCGGTGATAGGGGGTGAAAGGGTTACCTGGGGGGCGATCAAGGGGGTTGAACCTTTATTAGATAATATATTGGGGTACCCGACGCTATAAAAACCTGCGGCGAACCTAAAAAAAATTACTGGCTACCGATCGCCATCACTGATGCTAAGGCAGCCATCAGAAAAATGATCGCATAGCGACAGCGGTGATAGGGGGTGAAAGGGTTATCTGGGGGGTGATCAGGGGGTTAAACCTTTATTAGGGGGGGTTAGGGGGCTACACTGGACCTAAAACTAAACTTTAGTGACACTTTCACAGTCACAAATGTCACTGATTGCAGTGATCACTAAATAAATGGTCACTGCAATCAGTGACACTGTGACTGGGGGCTGGGGGGTGATCTGGGGGGTGATCTGGGGGGGTCTGGGGGTCCTGGGGGGGGCGATTAGTGTTCCTATGTGTCCTGGTGTCAGTGTAGTGTTGTGCTCACTGACCTGATGTCTTCTCTTGTACGGCGCTCGGTATATGTGAGCGCCGCACAGGAGATGACATCACTTCCTCCTGCCTCCTCTGTCTGAAACAGACAGAGGAGGCATTTCCATTCGCCGGGAGCGATCGCGAGGGGGGGGCCGGAATCGAAAGGCCGCCCCCTCATCTGGGATCGCTCCCGGTGAAGTAACGACCGCTCACGGCACAGAAGGGGGGTCCGGATGGACCCCCCAACTGTACAAAGGCAGTCACGTAGATCTACGTGATTCTGCCTGTCCGTGCCATTCTGCCGACGTAAATCGGCGGTGGGCGGTCGTTAAGTGGTTAAAGGAATTTACAGCTAATGAAGACATAAAAGATGTCAATTCCTCTAAGGAGCCAGTCCACACAACAAAAATGTCATCGATAAAGCGTCGCCATATCAAGACTTTATCAAAAAACATTTCAAATGATTCTAAAGAAAAAATCTCCCGTTCCCACCCCCCCAGGTACAGGTTGGCGTACGACGGGGCACACTTGGTCCCCATCGCAACACCCTGCACCTGGAGGTAGTGGGAACGGTCGAAAACAAAAATATTGTTGGTAAGTAGGGATGAGCTTCGTGTTCGAGTCGAACATACGTTCGACTCGAACATCGGCTGTTCGATCGTTCGACGAAGATCGAACGATTTGGGCCGTTCGCGCCAAATTCGAGTGACGCGAACGGCCCACAATGCACTACGCCATCGCAGTGTCATCCAGGCGCTGTGATTGGCCAAGCATGCACTGTGACCCCGCATGCTTGGCCAATCACAGCGCCGGCAGCGAGGAGAGCAATGATTGGCCACAGGCAGGATGCCTGTGGCCAATTATTGCTGAGGGTGTTTAGTACACGCCCCACACTATAAAAGGCCGCCAGCACGGCGGCCTAGTGTAGTGTGTTCCGGAGCAGGGATAGAGCAGCATAGGCAGGGACAGTGACTGTTATTTCTTTCTTGCTTAACCTGGATTCCTTTAGTTTAGGGAAAGAGAAGGATAGGTAGGGAGAGTGTCAGTGTGTTTTGTGCTTGTGCTATAGTGTGCTTAAAAAAAACATTTATTCTAGGGACAGAAAACTGTAGGTAGGGACAGTGTCAGTTTCTTTCACTCTGCAAGTCCTTGTTTCCAGGGACCTGGAAGGACAGTGAGTCAATTGTCCTTGTGCTATATTGTGCTTAAAAAAACATTTATTCTAGGGACAGAAAACTGTAGGTAGGGAGAGTGTCAGTTTCTTTCACTCTGCAAGTCCTTGTTTCCAGGGACCTGGAAGGACAGTGACTGAATTGTCCTTGTGCTATATTGTGATTAAAAAAAACATTTATTCTAGGGACAGAAAACTGTAGGTAGGGAGAGTGTCAGTTTATTTCACTCTGCAAGTCCTTGTTTCCAGGGACCTGGAAGGACAGTGAGTGAATTGTCCTTGTGTTATATTGTGATTAAAAAAAACATTTTTTCTAGGGACAGAAAACTGTAGGTAGGGAGAGTGTTTTTTTTCTTTCACTCTGCAAGTCCTTGTTTCCAGGGACCTGGAAGGACAGTGACTGAATTGTCCTTGTGCTATATTGTGATTAAAAAAAACATTTATTCTAGGGACAGAAAACTGTAGGTAGGGAGAGTGTCAGTTTATTTCACTCTGCAAGTCCTTGTTTCCAGGGACCTGGAAGGACAGTGACTGAATTGTCCTTGTGCTATAGTGTGCTTAAAAAAAACATTTATTCTAGGGACAGAAAACTGTAGGTAGGGACAGTGTCAGTTTCTTTCACTCTGCAAGTCCTTGTTTCCAGGGACCTGGAAGGACAGTGAGTGAATTGTCCTTGTGCTATATTGTGCTTAAAAAAACATTTATTCTAGGGACAGAAAACTGTAGGTAGGGAGAGTGTCAGTTTCTTTCACTCTGCAAGTCCTTGTTTCCAGGGACCTGGAAGGACAGTGACTGAATTGTCCTTGTGCTATATTGTGCTTAAAAAAAACATTTATTCTAGGGACAGAAAACTGTAGGTAGGGAGAGTGTCAGTTTATTTCACTCTGCAAGTCCTTGTTTCCAGGGACCTGGAAGGACAGTGAGTGAATTGTCCTTGTGTTATATTGTGATTAAAAAAAACATTTTTTCTAGGGACAGAAAACTGTAGGTAGGGAGAGTGTTTTTTTTCTTTCACTCTGCAAGTCCTTGTTTCCAGGGACCTGGAAGGACAGTGAGTGAATTGTCCTTGTGCTATATTGTGCTTAAAAAAAACATTTATTCTAGGGACAGAAAACTGTAGGTAGGGAGAGTGTCAGTTTATTTCACTCTGCAAGTCCTTGTTTCCAGGGACCTGGAAGGACAGTGACTGAATTGTCCTTGTGCTATATTGTGATTAAAAAAAACATTTATTCTAGGGACAGAAAACTGTAGGTAGGGAGAGTGTCAGTTTATTTCACTCTGCAAGTCCTTGTTTCAAGGGACAGAGAAGGACACCTGAAGGTAGCCCTTATTGCTTTTTTCCCATCTCCCTGCAGGCCATCTATTAGAATGTCTGGAAGGCAAACAAGGAGAGGCAGACAGTCAGGAGGCAATAAAAGAGGGCAAGCAGGCTCTGTGTCTGGGGGCAACAGTGCTGGTCGTGGACGCGGTGCATTGTCATCAGCACATGGCCATGGGACACGCTTGTCCTTCTTTTCGGCAGCTGGACATGTTGAGCCACATCATGCCGAAGACTTGGTAGAGTGGATGACCAAGCCCTCCTCCTCCTCCTCATCCTCTCTCACCCAGGCTCAGGGTACTGGAAAAGCAGCTGCCAAAGCGTCGTCTTCCCTGGTATCAATGTCAGACAAATCATCAGTCACTCCTTCCCTAGACCCACCATGTCCTCCTCCTGAGGAGTCCCCCGAACTGTTTCAGCACAGTGTTGGGTACATGCTCCAGGAGGATGCCCAGCGTTTCGAAGGGTCTGATGATGAAACCCAGCTAGAGGAAGGCAGTAGCGTGAGAGCAGACAGAGGGGATGCTCAAGAAGGACACCAATCTGGCAGTCATGTTCCAGCAGCTGCAGCATACTGCCAGATTGGCTCCAGTGATGAGGAGGGAGGGGATGATGAGGTCACTGACTCCACGTGGGTGCCTAATAGGAGAGAGGAGGAGGAGGAGGATGAGGAGGAGGCACATCTCCAACGAGGCAGGATGCCCTTTGGTGGCCAGCGTAAGGGCAGTACACCGACGGAATCACACCGCAGAGCTCCGCCTGTGCAGGGCGCAGCCTCTGCCCGTCATTCAAAAAGTTCCTTGGTGTGGGCCTTTTTTGAGGCTAGTGCATCAGATCGCACAGCTGCTGTTTGCAACATATGTCTCAAGCGTATATCGCGTGGCCAAAACATCAGCCGCTTGGGTACCACATGCCTGACCAGACATATGTTGACCTGCCATGCAGCTCGTTGGCAAGCCTACCTCAAAGACCCACACCAAAGAACAAAGCGGACCTCTCCTTGCACCGCATCAGCTGGGATCTCCAACCCCACTATAACTTCAGTCCTCTCTGAAACATGCACTGAGAGGAATGAAGGTGTAGAATTAGGTGTGTCACAGCCAAGTACTTGCGCCCACTCTGCTAGCAGTACACCGACGTCCGATTCTAGCAGGCAAATTTCCCTGCCCCAGCTGCTGGACCGTCGAAAGAAGTTCACTCCCAGCCATCCACATGCCCAGCGGTTGAATGCTAGCTTGGCTAAATTGCTAGCGCTTCAACTGCTGCCTTTTCAGTTGGTAGACTCGGCCCCCTTCCGTGAGTTTGTGCAATGTGCAGTTCCTCAGTGGCAGGTTCCCAAACGCCACTTTTTCTCACGGAAGGCTATTCCGGCTCTCTACCGGCATGTGGAAGGCAATGTCTTGGCCTCGCTGGACAGGGCGGTCAGCGGTAAGGTGCATATTACCGCTGACTCATGGTCCAGCAGGCATGGACAGGGACGTTACCTTTCTTTCACGGCCCATTGGGTCACTCTTTTGGCAGCTGGGAAGGATTCAGGACAAGGTGCAGTAGTGTTGGAGGTTGTCCCACCGCCACGCCTCCAAAATGCTACTACTGGTTGTGACACACCTCTCTCCTCCACCCCCTCCTCTTCTTCTTCCTCCATGGCCTCTTCCTGTGGTTTGTCCTATGAACCAGCGGTGCTCCGTAGCCGTTCACGGGGCTACGCAAGTACGCAGGCAAAAAGATGCCATGCCGTGCTTGCGCTGGTGTGTTTGGGGGACAGAAGCCACACTGGGGCAGAGGTCCTGTCTGCTCTGCAGGGCCAGGCCGAGAGGTGGTTGACGCCACGCCAGCTTAAGCCAGGAATGGTGGTTTGCGACAATGGCACCAACCTCCTCTCCGCCCTCCGACAGGGACAACTGACCCATGTGCCCTGTGTGGCTCACGTCCTTAACCTGGTGGTGCAGCGCTTCTTGGGCAGGTACCCGGGCTTACAGGATGTCCTGAGGCAGGCCAGGAAAGTCTGTGTGCATTTCCGCAGATCTTATAATGCCAGTGCTCGCCTGGCTGAGCTGCAAAAGGAGTTGAACCTGCCCAAGAACCGCCTTATATGTGACATGCCCACCAGGTGGAACTCAACGTTGGCCATGCTGCAGCGGCTGCACACGCAGCAGAGGGCCATCAATGAGTACCTGTGCGACTACGGCACCAGGACAGGGTCAGGGGAGCTTGGTTTTTTTTCTCCACGCCAGTGGGGCATGATCAGGGATGCATGCACTGTCCTGGCACCATTTGAGGAGGCCACGAGGATGGTGAGCAGTGACAGTGCATGCATCAGTGACACTGTACCTCTTGTCCACCTGTTGGAGCACACGCTGCGTGGAATAATGGACAGGGCACTTGAGGCAGAACAGAGGCAGGAAGAGGAGGACTTCCTTGCCTCTCAAGGCCCCCTTTACCCAGACAGTGTTCCTTCTGTCCCACCCATCGCACAGGAAGAGGAGGAGGAGGAGGAGGAGGAGGAGGAGGAGGAGGATTGTGTCAGCATGGAGGTGGAGGCTGGCACTCAGCATCATCAGCAGCAGTCTTTTAGGGATGATTTACAGTCCCAAGAAACCAGTGGACTTGTACGTGGCTGGGAGGAGGTGGCTGCGGATCATGTCGTCCTTAGTGACCCAGAGGACTCCGGAGCGAATGCCTCAGCAAACCTACGTTGCATGGCCTCCCTGATCCTGCAAAGTCTGCGGAAGGATCCTCGTATTCTTCGGATCAAGGAGAGGGACCATTACTGGCTGGCCACTCTCCTTGATCCACGGTACAAGGGTAAGGTTGCGGACCTTATGTTACCGTCGCAGAGGGAGCAGAGGATGAGACAACTCCGGGAGGCCTTGCAGAAAGGTCTGTGCAACGCGTTCCCAGAGACTGGGAGGTTGCAAACTCCTGGTCCTGGACAACGAGTTGCTGAGGCTTCGGCCAGTCAAAGAAGGAGCGGTGGGGAAGGTGGCCGTCTGACCGATGCGTTCAGACAATTCTTTAGTCCGCAGCCCCAAAGTATGATCGGTTCCAGCAACCATCGCCAGCGTCTGATAAACATGGTGCAGGAATATCTAGGGGCAAGGTCAGACTTGGACACCTTCCCCACCGAAAATCCTCTGGCTTACTGGGTCTTGAGGATGGATCACTGGCCAGAGCTTGCACAGTATGCAATTGAGCTACTGGCCTGTCCTGCATCCAGCGTTCTTTCGGAACGCACATTCAGTGCTGCTGGAGGATTTGTCACGGATCACAGGGTGCGCCTGTCCACCGACTCGGTTGATCGACTGACTTTCATCAAGATGAACCAGTCTTGGATCACCACCAGCTACCACACACCTGATGCTGATATAACAGACTAATTGATTTTAACATGTCACATCCCTTCAAGACTGATGCTGATGCTGAGTGCCTGTGCTGTTATGTTGACTGGCTATCCTCCTCCTCCGAGTCCTCAATGATACGATTGATGATGATAGCTTGTAAGATCATTTTTGTTTATGGGTGCCGCCACCAGTGCCTAACGCCCAATTTTTCAGCCCCTGTTTAACAGGGGCGTGTAATTACAATTTTTGAAGCAATACTTTGCAACAGGGCTCATTGCTGTGCTCCAAGTACAGTATCTGTGAGGGGTTGCAGTGTTGTGCCACCAGTGCCTAAGGCCCAATTTTTCAGCCCCTGTTCAACAGGGGCATGTAATTACAATTCTTGATCTAATAATTCACAGCAGGGCCCATTGCTGCACCCACCAAGAGTAACTGTCAGGGCTTACAGTGTTGTGGCACCAGCACCACCATCAAAGGCCCAATTTTTACTACCACTGTTCAACAATTATATGTAATTAAAATTCCTGATATAATAGTTGACAGCAGGGCGTTCCAGCACCAACCAAGAGTAACTGTGAGTGCTTACAGTGTTGTGCCAACACCAACAACTAAGGGGCCTATTTCTGCAGAGTATATACGGCAGGTCCCTACTTTCAAACATCCAACTTACAAACGACTCCTACTTGCAAACGCAAGAAGACAACAGGAAGTGAGAGGAAATCTACCACTAGGAAGGAAAATTCTCTCCTGTAAGAATAAATATGGGAGAAAGGTGTCTCCTCTGTACTGATGCTTTATCAGCAATCCTTGTTTCAAGAAAAACACCACATTTCAAAAACAGTTGTCATTGGGACGGAAAGTGAGGTGAAATGTTCTGAACAGGGGCACAGACAGCAAAACAAATGTTACAGGGGTGATAACCCTTACCTATGTTTTCCAAAAAGTTTAAAAATAGATTTTTGGTCTGGAGCTACACTTCAACAATGTACCTGTTCAAAATTACAAACAGACTCTACATAAGAACAAACCTACAGTCCCTGTCTTGTATGCACCGCCTGTATAGGGCTGTTCAGAGTATATAGGGCCTTTTTTATTTTATGTGCGGGGTTCCCCTTAATATCCATACAAGACCCAAAGGGGCTGGTAATGGGCTGGGGTAGGGGGGGGGTCATGGGGTAGCTATGCCATTTTTCTTAAAGAATTTCATCCATATTACCGGGACCAGACATTACATTAAAGCCGCAAGCAGTTTTAAATGGCTTTTTTTTCCTTTAGAAGTGTCATTTTGTGCAGGGACAGTTCTAAACACGGGAAACACGTGGCACTTCACAGGCATACTTTAGACACCCCCCAGGTACGATATTTAAAGGAATATTTGACTTTTTTTTTCACTTTATGCATCATTAAAATGACTGCTCCCGAAAAACGACCGTTTTTAAAACTTCTTTTTGCATTGATACATGTCCCCTGGTGCAGAACCCGGGTTCCCAAACCCTTTTTAGGACAATAACATGCATAATAGTTGTTATAATTAGCACTTTAGAATTCGAACGTTCGCATCCATTGTATTTAATAGGGTTCTAATGTTCGTTCGAACTTTCGGTCCGTTCGCGGGTTCTGGTGCGAACCGAACCCGGGGGTGTTCGGCTCATCACTATTGGTAAGTATGAACAGCAACAATTCCAAAATGAAATTGTTGTAGGGCCTGGCTCCAGGTCCTCTCTCAGAGAGGAAGCCGTCCATAACTTTAATACCCCTAGTGTGGGGGATAGAGTTATAGAGGGCTTCAACGTCTATAGCTACTAGCCATGACCCCAGTGGTACACATAGACCATCCAAAGATCTCAGCAGATCGGCGGTGTCTTGAATGTAGGAACTTAAAGAACCTACATGGGGCCTCAAATAATCGTCTACCAGCTTACTAGCTGGTTCTGTAAGGCAACCAATCCCTGACACAATCGGACGGCCAGGGGGATTTTCCAAATTTTTGTGCACCTTTGGCAGAGCATAAAACGTGGGAAGTCTCGGCTTATCAATAACCAAGAATTCACACGTCTTTTTGTCTATAAGGTTATCACAAAATGCCCGATTAATGAGAATACAGTATTTTGTCTCCGCATATTTTACCTGTGCAAAAGGAATAGAGCGATACCAACTTTTATTTGAAAGGAGGTTCATGACCATCTGCTTATATTTGTTTAAATCCATTACCACTATGTTACCTCCTTTATCCGAGGGTTTTATCACTAATTGTTCGTTCTGTTTTAAAGATAACACGGCTTTTTGTTGGGATGGCTTAAGGTTGGTATTTCTTCTAAACCTTTTCCAATTGGTACTCTGTAGTTCCTTTGTAACTTGTTGGGTGAATGCCCAAATGTTGGGGTTTCCTTGGAGAGTAGGAAAGGTCCTGGATTTCGGTTTATATAGATTAGGTGGAGGAAAAATTCTCTCCGTGGAAATCTCATCTACGAGGCCAGACTGGGGTTCCTCAAGGGGGTCATCTAGTGGATTACCTTCTTCCCATAATTCCATTAATTCATTTATTGCCTGAATCTCCTTAATTGTTTTATTTTGCCAAAGATCTTCCCCCATGGAATCCATGGGAGAACGTTGATAATCCCTGTCAAACATAATCTTAAAAGTAAGTTTTCTCGCAAAGAGGTTGACGTCCTTTATAATTTCAAAGGCATCAACCTCCTGATCAGGACAAAAAGTCAGGCCAAGGCCCAAAACCTCCGTCTGATCCGGTGTAAGTAAATGTGAAGACAAATTAATTACTTGGAAATTACTTTGGAAGTTGCTTTGAGTGCCTGTGAAGGAATGGGTGTCTTTTTGTTGTCCACAATTGGGGGTGGTGAAAAGATTGGCGCAGTGCGAAGATCCCCTATATTGGGGATTTGAAAGTCCCCCGAAGGGGTAACTATTGATTGATTTAACTTCGGTGCATTAAGAATATTAGAAAAACTGGGTGTGGATAAATTAAGGTGACCATCACCTGTGGGATGAGTGGGAGGGGGTACATTTTTGGACTGTGAACGTAAACCCTGACGATTCATGTCCTGTTGAGTACGTTTAGAAAGCGCTGACATCGAAGGTGCTTGATCAGTCTTTCTTTTATTAGAACTAGCTGACATGTTTGAGGCATTACCTGGTAGGGACGAGGAAGATAAAGATGATTCATCGGAATCAGTGGCTTCCTGATTTTTATTTGTTTGCTTACGAGCTGAGGATTTGGATTTCCTCCATTGGTTTTCAGTAGTCCACCGATAGGCTGTGTTTGATTCATATGCCAGACGATCCCTATAGTATTTTTTATCCTTAGTTTTAAGGATATTGGAGACAAAAGACTCCAAATGTTTTTCTAAGAGAGCCTCTCTATTAGAGAAGGTTTCCTCCGTAGTCAAGTTGGAATTTTCAACATACAATTTTTCTATGTCGTTATTGACTATCTCTAAATCTTTAGCATAGTTTTGGCAAAGAGCCTCCATCATCTTAAATGAACATGACTGTAAATTTGATTCCCAGTCTAATTTGAATTCTGTCTCCACTTTAAATATATTAGGAAAAATCTGTATACGTAATCCCCACGTACAATTTTATCCTCTAAATATTTCAAGAAATACCTGCGATTCCAAAAAATACGTGCTTTCTTTTCCAATAAACGTTGAAGGCTATTGAAAAAGCGTTCAAGGGTAATCCCACCAAGTGTAGACCCTTGGGCTAGATGGATTTTAGTCATAAGGCCATCAAATGCCGACCCTCTATAGGTAGCCATGCTGATTGAAAAAAAGACTCTGTTATACAAAATAGAAACTATAAAAGGATTAATCTTTAAACCCAATTCAAAAGAATAATCTAATGAACTACAAAAATGATATAGAGGTGACAGGTAGAAAATGAGCGTTTGCCACCCGGTATAATCACAAGGAGAAATTGAAAATAATACCTGTCACCTGTATCTCATAGGCACCACATCCCTTCATTACGAAGCTATATAGGAATATGAAGGTATTGGGACTTTTAAGGTGCAACAACTACACAATATTCAATATAAAAAATATAATTTTATTACAAAAAAATATATATGAAAATTCATATGTACAAATATACATGAACCATCAAAATAAACATAATAGAGTTTCCAAAGTGCATACAGACAAAATTCTCTACATGTTTCGCCATTTTGTAGGCTTCCTCAGGAGTTTGTCATGCAAATACTGGAAACAAAAAAAGAAAAATAATAAATACATAATATTAATTACTCAAATTTCAAACTCAAAATTACAAAACAGAATATTATTAAGAAAAAAAGGATAACTGAAAACCATAACCAGCCCAATGGTTGCTCAAAAGTTCATCTCAAAATTAGATCTATTTATTCAAGGTATATGACCTTATTAATATCAGTTGTAAGTACATTACCTGTAAATTTTGATGGTACAATCTAAAATGAAGAATGACCAGATAGCCAATGAGCTATCCCACACGGGGGCGCCCGTAAGGAGGGGATCATATGGTGTATCATAGAGGGGGAGAAATACTGGCACAAATAACCACCCGGATATTACTAGCACAGGAACAGAGGGCCATCTGGGGGAAATTACAAAGAAAATTCGAATGAAGTCAAATAACAATCTATGTATAAGAGTAAAGGCGTCTAATCTAGTTATACGGCACATACCCCATCAGTATTTACCTGTTTATGGCTGTTGATAGTAAAAAATATAAATTAGAATAGGCAAAAAAGGGGGCAGTATCTCCAAAGTACCCCAATCAGTGTCCACTCTAAAGGAAACAGAAATAGTGGAAATTACTATAAATATATATAATAATCCCCTCTAGTTGGTAATCAGAATTTAAATTTTTAGCCATATACTTGCTAGCTGATATATACCTGGTTAATCCAATTGGATAAAGTGTGTCCACATTAGGGCATCTCTGCCGAAAAACTTGTTTTACAAAACCGATCAATCAGTTTACTGAAAAAATATAAAATATAAAAACCATTTGGGATTAAAGACCAAAGTAAACCAGACAACAGGATAAAAACCAATGTTGCCCACAAAGAGATCTAGTGCCTAAGTAATTTACCTTTGACTGATATCTAAGAACGTCTTCTCCCCAGAGTGTTGGTCATGCTACTGATTCACAAGGCTGCGATCCGGACTATATACCCCCCCTCCCCCTTCCCATTGGACGCACAATGGCGCCAAATCAATGGGCGGAGCGGGCACGTCAGTTCCGACATCCGCCCATCGTCAGATCCGACCCGGAAGTGACAATTCCACCACTGAAAAACCGGAGACGTCCGCCGGAAGCACCACCCCGCTCATCAGGAGAAAACATCCTGACGAGCTGGACGCACCATAAGACGGATCCGGAAGGGGAAAAAACATGCCTAAAGTATAGAAAAGGGCAGACTTCCTTTTAAAATCACGGCAGAAAGGGCACATTGGATGTTAAAAAAGGGGCCAGGATATCCGGTGGGCTTAGTCAGATGGCGCTCAGATTGTCTCCCAAAGGAGAACAAAGAGAAACGCCCTGGGCGCCCATATGATCACCAAATCCCCCCCAAAAAAAGAAAAGGGAAACGCCACCCTAAAAAATGTGGTAAGCTCAATTGAAATCAATTAAATATAATGTAGATTTATCAATGATTAAAGAGAGCCCCTATGGAATATAGAAATGGTACATTCAGTCACCTGTACATAAAGACAAATTTAATAAACAAAAATAAAAATAACAAAACAAAATTTAATTTGTTTTAAACAGAGTCTACATATACAGCATAACGATTTTTTTTCCCTACAAAAAGGGTTTGAAACTGATGGACTCATTTAACCCGGGATACATAGTGGCTCTCAAGGTATGTATCCATCTGGTTTCTCGTTGTAGGAGATTTTTGTCCACATCCCCACCTCTTTCATTAAGAGGTATGTATTCTAAAGCAAAGAATTTAATCTTTGACAGATCGAAGGAGTGGAAAAGACCACTATGTCTACTAATAGGAGTCTCCATTGTTTTCTTTTGAATGAGAGATACATGGTCTCTCATTCTGTGAAAGAAAGGCCTCTTCGTTTTACCAACATAGAAGGCCTTACAATCACAGATCATCAAATAAATTACGCCAATTGACTGGCAATTGCTAAAGAAATTTGGTCTATGCGTAACTCCATTAGGGAGAACTATTTCAGTAGAATCATATATAAACCTGCAAAATTCACAATGACCACATGGGGCCGAACCCTTTCTACTCTCAACCCTCTTGATTTGGAGATGGCTATGAACTAGTTGATCTTTTAAAGACCTAGATTTTCTATAGGTAATTTGGGGAAATGGCTTAATATATTTGGAGATAATCTCATCTGTTGCTAGCAAAGGCCAGAATTTTTCAATAATTTTTCTTACTTTCTGATGTTCACCAGAGAACCTGGTAATTAATCGTACCGTTTGGTCAGTAGTTTGAGGTTTCTTAGGATGTATTAGATCTTTCCTGTTTTTATTTTTTGCTCGTTTATAAGCTTTTTTGAGGGTTGAACGACTATACCCTCTAGCAATTAGTCGAGATTGGAGGGCAGAGGCCTCCGTCTCGAAATCTACTTCCTTACTACAATTTCTTCGAATTCGTAAATACTGACTGTATGGGATACTTTGTACCAGAGTCCTGGGATGAGAACTTGTGGCATGCAGGATGGTATTGCCTGAAGAGGGCTTTCTATATAATGAAGAGCCCAAGGTGCCATCAGAGTTTAAGTAAATAGAAATATCCAGAAAATTTATCACATTCTGGTCACAAATCATCGTAAATTTGAGATTAAAGGAATTTACAGCTAATGAAGACATAAAAGATGTCAATTCCTCTAAGGAGCCAGTCCACACAACAAAAATGTCATCGATAAAGCGTCGCCATATCAAGACTTTATCAAAAAACATTTCAAATGATTCTAAAGAAAAAATCTCCCGTTCCCACCCCCCCAGGTACAGGTTGGCGTACGACGGGGCACACTTGGTCCCCATCGCAACACCCTGCACCTGGAGGTAGTGGGAACGGTCGAAAACAAAAATATTGTTGGTAAGTATGAACAGCAACAATTCCAAAATGAAATTGTTGTAGGGCCTGGCTCCAGGTCCTCTCTCAGAGAGGAAGCCGTCCATAACTTTAATACCCCTAGTGTGGGGGATAGAGTTATAGAGGGCTTCAACGTCTATAGCTACTAGCCATGACCCCGGTGGTACACATAGACCATCCAAAGATCTCAGCAGATCGGCGGTGTCTTGAATGTAGGAACTTAAAGAACCTACATGGGGCCTCAAATAGTCGTCTACCAGCTTACTAGCTGGTTCTGTAAGGCAACCAATCCCTGACACAATCGGACGGCCAGGGGGATTTTCCAAATTTTTGTGCACCTTTGGCAGAGCATAAAACGTGGGAAGTCTCGGCTTATCAATAACCAAGAATTCACACGTCTTTTTGTCTATAAGGTTATCACAAAATGCCCGATTAATGAGAATACGGTATTTTGTCTCCGCATATTTTACCTGTGCAAAAGGAATAGAGCGATACCAACTTTTATTTGAAAGGAGGTTCATGACCATCTGCTTATATTTGTTTAAATCCATTACCACTATGTTACCTCCTTTATCCGAGGGTTTTATCACTAATTGTTCGTTCTGTTTTAAAGATAACACGGCTTTTTGTTGGGATGGCTTAAGGTTGGTATTTCTTCTAAACCTTTTCCAATTGGTACTCTGTAGTTCCTTTGTAACTTGTTGGGTGAATGCCCAAATGTTGGGGTTTCCTTGGAGAGTAGGAAAGGTCCTGGATTTCGGTTTATATAGATTAGGTGGAGGAAAAATTCTCTCCGTGGAAATCTCATCTACGAGGCCAGACTGGGGTTCCTCAAGGGGGTCATCTAGTGGATTACCTTCTTCCCATAATTCCATTAATTCATTTATTGCCTGAATCTCCTTAATTGTTTTATTTTGCCAAAGATCTTCCCCCATGGAATCCATGGGAGAACGTTGATAATCCCTGTCAAACATAATCTTAAAAGTAAGTTTTCTCGCAAAGAGGTTGACGTCCTTTATAATTTCAAAGGCATCAACCTCCTGATCAGGACAAAAAGTCAGGCCAAGGCCCAAAACCTCCGTCTGATCCGGTGTAAGTAAATGTGAAGACAAATTAATTACTTGGAAATTACTTTGGAAGTTGCTTTGAGTGCCTGTGAAGGAATGGGTGTCTTTTTGTTGTCCACAATTGGGGGTGGTGAAAAGATTGGCACAGTGCGAAGATCCCCTATATTGGGGATTTGAAAGTCCCCCGAAGGGGTAACTATTGATTGATTTAACTTCGGTGCATTAAGAATATTAGAAAAACTGGGTGTGGATAAATTAAGGTGACCATCACCTGTGGGATGAGTGGGAGGGGGTACATTTTTGGACTGTGAACGTAAACCCTGACGATTCATGTCCTGTTGAGTACGTTTAGAAAGCGCTGACATCGAAGGTGCTCGATCAGTCTTTCTTTTATTAGAACTAGCTGACATGTTTGAGGCATTACCTGGTAGGGACGAGGAAGATAAAGATGATTCATCGGAATCAGTGGCTTCCTGATTTTTATTTGTTTGCTTACGAGCTGAGGATTTGGATTTCCTTATAAACGAGCAAAAAATAAAAACAGGAAAGATCTAATACATCCTAAGAAACCTCAAACTACTGACCAAACGGTACGATTAATTACCAGGTTCTCTGGTGAACATCAGAAAGTAAGAAAAATTATTGAAAAATTCTGGCCTTTGCTAGCAACAGATGAGATTATCTCCAAATATATTAAGCCATTTCCCCAAATTACCTATAGAAAATCTAGGTCTTTAAAAGATCAACTAGTTCATAGCCATCTCCAAATCAAGAGGGTTGAGAGTAGAAAGGGTTCGGCCTCATGTGGTCATTGTGAATTTTGCAGGTTTATATATGATTCTACTGAAATAGTTCTCCCTAATGGAGTTACGTATAGACCAAATTTCTTTAGCAATTGCCAGTCAATTGGCGTAATTTATTTGATGATCTGTGATTGTAAGGCCTTCTATGTTGGTAAAACGAAGAGGCCTTTCTTTCACAGAATGAGAGACCATGTATCTCTCATTCAAAAGAAAAAAATGGAGACTCCTATTAGTAGACATAGTGGTCTTTTCCACTCCTTCGATCTGTCAAAGATTAAATTCTTTGCTTTAGAATACATACCTCTTAATGAAAGAGGTGGGGATGTGGACAAAAATCTCCTACAACGAGAAACCAGATGGATACATACCTTGAGAGCCACTATGTATCCCGGGTTAAATGAGTCCATCAGTTTCAAACCCTTTTTGTAGGAAAAAAATCGTTATGCTGTATATGTAGACTCTGTTTAAAACAAATTAAATTTTGTTTTGTTATTTTTATTTTTGTTTATTAAATTTGTCTTTATGTACAGGTGACTGAATGTACCATTTCTATATTCCATAGGGGCTCTCTTTAATCATTGATAAATCTACATTATATTTAATTGATTTCAATTGAGCTTACCACATTTTTTAGGGTGGCGTTTCCCTTTTCTTTTTTTGGGGGGGATTTGGTGATCATATGGGCGCCCAGGGCGTTTCTCTTTGTTCTCCTTTGGGAGACAATCTGAGCGCCATCTGACTAAGCCCACCGGATATCCTGGCCCCTTTTTTAACATCCAATGTGCCTTTCTGCCGTGATTTTAAAAGGAAGTCTGCCCTTTTCTATACTTTAGGCATGTTTTTTCCCCTTCCGGATCCGTCTTATGGTGCGTCCAGCTCGTCAGGATGTTTTCTCCTGATGAGCGGGGTGGTGCTTCCGGCGGACGTCTCCGGTTTTTCAGTGGTGGAATTGTCACTTCCGGGTCGGATCTGACGATGGGCGGATGTCGGAACTGACGTGCCCGCTCCGCCCATTGATTTGGCGCCATTGTGCGTCCAATGGGAAGGGGGAGGGGGGGTATATAGTCCGGATCGCAGCCTTGTGAATCAGTAGCATGACCAACACTCTGGGGAGAAGACGTTCTTAGATATCAGTCAAAGGTAAATTACTTAGGCACTAGATCTCTTTGTGGGCAACATTGGTTTTTATCCTGTTGTCTGGTTTACTTTGGTCTTTAATCCCAAATGGTTTTTATATTTTATATTTTTTCAGTAAACTGATTGATCGGTTTTGTAAAACAAGTTTTTCGGCAGAGATGCCCTAATGTGGACACACTTTATCCAATTGGATTAACCAGGTATATATCAGCTAGCAAGTATATGGCTAAAAATTTAAATTCTGATTACCAACTAGAGGGGATTATTATATATATTTATAGTAATTTCCACTATTTCTGTTTCCTTTAGAGTGGACACTGATTGGGGTACTTTGGAGATACTGCCCCCTTTTTTGCCTATTCTAATTTATATTTTTTACTATCAACAGCCATAAACAGGTAAATACTGATGGGGTATGTGCCGTATAACTAGATTAGACGCCTTTACTCTTATACATAGATTGTTATTTGACTTCATTCGAATTTTCTTTGTAATTTCCCCCAGATGGCCCTCTGTTCCTGTGCTAGTAATATCCGGGTGGTTATTTGTGCCAGTATTTCTCCCCCTCTATGATACACCATATGATCCCCTCCTTACGGGCGCCCCCGTGTGGGATAGCTCATTGGCTATCTGGTCATTCTTCATTTTAGATTGTACCATCAAAATTTACAGGTAATGTACTTACAACTGATATTAATAAGGTCATATACCTTGAATAAATAGATCTAATTTTGAGATGAACTTTTGAGCAACCATTGGGCTGGTTATGGTTTTCAGTTATCCTTTTTTTCTTAATAATATTCTGTTTTGTAATTTTGAGTTTGAAATTTGAGTAATTAATATTATGTATTTATTATTTTTCTTTTTTTGTTTCCAGTATTTGCATGACAAACTCCTGAGGAAGCCTACAAAATGGCGAAACATGTAGAGAATTTTGTCTGTATGCACTTTGGAAACTCTATTATGTTTATTTTGATGGTTCATGTATATTTGTACATATGAATTTTCATATATATTTTTTTGTAATAAAATTATATTTTTTATATTGAATATTGTGTAGTTGTTGCACCTTAAAAGTCCCAATACCTTCATATTCCTATATAACTTCAAAAAATGTATCAAAGATTCAATCAGGGATTGATACAATTCGTGACGAGATCTCCACTGTACAGATACAGTATCTCCCTCACCTTACACTCCTTGTCCTCCTTCACATTCAATACTTCCCTCGTTTAACCCAGCTACTATAGAGGAAGTCACTAAACTTTTTTCTAATGCCCACCTAACCTAATTGCAATGGAGCTGATTTACTAAAACTGAAGAGGGCAAAATCTGGTTCAGCTCTGCATAGAAACCAATCAGCTTCCACTTTTTTTGTCAAAGCTTTATTGAACAAGCTGAAGTTAGAAGCTGATTGGCTACCATGCACAGCTGCACCAGATTTTTCACTCTTCAGTTCTAGTAAATCAACCCCAATGTCACCAGGCAAAAAAACCTATGCAAAAAATCAAAACCTGGAATTCTGCTTTTAGTTTATTGCTGATTTGTTTGTTAGCTTTATTTTTCTTAAAGTTTTTTTGTCTCTTGTGAACTTATATTTAAGGTAAAAGTCACAATGTACACTTACATAATCCCCGCAGTACATGAATCTTCTGAGATTTTATGGGGATTCTCTGTTGAGTATATATTGCGTAGTCTATCCTGTTCTCATAGGACAGAATCCCTTGTGACATTTTTAGCCTATTTTTCCTTTTCTACTATTAACTTACTGTAAGTGCATAACATTCACTTCCTGATGTACCATGTCGTTTGAAAAAAAACAATGTTCTGTATCTAATGGATACCATTTCACTCCTGTCATTGTGCACACTTTAAAGAACGTAGCTGTTATTACTTACAGTGGGACTCAAAAGTAACCACAGGAGTCATGTAGAAAGACTTTCCGTCATCCTTCATCTGTCATTCAGAGTCAAGACAAAGGGACTGTCTTTCTGCGTAGTCTTCTGAGTCACCAAAAGGAGAAAAGAAAAACATTTCTGATATTGGTAACTGCTGCACAGTAGGGGAGATTTACTAAAACTGGTGCACACAGAATCAGGCGCATCTTTGCATTGAAACCAATCAGCTCCTAACTTCAGCTTGTTCAATTAAGCTTTGACAATAAATCTAGAAGTTGACTACGGTTACTATGCACAGCTGCACCAGATTCTCTATGCACCAGTTTTAGTAAATCTCCCCAATGTATTAAGACTCAATAACATGTATTATAATGTTAAAAGTAGATTTAAGTTTGTTGAGTTTATTGAATACAATATTTAAAACATACTTTTATAGGTGGATTTGTATTTGAGGAAATTAATAGCAGAAAATAATATACGTTTGCCTAAAATAAATCTGACACATATTTTGTTTGCAATACAGTATGAAAACATCAGCTATTTATTTTACTCTAGAAATATGGAATAGTTAGGGCACCCTTTAGATTTTCGTTGGGGAGCAGCACCAGAATTGTCAGTGCTTGTGTCTGATTCATGTACGTGCCACACGACACAGGTACGTGATTCTGTCAGTGTCTGCTTTGAAGTTGGAGTGTCCAGGCGCATGGCCAGGGAGCATTTTAGTAGGATGGGTGAAGCCTGATGGGGAGCTTTGAGATTATTTCCCCATGAGGTCCACTTAACTTTTAATTGGCAGGTCCCCCTTGGAATCTCCTATGCGGACATCTAAATGGGGCTAGGGATAGAGCCCTGTGCATTAAGCTGACACATTTTTATTAATACTATTTTGAATTCAAAATGTTCTACTTTTTAGCTAAAGCAGGACATACGTGGATTGAAATTCAATGGATTCAGCAGGGACCAGCCAAGATTCAATCCATATATGGGCAGGCTAAATGTACCATCAATCGATCCATCAATCATCTTGGGTACAACCAGCCTGTCGGCTTTTTTATATTTGATTTCTGGCAACAGCTATAGCCGCTTGTAGTAATCATTGTGTTTTGCCAGCCACGAAGGCTGGCAGAACACAGTAGCTCTGTGGGAGGTATTCCTCCATCAACACTAACTGTGTTGATGGGGAATCAAGCCAAGGTGTAAGGAAAGAAAGTCAAGTCATCTATGGGCTGCTTAAGTCTAATTATTGGACAGTAGTGTTGAGTGAATGGTTCGGCCCAAGCATGAGTTTGGGCCGAACATTGGCGGTTCGCCCCGTTTGTTCAACACCTGATTTTGCAGGGCCCTGTCAAAGCGGCATGACCCTTCGGGTCTGGTATGGATTTTAAGGAGAACCCCATGCCAAAATGAAAAAAAATGGCGTGTGGTCCCCCCAGAATCCATACCAGACCCTTATCCAGACATGCAGCCTGGCAGGTCAGGAAAAGGGGGGACGAGCGAGCGCCCCCTTCTCCTGAACCATACCAGGCCACGTGCCCTCAACATGGGGGGTGCTTTGGGGCCCAAAGCACCTTGTCCCCATGTTGATGGGGACAAGGGTCTCTTCCCCACAACCCTGGGCTGTGGCTCTGGGAGTCTGCGGACGGAAGCTTATGGGAATCTGTAAGCCCCCTTTAACAAGGGGGGCCCCAGATCCCGCCCCTATGTGAATGGGTAGGCATACAAAGAACCCCTACCCATTTACCAAAATAGTGTACAAAGTTAATAAAGGCAGCAGACAAGTTATTGACAAATCCTTTACTAACAAATAAAAAACAATGTTCCCCAATGCAGATCCATCGTCAATCACAACGCCTGTCACACTGCTGCACTTGAAAAAAAAAAAAGGTCAACTCGGGCCAAATGCTCATGCAGTCTGGTTGGCCCGCTGTTTGACATTTCTTAAATAGCTATGGGGCGGGGCCACTCAGCGATATCACCTGGTGGCACCACCCCCCTGTGACTTGGTGGCCCAGCATGCACCAGTCCTTGACATCGCAAGAGGGGGTGGTGCCACCAGGTGACATCGCCAGATGGCCCCACTTTTACCTATATAAGAACTGTCAAACAGTGAAGGAGGCTGTCCATGAAGGCAGATTGTTTTGGGTTTTTTTTTGTTCTTTTTTGGGTGCGGTGGGTGGTGTGATTGACAATAGATTTACTGTACATTGGGGGATACTGTTTTTTGGGCTTTTATTACTTTTTGACACTTTTTAGGTGAATGGATAGGGGTACACAGTACTCATTCACATGGGGGGCCAGGATCTGGGGGATTCTGGTAAGCCCCCTGCCCTCAGACTCCCACAACCACAGCCCAGGGTTGTGGGGAAGAGACCCTTGTCCCCATCAACATGGGGACAAGTTGCTTTGGGGCATATGGTCTGGTATGGTTCAGGAGGGGGGGCGCTCGCTCGTCTCCTCCCCTTTTCTGACCTGCTAGGCTGCATGCTCGGGTAAGGGTCTGGTATGGATTTTGCGGGGACCTCACGCCGTTTAAAACAAAAAATGGCATTCCACACCAGACCTGAAGGGTCTTTTTTTTTGTCTTTTTCTTTCTTCCTTTTTATCAATAACTGGGTGCAAGCTAGTTTTTTTTCTTTAGAAATGTCAGTTTTGCTGCAGCATGTTCTATATATGCTACAGATGCACTTACAAGCAGACTAAGAGGAACCCCAGGCACTATATTTAAAGGATTTTTTTTATTGTTGCACTTTAAGCATCATTAAAATCACTGCTCCTGAAAGTACTATTGTTTTAAAAACATTTTTTTGCTTTGATACATGTCCCTCATACCCCTTTTACGGGCAAATACTTGCATATAAGCCTTCAAAATTGGCACTTTTAATTTTTCCTGTTTGGCTCCCATAGACTTCAATGGGGTTCGCCGTTCGGGTTGCTGCGAACCAAACAGGAGGGTGTTCAGCCTATCTCTTTTGTACAGGGCAATATTTGTAATATTTGTAATCATTCTCAGTCACTAGGTGTTTGTGTAAGTGGTTTTGAGTTGGGCAAGGGTAGAAGATTCTAGCAAGCTTAGAACTGGTGCACACAGAATGTGGTGCAGCTGAGAATGGCAGCCAATCAGCTTCTAACCTCAGCTTGTTCAATTAAACTTTGACAACAAAACTTTGAGTGTTGAATCCCAACCCCACTGAAGTCAATGAGACCCGAATGTTAAAAAGAAAAACAGTAATTGCTATTTTCTAGGCTTATATGCAAAGGATTGTCAAACAATTGACACGAGGGGAACATGTGGAACATGTACCAAAGCAAAAAAATGTTTTACATTTTTTTTTTTAGGTGGCGAGCAGAAGTTTCAATACTGATTAACCTTCCTAGCGGTATTCCCGAGTCTGGCTCGGGGTTACATTTCAGCACCAAAAGCGGTAACCCCGAGCCAGACTCGGGATTGCATTGCAGTGATCCAGGCAGAGTTACTTACCTTGTCCCCTGGATCCTGCGATGCCTCTCCGCTGTGTGATCGAGCTGTCTCCTCAATTCACACACTACCGAGTGCCGCCTGAGCTCCGTTCCCTGCGACGTTACGACGCACGGGGACAGAGATCGGCGCCAAATTCAAAAAAGTTAAAACCCAGTATACATACAGTACACTGTAATCTTACAGATTACAGTACTGTATGTAATAAATACACACCCCCATTGTCCCTAGTGGTCTGCCCAGTGTCCTGCATGCACTTTTATATAATAAAAACTTTTCTTTCTGCCTAGAAACTGGAGATTGTCCATAGCAACAAAAAAGTGTCCCTTTATGTCAAAAGTGGTTTTAGACCAGCTAGAAAACAGCGATAATAAATTCGAATCACTCGCAGAATTAAGCGATAGCGATTTGTGGGGAAATTCGTCATCAAACACTGAAAAACACTTTTATTATTATTATTATTATTATTATTATTTGTTATAATTATTTTATAGTTATTTTATTATAATGTATAATTTTGTTTTTTGAACTTTATCATACCCGGGATGTCTACTAGACTCTGGTTTGGACAGATTTAAGTAAGTTATTCCTAATAATTACAGGCCTGCAATATAAAACGCCAAATTTCCATGCAGAATAATGGTACCGCTTTCAGCACATAAAATCTGACAGAATCATACCGCCAGGGAGGTTAAAGGACAATATTAAAATCCCTTTAAATAACATGCCTGGGGGATGTCCTTAACCTGAATTTGCACATCTGCACAATGTCTACAACTGACTGCAACAAAACTGACATTTGCAGAGAAAAAAATGGCATTTAAATTTACTATAAATGAGAGCTTTGTTCCCTTCTGTTAGTAAACAAGTAGCCATCCATACTAGACCCCTATCTTTAAAGAGAGTTTGACATAGATTTAAATGGGGACCACTTGCACTGCCTAGCGAAAGTTGGAGCGGGTACCTGTCAAAATCGGGTATCCGCTTCTCAAAAGTGACAATTCTTCAAGAGGACCGGAGACAAGTCCTTAAAGCGGAACTTCCCCTTTTGGGTGGAGCTCCGCTTTAATGATTCCAGTGGTGTGATTGTGGGTGGAGTGCTTTACTAAAAACTCCAGGTCATAGATCCTGCTGTGATCAGTACAAGGTAGTCTTATTCTGCTTATTATATTTTTCATTTCTATAATGTTAATGAAAATACAGCTGCAGAAGTAAGACTCTCACTTCTAAAACAGGGAAACAGGAGTTTTTGGCAGGCAGAGCATACCTGAGAATTATGTATGTTTCGTAATTTTTTTTTCATTGTAAACAAATCAGTCAATTTTAGGCTCATAATAAAGGGAAATTGTTAAAGTGGTTGTAAACCCTCCTAAATTTTTTTTATTTTTTTTAACTAGCTGTAAGAGAAAGCCATAATGAGCTAATATGACTAGCATAATAGCTCATTATGCATCACTTACCGTATATACTCGAGTATAAGCCGACCCGAATATAAGCCGAGGCACCTAATTTTACCACAAAAACTGGGAAAACTTATTGACTCGAGTATAAGCCTAGGGTGTGCCTCACTTTGCCTCACTGTGTCCATGCCTCACTGTGTCCATGACTAGACTGACATTTAACATTGGAGTCTATGGAAGGGGTGCCCGGCTTTGAAAAATTAGTGCTCCCCGGCCGTAGGTTTCCCGGACAAGAAACTTTGCAAACCTGTAGAGAAAGAGTGGGGCTATATGTGTGCCAAGTATGGGGTCCAGAGAACCTACGACTGGCCAGTACCGGGTCCCCAAAGTCACCAGAGAAATTACCGTTTAACATTGGAGTCTATGGAAGGGGTGCCCGGTTTTGAAAAATCGGTGCTCCCCGACCGTAGGTCTCCCGGACAAGAAACTTTGCACACTTATAGAGGAAGAGTGGGGCTACATGTGTGCCAAGTATGGGGTCCAGGGGACCTACGGCCGGCCGGTACCGGCTCCAGTGTTGCCAACCGTACGTAGATTTACGTACGGTACGTTAATTTAACCCCTTTTTTGGGGTGTACGTTAATGTCCGCTATGGGCACCGGCGCCCATAAAAAAGATGGCCACGAGCCGGCCATACAACTGCGCATGCGCCGTTCCGAAGCCGGCCGAGCGCAGGAAAACGTATTCACGCTCGGCCGGGCGGCGCACGCGCAGTAATGTGATGGCGCCGCTGGCGCCATTTTTGAATACACCGGCGTGACCACAGCGACTGGTGCGAGCCGCGCGACTCGAGTCCTCAGTCCTGCAGTAGCACTCATCATCATAGGTGCCGGTGGAGGAGCGAGCGGAGCACTGACAGGGTGGAGGACAGAGACAGACTCGAGGTGAGTGAAACTGGGGGGGTCAGTGAGTGAGCCTGGAGCGTGAAGCCGTGCCAATGGTGCCATGCAGGGGATACAGAGACTGATGTGCTCTCTGTCTACCGGCACCATATTACTTCTAGCTAGAAATCATCAGTGTGCTGTGTCCTCCTCTGGCTCCTGTGCACCTTTCCACAGGTCAGGGCAGCACAGTGCTGCCCTGACCTGTGGAGTGGTGAAAGGGGCACAGGAGGAGGACACAGCACACTGATGATGTGGAGAAATAATATGGTGGTGGTCAGAGGAGGAGGCTACTGTGAGGGGGTGAGGAGGGCACCATCATGTCCGCAGAGTGTCTCCGGCACCTCCAATAGTATGTCCGCAGTCTCTGTCCACCTCCTGTAGTATGTCCGCAGTCTCTCCAGTGTCCACCTCCCTGTAGTATGTCCGCAGTCTCTCCAGTGTCCACCTCCCTGTAGTATGTCCGCAGTCTCTCCAGTGTCCACCTCCCTGTAGTATGTCCGCAGTCTCTGTCCACCTCCTGTAGTATGTCCGCAGTCTCTGTCCAGTGTCCACCTCCCTGTAGTATGTCCGCAGTCTCTCCTGTGTCCACCTCCCTGTAGTATGTCCGCAGTCTCTGTCCACCTCCTGTAGTATGTCCGCAGTCTCTGTCCAGTGTCCTCCTCCCTGTAGTATGTCTGCAGTCTCTGTCCACCTCCTGTAGTGTGTCCGCAGTCTCTCCAGTGTCCACCTCCCTGTAGTATGTCCGCAGTCTCTCCTGTGTGCACCTCCCTGTAGTATGTCCGCAGTCTCTCCAGTGTCCACCTCCCTGTAGTATGTCCGCAGTCTCTGTCCACCTCCTGTAGTATGTCCGCAGTCTCTGTCCAGTGTCCACCTCCCTGTAGTATGTCCGCAGTCTCTGTCCAGTGTCCACCTCCCTGTAGTATGTCCGCAGTCTCTCCAGTGTCCACCTCCCTGTAGTATGTCCGCAGTCTCTGTCCCCCTCCTGTAGTGTGTCCGCAGTCTCTGTCCCCCTCCTGTAGTGTGTCCGCAGCCTCTGTCCACCTCCTGTATCGTGTCTGCAGTCTCTGTCTACTTCCTGTATCGTGTACGCAACCTCTGACCATCTCTTGTCATGTCTACAGTCTATGAGGGGATCCTAGAAAGGAGTCAAGAATGGGAGTGCCGCCGGGATGGGGGTTACGGCCCGGGAAGAAACAGACGTGTGGACTGGGGAGAGGAGATCAGAGCCACCAAGCTGGAGCCATCTGACTGAGCCCCACACTGTGCACCTGGGAGGAGGTAAGTGACAGTGCCGCCAGGCCATTCTGAGGGGGGGGGGGTCACTGATGTAAGAAGGTGAATGAATACAATAATGTAAGGGGGCACTGATATAAAGGTTTCCCCCTTATATTAGTACCCCCCTTACCTTAGTGTATTCACTCTGTGGAAGGTGGTCTCTATTCACCAGAGCCCCCCCTCCACATCAGAGTTCCCCCTTACATCATGATCTGCAGCATTCCCCTTTACATAAGAGTTCCCTTTCACTGTAAGGGGGATCCCTGCAGACTCTGATGTAAGGGGGAACTCTGTGCTGGCTGGGTTATAGTAACCTGACCTTCATGTGAATTGAGAAATATGTTTTTTTACTTTTGTTTAACTTAAACACATTGATATTAGCATTAGCTGTGTGTTTATAGTTGAAATGTTGATATTTGCACTGTTTAGCACTAAAAACAGTAATTTTAGGTACTAGTTTTGCAGTGTCAGTAAAAAATGCGGCTCTGCCAGTAATCTTCATTATTTTTGCCAGTAAGAAATTGGTGCCGTACAGGATTTTTGGCATCCTTGCCAGTAAATTTCACTTCAGGGGGTTGGCAACACTGACCGGCTCCCCAAAGTCCGGGAGATCAGGCGCAAAAAGGTGACTCGAGTATAAGCCGAGGGGGGCACTTTCAGCACAAAAAATTGTGCTTAAAAACTCGGCTTATACTCGAGTATATACGGTACCTTAGATCGGGGCCCCCGAAGCCGTCCTCGTCTCCCTCTTCAGCCGCATCCATCGCTGCGGCGATAGCCGGAAGGTTACTTCCGGTATCGCCGCTCCAACCAATCACAGCGCCGCTCCGGCGCTGTGATTGGCCGGAGCGGCAAAGACGTGACTCCGCGCATGCGCGCGTGAACCGTCGAATTCGGCTACATCGTCGAATGTTGCGACCTAACCGAATTTGTGAATGGGGTTAACCCCATGCGCATGCGCGTGACGTCAGCGTCGCCGCATTTAAATGCAAATATCTACTTAACCGTGTAGGTTAAGGAGATATTTCATGCACCTACAGGTAAGCCTTAATCTAGGCTTACCTGTAGGTCTTTGTTTATAAATTGGGTTTACAACCACTTTAAGTCATAATATATCTTGGAAAAAATTAGATTTGCCCAATCTGCATATTTTCATTAAATCATAAATCAATTCCATCATTTCTGTTTATCTAGATAGAATACATTTTTGTCCAACAATATAATGTGCTTTTTTTAATAAGAAGGAAAATATTTACAGTCAAGTTACTAAAAGATCCACAAGTGCTAGACTCCTATGAAACGTTGCCCTGTGCATAGAGTTTTATGACCCATATTCCAATCCAGCAGTTAGGGATGAATTCAGACCAAGAGAAACATGAGTGCATTTTGAGTTACCTTGCTTTTTGCTGTCCTCTTGAGACCTACACGTTTTTTGATTGATAAATCGTCAGGGGCATGAAGAGAGATGGAAAGAATAGAGAAGTACAAGGACTTTTGTATCTAGGGAATAAACAGACTTTATCTGAACATTCACATTGTCAAAACTCAATGCCAACATTATTTCACAGTAAAAATATGTTTGTTTTAGCTATCTATGACATCTTAGAGTGACAAAAGTTCCTATATTAGTGCAAAATTAGCAACTTAAAAATAAGTTACAGTAGATTTGCTATGTAGTAGAAAGGAAAAAAAAAGAATATATAATATAAAATAAATAAATAGATATTTGAAAAAAACAACTGTTTATTTAAAAAAAATAATCTGGCAGTTTTCAACTTTTTAAAATACTTTGTAAATTTTGCAAAGTGGGGGGACCCAGACACAATATTTTTCAGGGTATTTTTTAGAATAAATTTTGCATGCTTTCCATGGCAAGCAAAGAACGTAAAAGTACAGTAAACCACTTGAAAGGTATTCCCAACTTCAAGAGATGGAGGGGGACAGAGGAGGTGGAGCTCCAGCACACAGCCTGTGATTGATAGCCTCAGCTGTGCATGTTTCCCTTTGTGCTGTGTGGAGGGGGTGTGTCCATTTCTTCCACTCATCTCTCAAATTACACTCAGCTCTCCTCTTTGAGCTGTGCAGTGTGATATAAGATCCCTGCCCTCTGCCTCTGAAATCTGAGAATAGCTGTGTAATCGATAAACTTGGAATGGATGTAGAAGAGATATGGCTACATAAATACAGGTACAAAGTATTTAGGAGGATTGTTTCATCTATGTGTATCCCCTGAGGCTAGTCACTTCACTGGTTATTTGTAAGGGTTTAAAACCACCTTAAGCTGAAGTATCTCTAGTCCAGATTCGGTGTTTGCAGCTAGGCTGTAACCAGTTGGAAAGCACAGCGCTCTTCGCACATGCGCAGTAGGGAACCAGCAGTGAAGCTGAAAGGCTTGGCAACGTGTTTTTTAGTGTTAACATGTGGTCACACCCCTTTAGCACCCGATGGGTATATATATATAAGCTACTGGGATTTGAGCACAGGTATATATTATTTCTATTGCATAGTCCAGGTCAGTGACCAGACCCACACCTGTAGCTCTCTCACAGCTTGAACCTGAACCTTGCAGCTCTCCTTTAACTTGTGCCCCATAATTGCACTATGTCCACTGGAGCGTTTGCAATTTTCAGAGTAAAGTGGGAACTGGCCAGAGAGAGAATATTTTGGTGCATTTTGCCAGCCTAAACATGTATTGCAATGTATGTAAACTAAAAATCAAAATTTGTATGCAAAGTTTGCAAGAAATATGTAAGAGTGTATAGTAGAGAGTTCATCCAGAATTTTTAGTGTTAACAAGTGGTCACACCCCTTTATCACCTGATGGGATATATATATATATATATATATATATATATATATATATGTATAAGCTATTGGGATTCAAGCACAGGTATATCTTATTTCTTTAGCAACCAAGAAAGCTAGACAGTAGGGGCTACCTGCATCTTAGCAATGAAAGATGTAGAAGTCAGGGGCTGCTGGCATTCTAGCAACCAAGTATCCTGGGCAACATAAGCCACCTGCATCCAAGGGTTGTTCTAACAACTAAGGACACCTTAGTGTCTATCAATAGTATGTAATCAGCAGTGTGGGTGCGGCTGACTACATATGTTGATAAACATGTAGGCCCTGAGAAGCAGCAGCAGTTAATAGAGTACATTTGTGCTGTATGCATGTAAATGTTTTATTTTTTTATTATTATTCTTTATTTTATCAAAATGTATCATACACAAAGAAGTAAAAACATTTTCCCTACTCAATAGGGATATACATTAACACATTTTATTTCCAAAACTTTATCTACCCTTACCCTCCTTCCTCCCCATTCCACCCCATTCTTAGACCCTTCTTTCTCCTCTTCTCTAAATAATCTTAATCTCACTATATTTCTTTGTTAATTTAAACTTTTTCCACATTTCCCATCTCCTAATGAATCCCTCTCTAGTATCCTCATGGCTATGTCTTAGATATTCCATGTTATATATCTCTTCTAATTTGTCAAACCACTCTCTAATTTTTGGGATCTCTATTTCCTTCCATTTCCTCTGTATCAAGCTTTTTGCAGCGTTCATCATATGTACAATCATTGAGTTTCTATTTTCTTTTGTCGGAATATCTACCCCATGAAATAGACATGTCCATGGTTCCTCAGGTATATCTATATTGGTAATTTCCTTGCTATAAGTCAGTATTTCCTTCCAGTACATTCTAATTTTGGGGCACCCCCACCAAATATGGGCCATGTTTCCCATTTGTTTACAGCCCCGCCAACACTCCATTGTATGTCCTATTTGATATTTCCCTAGTGTTTCTGGAGTTCTATACCACCGGGTTATGCACGTATAGTTCATTTCCACCATCCCATTGTTTACTGATGATCCATGTACTAGTTTCAGGATTTTTCCTACTTCTTGGTTCCTTCCTTGTTTCCCCAATTCCCTCTTCCAATTTTTTATAAATGTCGGAAATTTCCAGCTCTTCCACTTCTATCAAAGTTTTATATATCCTAGATATATTCCCACTTGTTTTTCTGATGATACATAATCGCTCTATCAATGTAAGTGCTTCTCCTTCTCTTATTGAGTGAGGAAGTGCTGCTATGAAGTGTTTGAGCTGAAAATACCTCCATTCATTAATCTCCAGCACATTTTTTTTTTTTTATTCTTGTAAAGTGCAAATTTTCCCCCCATTGTATTATATCATGTAATTGTGCGTTTTCTTTTTAAAATCAATTCCCCCCTATCAAACTTTTCCCCGGTGCAAATAAATTATTTTCCTTTAGTGCCATCAATAGTGAATTATATTTCCATTTATTTTTCTTGTGTAATGCATCCCAAATTTTCAATGCTATCCGTGTCAATGTGTGTGTATTTTCTCCCAATGTCCTATAATGTGGTGGTACCCATATGTTCCTTCCTAATTGTGTATTAGCCTTTATGTGTTTTATATTAACCCACCTTTTCTCATTATTTGATTTAGCCCATTCCACCACGCTTGTTAACAAAACCACCTCGTAATATTTTTGAAAATCAGGTACAATTAATTCCCCTTGGCTTTTTACTTTTTTCAGAGTTGCCAGAGAAATTCTAGGTTTCTTATTGTGCCATATTAATTTAGTGATTATAATTCTTAGAGTTCTAAAATATGCTGGGGGTATATATATATGGGGAGCATCTGAAACTTGTACATGATCTTCGGAAGTATTATCATCTTTAGGGCATTAATCCGGCCCATCCATGATAGGGGGCGTGCTGCTATCCTTTTTAGTTCTATTTTTATCTCCTTTAATAGTGGGATATAGTTTGCTTGATATATTTCCTCTGACGATGCCGTTAATTTAATCCCAAGATATTTTATTTCCGTCCTCCTCCAAGGGAATGGAAACTCTTGTTGTAGACTCTGTTCCTCTTTCAATTTCATATTTATATTTAATATTTTGCATTTACTGGTTGATCTTAAAATTAGATAGATCTCCGTATTCCTTTAGTGCTTTCATAAGATTGGGCATTGTGATTTGGGGGTTTGATATATAGAATAATATATCATCTGCGAATGCAGCTAATTTATGCTCCTCTTCTCCGACTTTGAAGCCCCCTATGCCCGCATACCCCCGCACTGTCACCAGAAGAGGTTCCAGCGCCAGCACGAACAGGAGCGGAGACAGGGGACATCCCTGTCTCGTCCCGTTATTCATTCCAAAGGGAGGTGACAATGTTCCATTTACTTTCACCATGGCAGTAGGACCTTTGTATAATGTTTGTATCCACTGCATCATCCTTGGGACTATCCCCATGCTCTCTAGAGTGCTCATCATGAATCCCCAGTCTACCCTGTCGAATGCCTTTTCGGCATCTATCGACAGGAGTAGACCGGGGACTCTACCTGCTTCTATTTTTTGAAGTAACAGAAGTGTTCTTACCCCATTGTTCCTCCCCTCTCTCCTTGGTACAAAGCCCACTTGATCAGGATGGACCAGCTCCGTCAATAAGTCTTTCCTCCTTGTTGCTAATATTTTCACGAACAATTTTGTGTCCGCGTTTAACAATGATATAGGTCTATAGTTTGAACACTTAGTACTATCTTTGCCTTCTTTTGCTATAATGGTAATTGATGCCATTAAGGCCTCTTTACTCATCTCATACCTCCTTCCCAATCCATTCATATATGTGCACAGTTTTGGGGTCAGGATTTCTTTAAACCTTTTTAAGTATAACGTTGTGTATCCATCTGGCCCTGGACTTTTTCCTGGCACCGATTCTTTTAACGCCCGATTAATCTCCTATACCGTTATTGGTGTTTCTAGGGATATTGCTCTTTCCTCTGTTATCCAGGGGATCCTAGATTTTTTTAAGTATTCTTTTATTCTTTCTTTTTTCCCCTCATCCCATTTTCCTTTTAGATTTACTGAGTATAATTGTTTATAAAAGTCTCGGAAGACCATCGCTATGTCCTTTGTATTATAGATCATTTCCCCTTTTTTATTTTGTATTTTTTCTATGAAGTTCATTGATTTTTTTTTGTAACATCCTTGCTAGGCACTTGCTGTTTTTATTCCCCCATTGATCTCTTTCCTTTGAGATTTTATTGAAGGTTTTCCTTATTTCCTGTTCTAAAAGTTCCTTTAGTTCATCTCTTTTTATTACTAGTTCTTGTGACAGTTCCTGATCTTGCCCTCTCCCTTTTTTGTGTCTTTGCTCTAATAGGTATATTTCTTCTATTAATTTTGCCCTCTTTTTTATTCTTTCCTTCTTTCTCCTAGTTCCCATTGAGATCAGGATTCCCCTTATGTAGGCTTTATGAGCCCCCCACAGGGTATCGTCCGCAATCTCACTGGTTCCGTTTAAACTAAAATATTGCTATAATTCTTTTTTTATTATCTCCTCCCCTTGTTTATCTAAAATATCTTCATTTAGCCTCCATGAATACGCTTGTATCTGAGTTTCTGGTATCTTTATTTTCATGGTCATTGGCGCATGGTCAGATAGTGTAGTTATCTCTATATTGGTGGAGACTACCAAGTCTAGCATTCTATGTTCTATCAGCCAATAGTCGATCCTAGTGTATGTCCCGTGTACAGGGGAGTAGAACGTATAATCTTGTATCCTGGGATGTTGTATTCTCCGTATATCTACTAACTGGTGGTGGTGTAATTTCTGTTTTATCGTCTTCAATTGGGCGTTCCTCATCCCCTGTACACGGGACGTACTGTCTTGTTTTGGATCTATACAAAAATTCAGGTCCCCCGCCATGAACATTTTCCCTTTTTTAAATTGCGATAATTTTTCCAGGGCTCCCCCCAAATATGCGGTTGGGCCTTTATTAGGGCAATGAATATTAGCCAATGTGCATTCTATTCCCAACAGCTCCCCCCTTAAGAAGAGAAATCTTCCCTCCGGGTCAGTTAATCTGTCCTGCAGAGAGAACCGAACTCCCGTACCTATTCCAATTGCAACCCCTTTTGCCTTATTAGTTATTGAGGGGCCATAGTACCAAGTTGGGAGCTGATGGGAATACAACCTCACATTAGTTTCATAGGACAGGTGTGTCTCCTGTAAGAAGACCACCATGATGCTCGATCTCTTTCAAGATTTTATGCCTTTTTGTTGGTGTATTCAGACCTCCCTCGCACATTGTAGGTGAAAAAATTAACTATAGTCATGGTATAGTTATTTGCAACCTGTTTTCATAGAGATGAGTTATTTGCATCCTATTTTCATATAGATGTAATCTATTTCTGAGTTTACGATTATTCTTTATGGGGTCTAAGTTTTGTCCCCCCCTCCTCCCACCTCCCCCCGTCTCTCTCCGGCTCCTGACTCGCAAATGGAGTCCCTCTCCATTTCCCTCCTAAGAGTCTCCCACCCTTGGGGTGTTACTCCAACCGTGGCGGTCGTTTTCCTGCCACCCTGCCCCCCCTCTCACGGGGGGGGGGGCAGGGGCGGCCCGCTCTTCCCCGGGGCACTCCAGGTTTCCCAACTGTTCCTCCCCTCTCTCCTTGGTACAAAGCCCACTTGATCAGGATGGACAAGCTCCTTCATTAAATCTTTCATCCTTGTTGCTAATATTTTCGCGAACAATTTTGTGTCCGCATTTAACAATGATATAGGTCTATAGTTTGAACACTTAGTACTATCTTTGCCTATCTTGCCCTCTCCTTTTTTTTTGTCTTTGCTCTAATAGGTATTTTTCTTCTAGCAATTTTGCCCTCTTTTTTATTCTTTCCTTCTTTCTCCTAGTTCCCATTGAGATCAGGATTCCAATTATGTAGGCTTTATGAGCCTCCCACAGGGTATCGTCCGCAATCTCACTGGTTCCGTTTAAACTAAAATATTGCTATAATTCTTTTTTTATTATCTCCTCCCCTTGTTTATCTAGAAGATTTTCATTTAGCCTCCATGAATACGCTTGTATCTGAGTTTCAGGTATCTTTATTTTCATGGTCATTGGCGCATGGTCAGATAGTGTAGTTATTTTTATATTAGTGGAGACTACCAAGTCTAGCATTCTATGTTCTATCAGCCAATAGTAAATCCTAGTGTATGTCCCGTGTACAGGGGAGTAGAACGTATAATCTTGTGTCCTGGGATGTTGTATTCTCCATATATCTACTAACTGGTGGTGGTGTAATTTCTGTTTTATCACCTTCAATTGGGCATTCCTCGTCCCCTGTACACAGGACGTACTGTCTTGTTTTGGATCCATACAAAAATTCAGGTCCCCCTCCATGAACACTTTCCCTTTTTTAAATTCCGATAATTTTTCCAGGGCTCCCCCCAAATATGCAGTTGGGCCTTTATTAGGGCAATAAATATTAGCCAATGTGCATTCCATTCCCAACAGCTTCCCCCTTAAGAAGAGAAATTTTCCCTCCGGGTCAGTTAATCTGTCTTCCAGGGAGAACCGAACACCCCTACCTATTTGAATTGCAACCCCTTTTGCCTTATTTGTTATTTAGTCGCCATAGTACCAAGTTGGGAGCTGATGGGAATACAACCTCACATTCGTTTCATGGGACAGGTGTGACTCCTGTAAGAAGACCACCCCGGCCCCATGATGCTCGATCTCTTTCAAGATTTTATGCCTTTTTGTTGGTGTATTCAGCCCTCGCACATTGTAGGTCAAAAAATGAACTGTAGTCATGGTATAGTTATTTGCAACCTGTTTTCATAGAGATGGGTTATTTGCATCCTATTTTCATATAGATGTAATCTATTTCTGAGTTTACGATTATTCTTTATGGGGTCTAAGTTTTGTCCCCCCCCTCCTCCCACCTCCCTCCCCCCCTCTCTCCGGCTCCTGACTCACAAATGGAGTCCCTCTCCATTTCCCTCCTAAGAGTCTCCCACCCTTGGGGTGTTACTCCAACCGTGGGGGCCGTTTTCCCGCCACCCTGCCCCCCCTCTCTGCCGGGACCAGCAATCTTCCCGGGACCAGGTCCACCGGGGCCAGGCCCGCTACATTCAGCCACGGACCCCATAACTTCTCGAATTTCTGAGTGCTACCCCTATGCTGGTATATTATTTTTTTCTTCCGGAGCATATCACCCATTACAGTAAATCATTCATTAAGAGTAGGGGGGTCTTCCGATATCCAATGGGTCATTATAAACTTTTTTTTTTTTTTCAAAATTGTTTATTGGTTTTAACAGGAATACAGAAAATACTTAACAGTGACATTAACTTGTTTCAGTAGCAGGAATATAGGAAAGCATCATAGCAATTGACAGGTGGTCAATAGTGTCAAGTGAACAACAGATAAGATGCAGTATAGGTTTAATCATGACTACAGTTATGAATATGGTATGGTGGTCCTCTGGGTTCGACCACTTTCTCGAGACATAAGGAACGGGTGAAGAGCGTGTAATGGAGTTAAACTAGTGTTGTAACTAGAGGGGATAGGGAGCTTCTCAGTGGTATTATCCCTGTGAATGTGTGTCAAATACCAGTGATGATCATCAGCCCTCGTCCAACTCACCCCTTAACGGGATCTAACTGTGAGTGGGCGGGGGCTGAATTGCTGTTAGGGGAGTCTGTGATTCTGAGTGGTATAGTGAGGTAAATAGGGTTTAACTAATGGGGATAGAAGTATCTTTCCAGCCAGTGGGAGGGGGGTCCCAGTGTTTAGACTGAGGAATTCATGTACTCGAACAGGCTCGGGTCTGTTGATGGGTGTGTACTAGGAGGTAGACTTATGTGGAATCTTATGGGAATATGAACAGGAGGGGAAGGGGGTGGGGGGGAGCAGTAGAGGGGAGATGATGTGATTTCTGGACAGAGGTGCTAGGAGGGTGAACCGTCATGTGAGAGTGGGGGAGGTCATGCGGTGGTTTCCCTATAATGTGTCCAACAGGCCCATGTGTTTGTGAAAATTGTAGGGGTGTCACGGGCTTGAAATATGAGTCGTTCCATGTCCGCTATTCTGTCTGTCCTGCGGTGCCACTCCGCAATCGTAGGGGGAGTGGTGCTTCTCCAGTGAGCGGGTATGCATGAGTTGGCTGCGTTTATGAGGTGTAGGGTTAGAGATTTTTTGTAATTAGGGATGGGTGAGGGAGAGTGATGAAGTAGGAATTGGGCGGGGGTGAAGTCCGGGGTGAATGTGGTGATCTGGGAAATGAGGGGGTCATTATAAACTTGTGTGCCATAAACAGAGATCTAATAACAGCCACCCTAGTACATTCCTCCCATTCCAGCTCCTCCAGTATATGAAGTAAACAGTGTCTTGGGTCTGTAGGCAGTGAGACCCGAAACACCCTGTCTATGGTGTCCACCACCCCCTTCCAATACGGGTGAAGTTTCGGGCATCTCCACAGTAGGTGGAGTGAATTAGGTTTTCAAATGCAAATGCAAAATTTCACTCTTTCAACAAAGTTTCATGTTCAGTTAGCAGCGCTTAGGCTGATCGCATACAAAGCTCATAACTGTCTGCTCACCTCTCCCCCTGCATGTTCCTTCCAAGTCTCAAGGGTGGGTAAAGAAGGGGTTCCTCCAGGTGTGTCGCTCTGTGTTCTCTCCTGTGCTCAGGGCTGCCGTCCCTCCTCCTCCTCCAACATAAAGCCGGCTGCCGATTCGATCACCAGCTGTCCTGGTGATGTTCTGGGGGTGCAGTGGACTTTCACCTCTGCCACATGTTCCGGCCTCTCATTCCGCTGGCTGCAGCTCATCCGCCCGAAGCCTCCCTCATCCGCTCAGTCTGGCCCCCACGGTTGTGCTCCTCCCCCACCTCAGCAGCAACAGCACACACCCATCCCTCCTGAAACCGACACCACCAAACTGCATGTAAATGTTAACACACACGTTACATGCTTACAGGGTACAGACATGATTTAAGTAGGACGTAGGATTGGCAGCAATCATATGCCCTCAGTGCATGGGACCTTAGAAACTAACTGAAACCTCTTGTGATCTTTGAGGATATTTGAGAATAAATAATTTCACATTAAAAACAGCTAGCGAGGTCAAGGATCTCTTGTTCTAAAGTTATTTTACTATTTGTAAGAATACTATTTTTTCGTAATTTCCATAGTCTAGGCACAGGTGCACTTTAAAAGAAAAATGTAATTATATCACAAATAAAAAAATAAAGGTGTATAAAGTTGCAGAGGATCAAAACACAGAGCCTTCATTTGATGGATCTTTGATTTGCTTGCCATACTTACAAACAGAATCATTTGTGCTTAAATTGTTTTTCTACTACTGGCAACCACATTATCTGCCAGGGTGTATTAGAATGAGTTTTTTGGCCTGGTACTCCATGCCTAAAATTCAATTTACAAAAGCAAACCAAAGTTGCACATATTCCTTCATGTTCTCCCAGGTGAGCTGCTTTCTTCAATCTAATACTTCTAAAGCAAGCTAACTTTAGCTAATTATCTGCTAGTTTATTCTCCCTTGCTAAATTTTGGCAGGTTGCTTCTGCAAATTATGAAAAATAAATGTGAAATATGCAGATGTCTTTGGTTTGAAGCAGATGTTTGGTCCTTTCTGCCAGAATCTAATCAGCTGTATCCCATGAGTTCCCTCTTCAATATTGTCCAAGAGTAGTTTAAAAAACATGAAGGGGATAGGGACTATGCACTTATAACTGTGATACTCTGATGTGTATTGTGAGCAACGAGCATCAAAGCTTTCCAAACAATTAAAAAAAGCTGAATTATATTAGAGTTAAAAAAGAAAAAAAAAAACAGATGCGCAATACTGTATTGTAAATGAAGCTTTGCACACACAAGTACACAGTAAACATCAATAAACCTCAAACATCAATTCTTAATTGCTAGTGTGTGGTTTATTTTTCCACTTTAATATCAAGTCCTTACCCTGTTCATATGAATGAAAAGATGCACATATTAAACGGTGGGAATGTATCACTTGCCAGAATTGGTTGCAAACATTGCATCCAACACTATAATTTTTATATTCTTTGATGAGTTAGCCTTTGCCAGATCATTACAATAAAACGCAAAACCTTTCATAACTGCACTGTTTCATAATGAGGAAAACAAAATCAGCTGGTAGATATTATTACCTGAATTTACATGTTTGTTTTATTTGGATGACTTTCTCCAAAATTACTTTAAAGAAAGATGATCATGTTTTTTTTTTTTAAATAACTGATAGATTGCCTACTGTACAGGGTGTGTGCATACATTATTGGTAGTATTTACTGATGAATAGTAATTGGGCCTATCTGGAAAAGAAATTAGAATTTCAACAATGGTCTTAATAACAAAATGATTCAGGTCTCGTTTAGCTTATGAAAAATAAAAAATGCAGCGCCTGAGATATGTGAGAAGGCCCAAACACATATATGGATATGGGCAAATAATATACAGTGAAAAGTGTATACGGTCAATCAAGGCCTAAAGATAGATATATACAAATATATGAACTCCAAATTATACCATCACCTGTGCATAGTATATAATATATATATATATATAAAAAACATATGCAATAAAACAATCACAGAGTACATAAAAAGTGCCCAGTGTGTAAACTGGAAACAGGGAGAAAATTTGTATCACATAACTTCAGTGCATTGTCCCCATTGAAGGAATCCAAAGAGCTTTAAGTTCATAGAAAGCATATGTTCCCAAATCTGTAACACCCAGGGAAGTGACTCCAACACCAGGGATGGGGGAAAGAAATGGACACTCTTACCCCTATGCGTGGACACACACGCCAGCGGCGGTGGGTCAACCAAGCAGAAAGTATGGATGTAGACTCCTCTGGATACGTCCTCCCGGAGGTATCGACTCCTCTGGATACGTCTTCCCGAAGCAGTAATAGATAGGGAAAGCATGACAAATCCAATCTCTCCAGAATGACACAGAGCTCCAAAAACTTCAATGCATCAGTGATTGCGGTATCAACCAAGAAAAAATTGAATAAGAGAGGCTCCACATAGTGCAGGATCAAATGGTAGGATCAAAATCTTATTTATTCCAAAGGAAAAAAAGTTACAGGACACACATGGTTAAAACATGGTAAAAATCATAAAAATAAATAGTGCAGCGCTTTAAAAGTCCATATATCAAAGATAGAAAAACAGCACAGTAAATCAGTATATAATCCCCGTGATCTTCATAGATGACACATGAACTCTTGATTGCATGCAGGTGGTAACAGACACACACACAGTGAGAGACCTCCACCAACAGATAAATTGGCCGCTCACCTTCCAACATGGACCCTTTAATTATAGAGGGTCACTGAAAAACTTTCCCTTACGGGTTAATCCAAAGCAGATGAAGATGTAAACTTCCCCAAAAGGATTAGGGTCATCAATTCCATATAACATCAGGATCATTCAAAAACTTCCAGGTATTAAGTTCATAGGGCAGTGTTTACCTTGAGGCTGGGGAAGACTGTCTGCTCCTGGTAAAAATCATATAGGCATCCATGCAGAGGCTTATAAAATAATAATCACAAAAAAAAAGTGCGGCGTAGCTATAAGGCAGGTTCATGTACCCGACATGTTTCGCATAAAAAATGCATCAACTGGGGAATGAACCTGCAAAGAAAATACCACACCATAATATACACAACCATAATGGATTGGATTCACCTCAGCTGATGTAAACACTCCCTCTGGAGGTTATAATCCAATCATAAATCCAAATATCCCGCTCCCGTGCTCGTCATCAGCAGAGCTAAATCAATGGACCAATAGGACAAATGCGGGCGGCGCACGGCATTGCATCATCGCGTAACTACTGAGGAGCGTCATCACGTCATGACCTCCGGAGGGGTTTGCGTTCCATAGCCCAATCACAAGACACTTCATGTAAACGGCGCACGTTCTTACGTCATCGCTAGGGAGTGTTATCGCGCCCCCACTCCAGGAGGTGTTTGCGTTCCACACCTCAGTCGCAACCCACATTCCGTGAGCCGCAATAAGAAGTGTATCGATCAGCAGACAGCTCAAAATTTCCAGCGTCAGCCCGCCCACACGTCCGGATTCGGCTGGAATGAAAGCGGAACTTAGCTGCTGTCACTGACAAGCACAAATGAGATGGATATATAGGACTTATCCAATCATGCTAAAAAATATATTGATCAAATAGTACTGGTAAATCATGAAATAAATCAAAAGTAAAATATAAACTTGCCACATAACGAGGATAAAAAAGAAAAAAATGTAGAAAGCGACTCTATAAATGAATAATAAGGGTGCATTGATACCAGTATATCCTTCTGAAAAAACACGGAAGAATGTGCTAATGATGAAATGGGGGTTATAAATGATGATACATCACATGACAGCCCATAACAATTAAAGTAAAATAGCAACGTCCTCATATTATGTGATATAAAGGTATCATAATGGTGTAAAAATCAGGAAATATATATATTCCCGGACATAATAATGTATAAAGATATACACACATATATTAAAATACAGATGCAAATTGATATAGCTACTACATTGAAATAACTAATGTTGAGTGTACATAGGTACACAATGAGTCAAGAAAACAAAATGATGCATATAATCTAAAAACCAGGAAGAGTGGACTATGTAATACAAAAAATATAGAAAGCAACCAATCACGCCCATATAGATAGTGGGCGGGGACATAGGAGTAACTATAACTATTATGCCTTATTAATAAATGAATTAATGTCCCAATCGATGTTAAGCCCGAGGGGCAAATAGCATCCAAGTTGGTAAATCCAAAAAGTTTCCAACTGGGAAACACCCCTAACACGAGACTCCCCTCTCCAATGGGGGACAAATTGATCAATCACTTGGAATTTAGTGCCTGCAACCTTTTTGTTATGAACATGGAGATAGTGTCTAGGTACACTATGGTTGGTACGACCTTTTTTGATGCCTGAAATATGTTCGTTAACACGAATAGAAAAGTTGCGGATAGTGCGTCCCACATATTGCTTATTACATGGACATGAAATAAGATATACAATGAATCTCGTGGTGCATGTGGTAAACTGCTTCATGTGGTATATAGTGGAGGTGGTAGAAGAAGTAAAACTGACGCTTCTAACACGTCCAATTACGTTGTGTATACACACGTTACATCGTTTACACGGATAGTAACCTAGCATATTAGGAAAAAGGGACGAACCCTGTTTGACTAGGGGATCAACCACATTAGGGGCAATTTGGTTACGAAGAGATGGTGCTCCTCTATATACAACACCTGCTCGGTCAGGCAGCACTGGGCCCAAAAGGGGATCGTTCTTAAGAATTTTCCAATGGCTGCTAAGAATGTTTTTGATCTGTCTGTGTTGTATAGAAAATAGTGTCATAAAAGACCACTTAAATTGTGGATCAGGCTGCCGTTTAGGTCGTTCAACGACAAGAGACTGTCTGTCTAACAGAGACACCTTGCTAATTTCAACATCAATAGCAGACGGAAGATATACTTTCTCAACAAATCTTGACTTGAGAGTGTCTGCTTGTATGTGAAAATCGTCAAGGTGTGTACAGTTCCTCCTGATTCGAAGTAGTTGGCTATATGGCACAGATTTAAGCCAAGAGCTGTAATGACAGCTATTGATTGGGATATACCCGTTACGATCGGTTGGCTTAAAAAAAGTTTTCGTCACCAATCTCTGATCCACAACTGAAATTTCAAGGTCCAAAAAGTGAATAGTATTGCGACTCATCTCGTAAGTCAGCATGATACCCATGTCATTATCATTGAGAGTGACCATGAAGTCATGTAAAGACTCCTCATCACCCTTCCACAGGAGGAGGATGTCGTCTATGTACCTCGCCCACAAGACAAGCTCCGTGCGTTGTAAGGCATAGACGACATCCTCCTCCCATAGGGCCATAAAAAGGTTTGCAAGGCTAGGGGCGAACTTGGCGCCCATTGCGACACCCTTAGTTTGTAAAAAAAATTGGCCATTGTACCAAAAATAATTAGACTGGGTAGCGAATATTAATAATTCCATAATATAACTCTGTTGGACCTGAGATATCGAACCAGATGTAGCCATAAAATGCTTTACCGCATGTAATCCCAATTTATGCGGTATGCAAGTGTACAATGATGCCACATCTGCGGTAACAAGAATACAATCATCTCTAAAGTCCACGCCCTCAAGAAGGCGTATAGTGGCTCCCGTGTCTTTTAAAAAAGAATGGGTAGATTGAACAAGCGGTTGTAGATGAAAATCGATGTAACGACCAATACGGGACGTCACAGAGTCGATCCCACTTATAATGGGTCTACCAGGAGGGTGTGTAATGCTTTTATGGACTTTCGGGAGATAGTACATGATAGGAATTCTAGGTGCTACCGCCACCAAGAAATCCTTCTCCTTTTTGTCCAACACCCCCAACTGGAATCCCTTATCTATCAGATTATTTAGATGTTTCTTGAGTACCTTGGTAGGATCATTGTTCAAAGGCATGTACGTACTGGTGTCATCGAGGATTCTACACATTTCAATATGATAGTCTGTTTTGTCCAAAACAACTAAACCACCCCCCTTATCCGCAGGGCGGATTATAATGTCCTTGCGTTCGCATAAGGTTTTTAAACCTATTTTAATGTCCGGATGGTCATAGATTGTAGCCCTAGGTAATGAGTCCAGATCTTTAAGGACTAAATCCCTAAACAACCTAATGGAGGGGGCGGAGAGATTGGGAGGATTAAATAGGGAGGGGTTAGATAGGCCAGTATGAATGACACAGTCTGTACCTTCACTACTATCTCTAGGTTGGGATGGATTAGCAATAAAGTGTCTTTGCATGTTCAGTTTGCGAACGTATTTCTGTACGTCCACAAACGTATTAAACTTATTTAAAGTCTTGGAGGGTACGTATTTCAAACCCTTATCTAAAATGCGAAGTTCAGCTTCTGAAAATGTTGCTTTACTTCAATTAAAAATGCCACTCAAACTAAAATTTTAACTTTCCTTCTTTTTCCTGGCCCGCCTCCCACCTCGGGTGCCTCGTCTGGTTCTCCTCTTCGTTTGGGACCTGCAAGGGCTCTGGGAAAATCTGAGTGGGGGGCATTGTATGCATCATTGTAGGTATATGGTGATCTAGCGTATTGGTCATAATCCCTTTGCATATAGGGATAATGAGATTCCTGGTTGTTATGTGACGTGCCATCCCTAAGGGGTGAAAACCTATTGTGTGTCCGAATGGGAGTATGTTGGAAATAATAAGGTTCTTGATAGTGGCCTCCATAGTTGGTGTTATGGTCATAAGATGACCTATCCTGATAATCAGGATGCCTTTGGCCCTCGTTCCTACCATGATGTGTACCTCTACCCCTACTTCTCATACTATTACCTCTCCCACGAGGTGGATTAGTGCCTACATAGGCCCTATTGGGAGTTTGATTGTTAACTTTCCGTCCATTAGGGACATTGGGAGTGCGAGGATATTCAATCCTATTGGCTACAGGTAATTGAGCAGGGGGTGCTGTGGATGCAGAAAAACCAACCGTCACTGGTGGAAGTGACATGTCCATCTGCACACAAGTAGAGGGATCTAACTGTGGTATAGTATCTTTTTTCTGCCAATTAAAAACAAAATTTGTTTTATAATCATTGACGTCCCGAGTGTATTTCTTTTGCTTTTTAGTGCGTTGGTCCCTTTCTTATTTTTCAAGGAGAGTTTTGAGACCTGTTGAAAGAGAAATATACTCGGGTGTAGTTTTATGTGGGAGAAGTAAATCTCTTAGTTCCCTAATCTCCTTGTCAATGATAGACATTTTGGCTTTTTTTCTATCAACAAGAAAGCCTAAGAAATTAATACCGGCCTCATTGAAATATCGAAACCAGGCATCTGTGTCAGGGTCACCCTGCTAGGGATGCACATCCCAGCGCAACCCTCTGGGTACCATGTGTTCCTTAGAATATTGTTCCAGGAACGCAATGTCCCATTCCAGATGAATCTCTGAAACCATGAGATTTTTAAGCCTCATGAAGAGACCGCTAACCTCTGAATTCACATTTAGAGGGACAAACACTCCTTCCGTATTAAAGGAACGGGCTGTTCTATAGTCAAACACATCCTTTTTCAAGAAATGTGAAAAAGTAGCTGCAACAATGAAATAGTCTCAAGAAAAAATACAAAATAAAAGAAAAGTTGCGCTTACTGGGTGAGCAAGTGAAAGTGTGGCTGCCAGCATCAGCAAATAGACATATTGCAAAATAACACGTGAAAAAAAAAAAAATGCAGCGCCTGAGATATGTGAGAAGGCCCAAACACATATATGGATATGGGCAAATAATATACAGTGAAAAGTGTATACGGCCAATCAAGGCCTAAAGATAGATATATACAAATATATGAACTCCAAATTATACTATCACCTGTGCATAGTATATAATATATATATATATAAAAAACAAAAATAGCTTATATCTAAAGTCAATTTTAGTTTTGGATAGAGTAGGGAAGTTTTCTTACTGTGAAAAGTCGCCCTCTCTACTTCTCCTAGACAGGCACTTGGACAGTGTGTACTGAACATTTTTAAATGATATAGCTGTCACCACAACAGGAGGTGAAGGGAAATCCTCCAATGGATTCAATTGACAAAGACACCAAAAAAGAAGTATGCAATTTCTTTTAAGCTAGAAGACACACATTAATACACCCCTGTCATCATTTTTACATCTTTATATAATATATATATACAGTATATACACACACACACACACACACATATATATATATATATATATATATATATATATATAATGCAAGCAATAAGAGTATACTCATATATAGTATATACCTAAAATTAGTAGACATGTGCACTGCCGAAAAATTTGTTTGTTTTCGTTTCATTCGGTTTTGTTTTGTTTTTCGTTTTTCAGGTCATTTGTAAACTCAACAAATTATAAATGAAAAAATTTGTAAATTCGAAAATTAAAAAATCCAAAAATAAGAAAGAAAATCAGAAAATTCTAAAGAATAACGAACTAACTAATAATAACTAACTATACAATTATAGGTATTGGAATTTACTTTTAAATGTGTCTGTTAGTGCTGTAAGCTCCCTCAGGGCAACAGATGACATATGAGAATAAAATAAATATAATACATTATGGGATTCCTACTCACCGTTGAATCTATTATATGTCTGAGATCATAGATTCATTCATGCAGGAGGCAAAGATGGGCAGGCCCCCCTTTTTTAAATGGGGATTCCAGATTCCTATAAGTTACCCCCACATCTGCCAGGCCAGGGATGTGGTGATCATCAACATGGGGACAAGGTACTTAGCCAGGGGGCCCCCCTGGCAAGATACCTTCACCATGTTGAGGGCATGCGGCCTGGTATGGTTCAGGCGGGGAAAGCATGCTCATTTCCCATTCTTTACCAGTCAGGCTGAATGCTTTAATAAGGGTATGGTATGTGTTTTGTTTTTTTTTGCTTTAAAATCACTTTAAAATTCATACCAACTCAAAAGGTTTGGTATGCATTTTTTGGGGGGACCCTACCACCTTTTTTGTGTTGCCTTGGCTCCCCTTTACAATGAATACCAGACCCTTATCCTGCCAGGCAGGTATCCCTCAAGCATTTTATTTAAAGGGATTGTGCATATTTTATGTTGCCCTTTTAGCCTTTCTAAGGGCTCATTCATATTAGTAGTGGTGGGAAACACCATTATGTAGTTGTGGCAGGTATTTTACCCTCTGTCTCTTTCGGCAGGCATAGTACCCACTGAACACAACCAACTCAAGTAAATGGGGCTGCTCTGCTCATACAATGCACATTGTGGTGCGCTAGTACAGGGTTCAAGAGGTTAAAACAGGTGGCGAGGAGGCAATAAAAGGCCTCCTCACCGCCTGTCAAATGCTATGTGAAGAGCGGTCAAATTGTGGATCGCTCTTCAGAGACCAACACTGATGTGAACAAGCCCTGAAAGTGCTGCTCCAGTGGGGTCTAGAGAGTGTTCTGAATTTCTGAACTTTTTTAGATTTTTCAGTGGATGTCCCTTGTACCAGACCCAGAGCAATTTTCCCAATGCACACATCCCGGAATATGGCTGAAGAGTGAGTGAGTGCTGTAGAGACCACTGGATAGAGACTGGAAATACTTCAAGCAAGAGATATGTCACGAGCACAGCAGGGAACTCCATAATGGGTCCAATGCATTATTGTATGATAGCATCACAGCAGAAGAACTAGACCCAAGCACATTTTGGATCACTACTTACCGTATATACTCGAGTATAAGCCGACTCGAGTATAAGCCGAGGTACCTACTTTTACCAAAAAAACGTATTGACTCGAGTATAAGCCGAGGGGGGGGGGATGTGCCCATTGCCCAACCTTACTGTGCCCATTGGCATCTCACTCTGCCACCTCACTGCCCATTGTCACCTCACTGTGCCCATTGTCGTCTCACTGTGCCCCCTTACTGTGCCCATTGCCATCTCACTGCCCACTGTCACCTCACTGTGCCCCCTTACTGTGTCGATTCCGCCTCCCTGTGCCCGAGTGCACATCCCCCCCCCTCGGCTTATACTCGATTTTGAGGTACTGACTTGAGTATAAGCCGAGGGGTATACTTTCAGCCCTAAAAAAAGGGCTGAAAAACTCGGCTTATACTCGAGTATATACGGTACTACAATTCAAGAGTCAGATGCATTGTATCCTCATTCTCAAATGTATTAAATGATCTGTGAATGGGATCTCTATATTCTGTCCACGTTTATATAATGTTGGATGTACACAACACTAAGGGCCCCATGTATAAAGTAAAGAACAGCTGTGAGCAACCAATTAGGCTGCACCTTTAATTCCATGGCGTTATTTGGTCGTTACACAAAACAATATTGAGCATATTTTCTTTTTTTATCTAATCCTTTTTCAATCTAATCATATTATTTATTTATCAAATTTTTTCTATTATTATTTGTCCAATTTCATAATTATCATTTATTTTATTGAAGTAGTTTCATAGTTTGTTTGTTACTTGGAAAATAAGTTGACACATTTTTGCAGCTTTAGGGCTCACAACAATATCCAAACATTTACAAAAAATAAAAATAAAAAACGTTTCAGAGTTCTGTGTGCTGCATTTTGCATTTTTAACTATTAACTGACCATTTTTTTTATGTCATATTAGGTATGTTATGGGCAGTACCAAAAGCACCAGCAATAGAACACTTGGCACAAATATGTTCCCATTCTAACTCCTACATCAAAACACCAAGCCCCTGTATAGAGCAAATAATATAACAATTAGTTAAAATTTCGCTTTTCCTCACTTGTGCATCATACCTACACTACATGCAAGAATTTTAGCCTAAAGTTCCCTATTCTTATGTTTTCAATTGCTGCTTGTTTTAGCATATTTAAAAAAAAACTTGACCAATAAGAAATTGGGCAGCACATTGGTTAATTGGTTAGCACTTCCACCTAGCAGCATTAGGGGCGCCGGTTAAAATCTCCACCATGACACTACCTGCCTGGAGTTTGCATGTTCTCCCTGTGCCTGGGTGGGTTTCCTCTGGGTACTCCGGTTTCCTCCAACACTCCAAAGACATGCTGGTAGATTAATTGGCTCCTGTTTAAATTGGCCCTAATATGTATATGAGTTAGGGGCCTTAGCTTGTTAGCTCCCTGAGGACAGGGACTGATGTGAATGTATAATATATATGTAAAGTGCTGCGTAAATTAATGGCGCTATATAAGTACCTGTAATAATTAAGATAAAATAAAAAAGTGTGTTGGTATTTCATAGCCATTGCTTGGAATTAGTGACCTGAGCCCCAACTCCCCTTTTATTTTGTGTGCATTTTGGAACTGTCAGTTTGGTACTTTTTATTCTGCCTTCTTTTCTAAATCCAATGGAGTACATCATGCTTTAACTACCAAAGTCCAGTAGAGTGCATATATTTTAGATGTTTAGCTATCTTTGAGCATATTCAGTATATGAAGCTGGAAAAAAGAAAAAGGATGTTATCTTTCTGGTCCCTGTTATATGTTTTTATATTATCAGGACTCTAAGACCCTGCCTTTTTCTTATGTCAGTTGGAAGGCAGCAGGCTGGTTCACGCGATGATCAGCTGTGATTGGTCACAGCTGATCACGTGGTAAGAAGCCTCTGACAGAGGCTTCTTATCACGATCAGAGATGCGGCGTGTCAGACTGACACGCTGCTCTCGTGATCGCCACGCTGCACGCCCCCACGGGCGCGCGCCGGCATGTTATCCTGCTGGACATCATATGATGGCCAGTCAGGATAACAGAAGCACTTCCCGGCCGTCATTCTGCATACGGCGGGTGGGAAGTGGCTAAACAGCATCAAATAAGGGTTTTGAAAATATAGGCTGCACTATTAGTTCTATTTAAAGATCAAGGACTAGTCATTACAGGAATTGAAAGTGAGAGAAAGACACAGTCACCTCTGTGTATGAACTGTAGCATTTAATGGTCAAAGGTGCATTCAAAACTCACGCAACGCATTTCGGAGCATGCACACTGGAGAGATGTGCACAGTGCGCGCTCCTCTGTCAATCTCTCTAGCGCGCATGCTCCGAAATGCATCGCGAGCAGGTCTGTGACGCCATCCTGCCCTTCGCTGTGTTCCAGCCCTCTCCTTGGGTCCCCAGCTGCGCTCCAACCCTTGCTTGCGCCAAAGTTTCCTGCTGGTCAGGACACCGGCTCCATCAAGTGAGACGCGGTTGCCACATACAGCATGGACGGTCGATCACTGGACCTCATTGTGCCTGTAAACAGATACCTAAAATGTGAGTTTTTAATGCACCTTTTACCATTAAATGCTACAGTCCATACTCAGTCCATACTCAGAGGCGCATGTGTCTTTCTCTGTCTTTCCACATGTTTGGAGTTTTTGCTTCCACTTCCCCTGCAAGGCTTGCCCTGACACAGCGGACTGCTTTTTTTTTATCATAGAGCTGGTTAGCTCAAGGGACTTCCAATGGACTTGTGTTACATTTAAACATATCATAGGCTGTGCCACTACCCTATGTATTACAGGAATTGAATACAGTTGCTGGAGAAGACTAGAGTATTCTCATTTGGAAATCACTAAAGTAGTTCCATAATCTCCATATAGCACACAAGGGGCACACAATGGGCTACCTTTAAAGCACAATGCATCTGCGGAGGTTTTTCATTGTTTTTAATGGTGCAAGTTCCCTTAAATGCAGCACATTGACATGCATTGGCCAAAAAAACAAAAAGTACATTATTTCATCCAATAATATGCAGGGATTTAATAGGAATGGCAACGCATGTCAACACATCATGACACATGTCAAAAACCTACAAACACACTACACTGTATAAATGTCAATCCATCTTTAAACCAAGAGTGGTTTCCTGTTTTCTGTTTCAATGGTTTTTATTGAAAATTTGTAGGACAATTAAACATCTGAGCTTAAGCAACATTCCGTATCTCTGTATTACTATACATTGAACATGTCTATAAGAGAAAGTTAACATCTTCTGACCTGCACATCTGTAACAAATGTAAAAATTAAAAAAAGGAGGAAAGGGAAAAATACACAACAGAATAACATTTCTGTAACCTTAAAAATAATGATAAGTATTATTTGTTTCACCCGTCACTCCACCACATTCCACTTGAGGGGGGGGGGGGGGGAGATCTAGATAGCATAACTGAGAGGTTGTCATCCTCTTTCCCCATCAGTAAGATAGCAATGTGGTCTAGAAATTCAGACCAGTAATTTTGCAAATGAGCGGGATATTATAACCTTCCCTGCAATGCTGCTCTCATTGCTGAAAGCTTTACAACATCCCTCCTCCTGCCCCTACAGGAAGAGCAATCCAAGGAAAGAGAGAATAAAAGAAAAAGAATAAGAAAAATATAAAATAAAAAAAAAGAGTATCAAGGGAGGCAGTGCACTCCTTAATATAAACATGGCTGATCTCTGACAACTCACAAGGGACCAGACAGGTATTTAATCCAGACTTCCCAGATCTTAATGAATATGGCTCGTTTGTCTAGCAGGATTGCCGATAGGCGCTCATTTACCGTGACCCATGACAACTTATTTTTTACCAAGTCGAAAGGGATCATGGGTGTCCTCCAGGACCTGGCTATTGCTATTCTGGCTCCCGTGAACATAAAGGCTATAAGTTTCCCTGCCTGTCTAGGTGTACCATCTCCTGGGCGTCCCAAAAGAGCTTGCTGTGGCGATTTAGTTAAATTCACCTGTGTTAGTGAAAAGATGAAATTATAGAGACGTATCCAGAAGCACTTAACCTTAAACAAGACCACCATATTTGTAATACAGTGCCTTCCAAACTGCACCCTTAAAAACAGTAGGAAGAGACCCCTGGGATATACGCAGCTATTCTCGCCGGAACCATGTACCATCTCAGCAAGACCTTGTAGTTAGCTTCGATTAATGAAGTATTTATGTATGATTTCAATGACACTGAGACATATTGGACCATTCCTCTAGTTCGAACGTCTCTCCTATGTCATGTTCCTACTTCATCATATAGAACAGTTTTTCTGGATTGGATGTCAGTATAGTATACATTTTGGTAAACAACAATCCAGCGCTCTATGGGACCAGTAAGAAAAGAACTATTACAATTGCTGTATTCAAACAAGTTCGTTTATTGGAAGCACGCTAATGAGTGTAAAATCACAACTGTCAATGAAAAATTAGATAAAAACTATAGCATCTGATAAACAAGAAGAAGGGAACTCATGATCATAGTTGAAGTGCTTCAAAACTTTAGTGTATACGATACCGCCATAACTCCAAGAACCAAGGGGTTAATGTCAGCAAGTGTGCTCCGGGCCCTGCGATCAGAGAAGGCTGATCCAATGGTGTGGCATGCAGAGCAGATGGAAAGTGGGGAGACACCGCTCTCTGTAAAGCAACTGTTATCTGGGTTGCGGGTGACAGGCATGCTCGAATCCAGGAGGTGTATTGTAAACGGCACCTGCCGGGTGTCTACGATCAAACAGGCTGGTCAGGCAAGCCGAACGCTGGTATTCCGGGAGGCGCTCTGGATGACGCACGCTGAATCCGACAGCCGGAAGCAGGAGTCAGAGCCGGGACGAGGAGTACAAAATTGTTGGGGGGCTCGCCAGCTCAATGTTGCCGTGGCTACCTTGACTTACATGTTTCACGCGCCTGCGCTTTCTCAAAGTGACTTGTTTGAATACAGCAATTGTAATAGTTATTTTCTTACTGGTCCCATAGAGCGCTGGATTGTTGTTTATCTTTGTTGCTCACTTTTTCCGGAAATTGCCAGCTGCATTGGGATCCAGTCTTATAATAATTTCTATATGACACCATTGTTTTTAATGATTGCCAATTTTTAGCGCTTAAAACTCTTTTGTTCTCTTAGTATACATTTTGAAATATGGCTAGTGTGCTTGTCGAAGGATCTGCACAAATACTCCATTGAAGTGGATGTGGTTATATCTGCTGCACGTTGAAGGGTTTTCAAAAAATGCACTATTTGCACATAATGAAAAGGTTCTGAATTTATACGTTGGCATTTCTCTCAAAGGGTTTCTTTTGATAGAATCCCTCTGTGATCACAGAGGTCCACAAAATGTATCAGACCCTTGTTTGTCCACCAGGCAAAGAAGTGGGGATTGAGGCCTAAGGTAAAATCTGGGTTGCAAACTAGGGGAGCCATGGGAGTGTGTGGGAACTTGAAGTTATAAGGCTTTGTTAATCTATCCCATAAATGTAATGAAAATTATAGCGTGGGACACAACATGATTGGTCTGTCTTTTGATCTCAGCCACATTAAGTGACTAATTGGTTTAGTGGGATGTAGGGAAGATTCCATTTTCCTCCAGGTGGATTGGGGTGTTGAGGAGTGGTACTGAATTAGCTGTGCCAATTGCGCTGCATGGAAGTATTTGGCAAAGTCCGGGACTTCCAATTCGCCCCTCAGCTTGGGCTTGTATAGGGTGCAATTTTTCACCCGAGGTCTCTTATTTCCCCATATAAATTTCAAAACCTTATTTTGGAACTTGTGTAAGTCGGACATACAGATTAAGATAGGCAGTGTTCTGGATAAATATAATAACTTGGCAATGAGCCTGACGGTTAGGCTCAAACCCCACCTGATCTGGGTAGATGTAACTAGATAAGAAAGTATTTATTCAGTTTTCCAAGACTTTAGTCATCAGTTTAAGATCTATATTAATAAGTGAGATCGAATGATAGTTAGCACAGTCCCCATGATCTTTCCCAATTTTAGGGATGACGTGGATAAAATCCGCATTTTCATGCGTAGCCAAAGTTGAGCCCTTCTTCAGTTCACTAAAAAAGGAGCATAGGTGGTGTGCCAGCAACTCCGAATACTTCCTATAATAGTGACCCGAGAATTTGTCGGGGCCAGGTGCCTTTTGAGGGATGCAGACCCTTGATAGCCGCTTTGATTTCCCCCTCTGTAAAATCCCTCTCCATCAGTTCTGTGTGATCTTTTGCCACCTTAGGTAGAGGAATGTCTCTAAAATATTTATCGGCTAGAGCTGTGCAGAAAGTGCTCGGTGGGGCATATAATTTAGAGTAAAAGTCAAAAAATTCTTGAACCACCAATTGTGGACTTTGGGTCAGTTTGCCATCGCGCAAGCGTAGCTTTGGTAGGGCAGGATTGTAAGGATGAGGAGTGAGTTTCCTAGCTAGCAAGGTGTTCGGTTTAACTCCCAGCGTGTAGAATCGGTGTCTGGACCAGAAAAGATACTTCTCCACTTTCGTGGTGAGGCTAAGATTTAATGCCATATGTGCTACATCAATTTTGTGCCTCATGTGTTGCTGGGGGTCTTTCTTTTGTTCTCGCACGAGTACCCGATCATTCTCTTGTTGTTGTATTGTTTGTGTGTGTATGCGTTTGGTCCTAGAAGCTAATCAAATCCACTTGCCGTGAATTGTGGCTTTGTGTTCTGCCCAATTGATGCTCGGGGTTGTGTCCGTAGCCCGATTTTCAGTAAAATAATGTATATGGCCATTTAAATTTTGGTAAAAAATAATAGGGTCATTGAGCAAGGAGATATGAGGCGCCAAGTGATAGGTTTCAGTTTCGTCCCCAGATCTGATAAGGAGAATTGCACCGGTAAGTGATCAGACCATGCTGTGGTCAGTATTTTATCCAATTTGATTGAGGGGAGCCAATGTGAAAAAGTAAACACATGATCAATTTGGGAGTAGGTTTTATGTACTTGGGAATAATGTGTATAGTCCCTAGTTGTTGGGTAAAAGTCTCTCCAAGTATCTATTAGGTTGTAAGAGTGTAACAGCTGGGCCAATTTACAGCCCTGTTTCAGAGCGTGTTTCAAAACTGGTTAATATGGATTAGACCTGTCTAGGGCTTGATCCAGGGGCACATTACTGTCTCCTCCTATTATAATCTGACCTTCTGCGTGTGGAATCAGTGTTGCTAACATTGTTTAATTTTTTTTTACCTGTCCTCCATTAGGGGCATAGTAGGAGACTAAAGTGATTGTGATCCCGATCACAATAACGTATCTCCGTTCCTTATCTTTAATGACCATATCTGGAGTAAAGGGGATATGTGTGGTATCCTGTTTTAAACCTTATCAATAATACAATGGGGTTCTCTCACACACATCCAAAATGTTTTTGACCCTCCTCTCCCACTATGGCAACCAGATTTGCCATTTCCTAAACCATAATTTTGGGAGGTCAGGGACACTTCCAACCCTGACAGAGTTTGAGAAATTTTGTTTGGCGGATGAGCCAAGTTTGCACGCTGTGTGACCACCGCATCACCCCCAAAATACCTAGAAAAGTGGGAATGAGAGGCACAAAAAGCCTCATTTATATTTCCTATTTCTATACTTCTGTTGCATCTTTAGACTACTTGGTAAATACCTAAATCAACGTAAATTGATCATTTGAAATTGTACAGGTTGGAGATCGCTACCACCCCATATATTTATTTTTTAAATACTGGGTGTTTTCTCATGTGCATTAATATGATAAACTTATTTGCTTGAACCCATGTGAGGCATGCATCTAAATCTTATCTAACCTCGTTCAATGCACAAAGTGCATGCCCAACCTGTATTCTGTTGTAACCTTTGTACTTTTCCTGTATGTCTTTGAATATGAAAATAAAGAATTTATTAAAAGTAATACAATGGGATGGATTTACTGGAGTCAAATAGACTATACACTTTGCAAATGCAGTTGTACTCTGCATTAAAATTATCCCAGAGCTTAGTAAAAAGGGTGACGCTCTGTTGATTTCCATCATCCAATCATGTGCAAACAAAAATGCTGTTTTTTTTTGTTGTTATAATTATTTTTCTTATACATGATTGGGTATTCTTCCCCACATTCACTAAGCTCTGGGGCAAATTCCCTTGCAGAGGTCAACTTCCCTTGCAAGGTTCAAGTGTGTATTTGTTTTATTAAATCAACCCCATTTCCTCACGAATAAAGAAAGTTAAAACTACATCATCCACATTAATATCATAATCAGCGTGAACCCCAAATTTGTGCACACAGGTAGCTTTAAAGCAGTCATAAACCCAAAACCAAAAATGTAATATACCGCAGCTTACCAATCCTTAGATATTATTATTATTATTATTATTATTATTATTATACAGGATTTATATAGCACCAACAGTTATGGTGGCTGCATCAGTTTTATTTTCTCTGGCTTTTTTCCCCTCTGTTTACACCTGGTGATCTGAACACCTCCTCTATTACAGAACATGAGGCACAACAGACAGCAGTATTCTCAGTCTGGGGGGAGGAGAGTCTTAAATGTACTCAGATTTACATATACAAACAAATTGAAGCCAAACTCCAGCCAACACTTTATAATCAGTTACAGCAAACAGTTTTTCTTCCTTTTAGGATAAAGGTTTTACATTAATAAATAAAAGCTGATCATTGTAAATACCCCTCTTAATGTTAAATGGTTTGTCTCATCCCTGTAAACTAATACATCTGTAAGAGAGCTTGTTGTTTTGAAAAACAACAGACTTACTGGCGGTATCACCAGAGGAAAATGAAGGAAAGAAAGCCTAAAGCCCTGTACACACGGTCGTTTTCCGATGAAAAAAGTCTGATGGACATTTTATAATGGAAAAAACGATCGTGTGTGGGCCCTATCAGACTTTTTTCCATCGATGTTAAAAAATAGAACATGTTTTAAGTTTTTCCGATGGAAAAAAAAAATTATAGGAAATTCTGATCGTCTGTGTGGAACTCCAACGGAGAAAAAGCCCACGCATGCTCAGAATCAAGTCGAAGCATGCTCAGAAACATTGAACTTCATTTTTCTTGGCTTGTCGGAGTGTTTTATGTCACAGCGTTTTGGACGGTCTGAATTTTGTCTGGTGTGTAGGCAAGACTGATGAAAGTCAGCTTCATCGAAATTCCGATGGATAATTCCATCGGATTTTATCCCATCGGAAATCCGATCGTGTGTACAGGGCATAAGAAAGAAAACGAATACAGCCATCACATCTAAGAATTGGTAAATTGCAATATGATAAATGATTGCTTTGATACTGCTTTAATATTGGGGAGGGACCTCATAATGCTTGTTGCAAAAAAATTATAATAATAATAAAGCAACACCAATGTACAGATGGAAGAGGCAACATTTTTTGCTGGCAGTGTAAAACACAATTCAAGTTATGGAGATATAACGTTCAAATAATTTGTTTGTCAAAAGGTTAGGATACAGCGTAGCTTTAGCTGATATAAATTATTTAAGACCAACAGGGTTGCATAAAAACAAAACAAAAAGAGAGTATTTGAAAAGATAAGAGAAATGGCTTTTTGTTTGTTTTGTTTTGCTTATATAGGTTAAAAAAATGTTTCTCATATCTATAATCTGATACCTGCTGCTTTGTTTGCTACATAAATGCTATGGATACAGTCGTTGCAATATTAATTTTTAATTGATGATGCTCATTAAGAAACATTTTAAACAGAGCAATTATCATTTATCTTGATATATTATTTACTAGGGCTGGCTGTCATGGTTAGGGGCCAGTGATGAGTAGAGAGGGAATACGGCTCATTTTCAGAGTATGCAGCTCGAAAGATTTTCCAGCTTAGAAGGCTGTTAAGACAACTAAAGACTTCCAAGTTTTGACATCTAGGAAAACCACATGGTTCCTAATCAAAACACAGGGGGCACCTTCTTAAGACAAGCCTGGAAGGGTGTTTAATGAACATGGATGGCAATTTTAATGAAAACCACAACCTATGAATTATTTATTTCAAAGTGTTTTTCAATAAAAAAAAAACATGCCGTGTTACTATTATCATTACTCCCAATTTTGAGATGTTTTAGTCCTACATATATATACTTTTAATGCATATAGCCTTGAGTTAGTTATTTTATGTAGTATTTGGAGAGTTATAATTATTGAAGTGGAACTGTAGTCATAAAGTAAGCTCCTAAACCTCTATAATGTTTATATATTATTATGTCTAAATGCACTAGCATTACTACCAAGTTAGACAGCAGTACATATACCAAGATATGTACTAAGAGCAGTTATTTAAGGAGGACTAAAGGTCCAAAAAGAAACCTTCAAAAAGGATCAATCTGTCAATCATAGACAGCTTTATTAACCACTTCCCTTCCGGCCTATAGAAGAATGAGGGCCAGGTGGTGGTTTCGTTATCCTGACTGGATGTCAAATGACGTCCAGCAGGATAAGCCGCGATCACGCGCAGCGCAGCGATCGGTGGTGTGGTGTGTTACTCTGACACGCCGCAGCTCTGATCGTGGTAAAGAGCCTATGATGTAGGCTCTTTACCATGTGATCAGCTGTGACCAATCCCAGCTGATCACAGCGTGTAACCAGGAAGTGGCAGTAAAATGCTTTCCTCAGTTCGCGCTGCCTGTGAGCGCAGATCGGTGGCTCTCCTGTCAAAGGGGGGGTCTTCGCTTATAATCAGCCCATTGATTATCAGCTCCCATCAGAGGTGCCCACCACAGCTGAAAATCAATGCCCATTAGATGCCAGTCAGTGTCCATAAAAATGCCAGTCAGTACCCACCAAAGTGCCAATCAGTGCCTATCAAAGTCCCAATCAGTGCCCATCAGTAACGCCTGTCAGTGCCCTAAACAGATGCCAATCAGTGCCCATCAGTAATGACTGTCAGTACCTCATCATCAGTGCTGCCTATCAGTGCTGCCTATTAGTGCCCATCAGTGCCATCTATTAGTGCCCATCAGTGCTGCCTGTCAGTGCCCATCAATGCCGCCTATTAGTTCCCATCAGTGCCACCTATCAGTGCCCATCAGTGCTGCATATCAGTGCTGCCTATTGGTGCCCATCAGTGCTGCATATCAGTGCAGCCTATCAATGCCCATCAATTCTACATATTAGTGCCTCCTCATCAGTGCCCATCAGTGTCACCTTATCAGTGCCAACTCATCAGTGCCCATCAGTGCTGCCTGAATAAGTGCCCATCAGTGCAGCTTCATCAGTACCCGTCAGTGAAGGAGAAAACTAAATTTTAAAACAGAAATGAAGAAAAACTTAATTTTTTCAAACATTTCGGTATTTTTTCGTTTGTTAAGCAAAAAATAAAAACCCCAGTGGTGATTAAATACCCCCAAAAGAAAGCTCTATTTGTGGGAAGAAAATGATAAAATTTTAGTTTGAGTACAATGTTGTATGACCGCGCAATTGTCATTCAAAGTGTGACAGCTCTGAAAGCTGAAAATTGTCCTGGGCAGGAAAGGGCGAAAGTGTCCTGTATTGAAGTGGTTAAAGCATTTTTAGTAAAAATAGAACATGAAAAATTGCAAAAACCTCAGACATAACAAAAAGTTAAAATGACAACGTTGTCAAAACCAGACAAGAAAGCTGCTGCAGACACCCACACATATCACACATCCACCATACACTCATCCAATCCGATGGTTGAATCAAAGAAGCACTAGTGCAAGTGACTGCAGATGGAGTATAATGTGGTTTAACCACAGTTAGCCAGTCGATGACTTCAATGGTAGTACAGGGCCAGACATGATGTGGAGTATATGAGGGATAGATGGATGGGGTCTGCTGAAACAGAGTCAATCAGTGGTGCATTTGCATAGTGCAGCCATAGGTACCTGTGAAGGCAAAATGGAATCTGGGCACCAATGTTCTTAATGGTAGCCAAACAGCTAACCTGGCTGTGTAAAGATGGACTGTGAGCGGGTGAATGGGTGCAGATAGGAGCGGTGTGCATGAAGTATATGTATATGTGGGAAACACTCAACACATAAGACAGCTCTCCTTCTCAGGCCATGCCCCAGATGCGCTTTGACCCCCCCTCCACCCACCACTGTGATTAAGCCCCCGTGGGCGGGGTCAAACATTTCAGGGGGTCGTGGCCTGCAAAGGAGAGCTGTCTGAGGCCATTTCACACTGATACTCATACTTTGGTCAGGCTGGGAGTGTGTCTGTCTTTGTATATAATGAATCTATCCCTGGGGAATGAGTGAACACGGATGCCGACACCCCGATCTGGGAGGACCAGAGGAGATGGTTTTCTCTTTGCTTTGAGGGGCACTCCACATTTAACCATAGACCACTGACCTAATATGTACTAAGAGCAGTGCCTGCCAAGCATAGATAATCACACATTGCTCCCCTGTTGTAGGATCCCAGCACTATCTCCATCTCTATCTTAATCTCCTAGCTTCCTCTTTCACTGACCTGATGCCTTTCCTTCAGATGATGTGTGGAGTTAAATGCCAGGCCTGTCCAGCTCATATAGTGGGGCCTGGTCATTTTTATCTGACCTCTCACGTGCAAAGCCACTTCTTTGTGAGAATATTAACTCCCCTCTCCTCTTATAAAACATGGGGGAATGTTTGGCAAAATTCCTCCTCGAAGTGAGCAGTGTCCAGGGTCCCAGAAGAGGGTCCCAGAAGAAGTGAGCAGAAGAGGGTCACAGCTGTCACTTGAACCACTTCTCATGGAAATGGGCTCCAGTGGGCCCCTGAGCATTTGCATAAATGGTGCATCTATCCCTGCATGTTAACATTTCCAAGTGCCAGGGAGGTAACTGTGTAGTTCACTTCACCACCTTGCAATCTACTTCATTTAAAATGGCTGTCAAAATATATATTAAAAATAATGGACTCTCTACAAATAGGACTCTAAAGCCCTGTACACACGATCAGATTTCCTATGGATTCTAATCCGATGGATTTTTCCATCGGAAATCCGATGAAGCTGACTTCCATCAGTCTTCCTACACACCATCAGTCAAAAATCCGACCATCCCAAACGCCGTGACGTAAAACACTCCGACAAGCCGAGAAAAATTAAGTTCAATGCTTCTGAGCATGCGTCGACTTGATTCTGAGCATGCGTGGGTTTTGTGTCGGATGGAGTTCCAGACAGACGATCGGAATTTGCTATCGTTTTTTTTCCCATCGGATAGATTTAAAACATGTTCTATTTTTTCTCACCGATGGAAAAAAGACAGATGGGGCCCATACACAATCGGTTTGTCCAATGAGAAAAGTCCATCGGACTGTTTTCATCGGTAAAACCGTTCGTGTGTACACGGCATTAAAGTAATTGTAAAGTCTCTTTTTGTTAGGTAAATGGAATGAATGGAATGAATTTGCACAGTCAGCCCGGATCCTCCTCTTCTCGGGTCCCTTTTCGGTGCTCCTGGCCCCTCCCTCCTGTTGAGTGCCCCCACAGCAAGTAGCTTGCTATGGGGGTACCTGAGCCGCAGGTCCCTGTGTCCATTCAGACACAGAGTCGCGGCCCGCCCCCACCCCTTTCTCTTCTCATTGGCTGACTGTCTTTGATTGACAGCAGCGGGAGCCAATGTCACCGTTCTACTGTCTCAGCCAATAAGGAGGGGAGTCCTGGGCAGCCGAGACATTCCTACAACATTGCTGGATTTAGAGGGGGCTCAGGTAAGTATTAGGGGGGCTGAGGGGGGCTGCTGCACACAGAAGGCTGAAGGATCTCAAGAATCTAAATCTATCTATCGATCTATCTACATGTATCTATGTAACTATTCTTTCTATCTGTAATTGTTTTTAATATCATAACAATGGGATAATTTTACACTATGAAAGCATTAACCTAATGTTATGTACTGTATATTCTTCTCCAATATATTAAGGTGCAAGTATATCTATCTATAACTGTATAATATATATATATATATATATATATATATATATATATATATATATACATACATATATTAGTTATAGCTTATTAGTCATTGGTGGACTCTATAAGCTTTAACCTTAAAGTATCCAAGAATAGTGACATTTTATAGAATCGCTATGTTGCTTCTGGTCCACATATGTCCATGCAACTGTTATGCCTACCAACATCTGTAAATGACTTTGTCCTTTTTTCATTTATTTCTCTGCTTCTTCATTGTAATGTCTTTCCCCTGGAGTCTCAGGTTCGAAGTTTTCCCTTTTGTAAAATCTTGACAGGTGCCTAATTGAATGATGAATGTCCCTTTATTATACTGTAATTGAACTGCCATCCCTGTGATTGGTTTGTGGGATGCTCCATTCCTCATCAAGCACTGCAGGGGGTTCGGTAGCTGGCAGTCTGGGCCTACACTCCATCTGTCTAATCATATTTATCCCTTCCTTGATTTCTGAATGAAGTAATGCTGGGGGGAAGGAAAGTCATCATAAATTATGATAATTCAGTGTTGTTCTCACAATAAGTATTTCCTATTGTTATATGCTTGCGATTGGCATTGGGAGACACTTTGCTGTCATGGCGGTCTGACCTGCTAGACTCTCAAAGAAGATTAATGGCCTTTACCTGAGTGACAGAAGAGGGGGTTGTGGGTCATTCATCATAGGCTGACATATGTCATTCAATCAGACAGATACTTTACTATTGCCCTGCAAGCAGAGTTATTTTTCTGCCGCTTAAGCAGGGAGTTTAATAAAATGGCAGAATTAAACTCATTCTTTGTAAAATGCCTGTCAGATGAAAATAAGAAAATCAATTCTTTACATGATATGGCAAACAAACTGGCTGGGGCTCTAAATTAAATTTCGTCTGCATTGAATTCTAACAAGGTTTCTCATGAGGTATGTATAAGATTCTACATAAAAGGTCAATGCGTACGCAGGTGCAATTATTTCTAATTACAGTATTCCCTGATTGGATACCAAAACAATTACAGCAGAAGAATTTAAGATGTGTGATACTAAGTATTTCTGATCTATTCAAATCAAATATATTACAATTACAGTATTATTTGTCTGTATTTTTAGGCTTGAACAGAAAGTCAAGGCTACATATAAATATGCAGGTTGGTTTCAACTCATTTCCAACTTAAAGAGATCTTCTCTTCCCTCGGTTCACCTATTAGTAGCAGCATGGCTCTCACACTACTCCTAGGTTTGACCATCATTCAATGGACCACATGGCTTTAACTTGAGTTTGAAATGGTGCCTGTTATGTCAGTGTTTTGTCTCAGAAAAGGAAAATAGGGTATTGAAATAGGTGTTTTCTTGTTTTTTAGATGCTCTAAATTGATGATGTGTGCCCCACCGGTAAGTTCTTTGTTACTATTCCTGGTAATTCTTTGGGGCTTGACACTCTGAAATCTTATACTATTAAATTTCTCCACTCTGTTATGCCTCACAATGCTTAATTCAACCCTCTTGACAAGCTAAAGTTTGTAAATTTGTAATGCAAGTGCAGGAATAAGAAACGGTACCAAAAGATAGGATATGCAACAAAAATGGAAATTGAAGAACCACACCACTGCTAAGAAAATACAACTGTATTCCAATATAATTCTGGGGGACAATCCAAAAAGTAGCCAACACGTTTTGTGGGTCCAAAAATGCCCCCTTCATCAGAAATTGATTGGAATGTGATTAGGCTAGAAGTGAACTGGACCTTTTTTCCATTTTCCTCAACTGGAAGATAGAAGATGACAATCACAGAATCCAGTTGTGTTCATCTAGAAGGAGCAACAATCTAATCCCCGTAAGTTACCCTCCCCCCATTTATTAAAACAGGAAAGAAAACATGTGCCAACTGCTACTGTCCCCTCTTAGAAAATCAGTGCTGTCAGTTGGTGCCAATCCTGTTTATCATCTTGCTCATTGGCCTCTGAACTCACATAAACCAGAACTAAGCAGTGAGAGTACTTTACTGGCAACTACAGCGGAATTGGATAGTGACAAGTGGAAAGTGAAATAGTAGTTGGCAAGGTTTAGCTATGACATTAGGAAAAATTAGACCTCAGTAACACAATGAAATGAAATCAGAGAGGGGCACAGAAGATACACTTCTGCTCTTTGGCAGATTTTAAAGGTTTGAATACGAAAAAAGGTCACTGTAATGTTCTGTATATATGGTACTAATACAAACTTATAGATGTTTATAAGGATATTATAACTCAACAACGTTTTCCATGACCTTATAACAGCAGAATAGTGGAGGCTAAAGTGCCAATGTTCATTGAGCTTTGAATTACCCTCATGTGTCATTATTACCTAGGTAAGTTGCACATTTTCACATTTTGCTATGTCTGGGGCCACATGTGTTATGCTGTAAAATACATAAGATGTGGCCCAGGCATAGCAAAATGTGTAAAAAAAGAAACTTCATAGAAACTTCACTGGTACTCAGCAGCACATGACAATCATCACAAATGAGGGTTAATCTCTCTAGTGGGGACACAGGGAGCAGTAAAAAATCTGAAAGAGGTTCTAACCCTTCAACACTCCATCAAAAAATTATAAGCAAATACAGTAGTTTGATCTTTAACCACTTGCTGCGCTGTCAATGGAAGTCCTCGGGTTGCAGTGGTTATACAGGGATAATGCGTGCACCTGCAGGCATCATCCCAGTATGAAAATTTACAGCCGTCGATTCCCTTTTCAGCAAAAGGAATTTCAGTGGCTGAACAGATACTCAATCACTTCTGCGGGAGGCAGCAGAAGGTCCCAACCCCCTCCTGCCGCTGCCTTTTTCCGGGCTCTTCCCTTCCTGGAGCTTGTGAGCGATGCGACCAATGGCGACGGCTGCACAGAACAGAGAGAGAGGAACTGAAATTGTTCCCCCCTCTCTAAAAAACAGGAAGCATCTAAGAAACAGTAAGCATTGAGTATGTCGTCACTTCCGGTTCCGCCTTTCTGTTTACCTGGCCATTAGCGGCCAGGAAAGCAGACGATTAGATCGATCTGTATCTGATCAGCTGCATTGGAGGTCAGAGGAGAGATTTGGGGTCTAATAGATCCCAGATCTTTCCATAAAGGGGACCTGTTACGGCCCATGCTGTCACAAGAAAAGTTGTTCATTGCTTGTGATAGCAATAAAGTTAATACAGAATTTTTTTTAAGACAGCGTTAATAAAGTTTTGTATTAAATAAACAATAATAATAATAAAAAAACGGCCCAGTTTATCCTCATTTAAAGTTCCAAAACTGCCAAATATTTTTTTCTAGAACTATAGGGATGGAGGCACACGGTCGCATCAACATTTCTATCATTCCATAATATTAATCTTATGCTTTATCTCTGCAATACACTCCTAATTAGTCCCTTTTTTATTCATTATTTGGCCATTTCCCCAATCTGGCTGGTTCGCCTTGTTGTTCCTCATCTAACGATGTCCCTTTAATGCTTGCTGACACATGCGCACTGGCGGCCATGGCCATGCTTGTTCATTGGGCCTTACCTGACTTGCCGCGTTCGGGAGCTGTGACGCTCGCTGTTGACCTCTGTCCCGCTCTGATCTGACGCAGGGCGGGCGGGGAGTCACCACCGCACATCAACAGGTTTGCTTACCACGCCTGAATGTGGCATCCATGCTGGACGCCTCACCCGGCGGAGTGATATACATCAGCTGGCGCACTGGGAGGAATGTGGTTGGCGCCTCTCGTCTGGGTGATTCGCCTCCTGGCCGGCGGCGTCGGCCCCTCCTCTCCTCCCCCATTGGCGCCACGGCATCTCGTAGGGGGTGTGTACATGGGGGTAGCGGCTATATAATGACTTCCTCCCTCGATGGGTCTTTCATATCACTTCCCAACTAGGAACAACACACATCACGCATTTGCTCTCATCTATCAGTAACAGGTAATTTCCTCGCTCCCACTTTTTCATTTCTTGTTATCTTGGGTTATTGCTGCTCTCTTGTTCCATCTGCATCTTTCCTACACTTAAGCTATCACTCCACTTATTCATCTCAATATTTTTCCTTCTTCTTTCCTTCCATTTCTTTAAGCACCTTTCCACACAGCCTCACTCTCATTACCACACCTTAAAATCCCTTTTCTTTCTCTTTTCCCCCTTTTTACACCAGTCATTCATTGTGGTTTTTATTTTTCCTTTTGTGTGTTTTTTTACACTAGGTTCCCCTCGGTGGGGTTCCCTCCATCACATTCCGATTTGGCAAGTCATACACCTTGACCCCTCTTGAGGTTGGTCGTCTGCGTTGGCCGCTGCCGCACTACCATGCACCCTCAGCTCCCGTCTGCGACTTTGTTGTTGGGTCTGACAATTTCATGGCCGTACCGCCACGGCACGTCTGAATATGTAAGTCCTTGGGCTAAGTGCACACTCGGGGAAGTGACCACCCCTTGTCTGCACTTGTTCATCTTTTCCATTTTCTTCCCCACCTCTTCTTACTTTTAGATTATTGATATTCCCCTTTCTATTCCTAGATGGTTACCACGGTTTACTCCTGATGAGGGGCATTAAAGCCCTGAAACGCGTAGAGTTTACAACTGCCGCAAAGTGTACCTACCTATTCAGATGTTACGAACGTTCCTATTATCAATTTATACCTAGCAATATTTTTCTAATGTTTTTTATGGCTATCTACCTTTATATACTTCATATGCATTGTATTTTAAAATGATTATTATCTCATGTATCTGTATATATATGGAGTCCTTGTTGGAACAAATAATCAATTTCTACTATATGCTATTAGGTTCTACCTCTCTGTCCAAAGTAATTTTGATTTATAGCAAAATGCATAATATTCAAAAATGCAACTATGACAATTTGAACCAATTAAAGTTTGTGTTTATCCAACATGTCTATCCTGCTTCCGTGTGCTTCATGCAAAGTCCCGCCCCATGCTCCTCTTTTTTAATTACTACTCAGGAATGGAGGAGGGGACTGAACGGCCCCGTTTATCCTCATTTAAAGTTCCAAAACTGCCAAATATTTTTTTCTAGAACTATAGGGATGGAGGCACACGGTCGCATCAACATTTCTATCATTCCATAATATTAATCTTATGCTTTATCTCTGCAATACACTCCTAATTAGTCCCTTTTTTATTCATTATTTGGCCATTTCCCCAATCTGGCTGGTTCACCTTGTTGTTCCTCATCTAACGATGTCCCTTTAATGCTTGCTGACACATGCGCACTGGCGGTCATGGCCGTGCTTGTTCATTGGGCCTTTCCTGACTTGCCGCATTCGGGAGCTGTGACACGCGCTGTTGACCTCTGTCCCGCCCTGATCTGATGCAGGGCGGGCGGGGAGTCACCACCGCGCATCAACGGGTTAGCTTACCACGCCTGAGTGCGGCGTCCATGCTGGACGCCTCACCCGGCGGAGTGATATACATCAGCTGGCGCACTGTGAGGAATGTGGTTGGCGCCTCTGGTCTGGGTGATTCGCCTCCTAGCCGGCGGCGTCGGCCCCTCCTCTCCTCCCCCATTGGCGCCACGGCATCTCGTAGGGGGTGTGTACATGGGGGTAGCGGCTATATAATGACTTCCTCCCTCGATGGGTCTTTCATATCACTTCCCAACTAGGAAAAACACACATCACGCATTTTCTCTCATCTATCAGTAACAGGTAATTTCCTCGCTCCCACTTTTTCCTTTCTTGTTATCTTGGGTTATTGCTCCTCTCTTGTTCCATCTGCATCTTTCCTACACTTAAGCTATCACTCCACTTATTCATCTCAATCTTTTTCCTTCTTCTTTCCTTCCATTTCTTTAACCACTTAACGACCGCCCACTGTAAATATACGTCAGCAGAATGGCACCGACAGGCAGAATCACGTATATGTACGTGATTGCCTTTGTATAGTTGGGGTGTCCGATCGGACCCCCCTTCTTTACAGTGAGCGGTCGTTTTACCTTCGGGAGCGATCCGGCATGAGGGGACGGCCGTTCGATTCCGACCACCCCCTCTCGATCGCTCCCGGCAAATGAGAGAGCTTCCCCTGCCTGCCAGGAAGGAGGAAGTGATGTCATCTCTCCTGGGGCGCTCACATATACCGAGCGCCGTACAGGAGAAGATGCAGGTTAGTACACAAAACAGCACACTGACACCAGGACACATAGGCACATAAATCGCCCCCCCCAGGCCCCCCCAGACACCCCCAGATCACCCCCCAGCCCCCCCCAGCCCCCAGTCACAGTGTCACTGATTGCAGTGACCATTTATTTAGTGATCACTGCAATCAGTGACATTTGTGACTGTAAAAGTGTCACTACATTAAGTTTTAGGTCCAGTGTAGCCCCCTAACCCCCCCTAATAAAGGTTTAACCCCCTGATCACCCCCCAGATAACCCTTTCACCCCCTATCACCACTGTCACTAAGCAATCATTTTTCTGATCGATGTCTTAGCGTCGGTGATGCTGATCGGTAGCCAGTAATTTTTTTTAGGTTCGCCGCAGGTTTTTATAGCGTCGGGTACCCCCATATATTACCTAATGAAGGTTTAACCCCCTTGATCGCCCCCCAGGTAACCCTTTCACCCCCTATCACCACTGTCACTAAGTTATAATTTTTCTGATCGATGTCTTAGCGTCGGCGATGCTGATCGGTAGCCAGTAATTTTTTTTAGGTTCGCCGCAGGTTTTTATAGCGTCGGGTACCCCCATATATTACCTAATAAAGGTTTAACCCCCTTGATCACCCCCCAGGTAACCCTTTCACCCCCTAGCACCGCCGTGGCTATGCGATCATTTTTCTGATCGATGTCTTAGCGTCGGTGATGCTGATCGGTAGCCAGTAATTTTTTTTAGGTTCGCCGCAGGTTTTTATAGCGTCGGGTACCCCCATATATTACCTAATAAAGGTTTAACCCCCTTGATCGCCCCCCCAGGTAACCCTTTCACCCCCTATCACCACTGTCACTAAGCGATAATTTTTCTGATCGATGTCTTAGCGTCGGCGATGCTGATCGGTAGCCAGTAATTTTTTTTAGGTTCGCCGCAGGTTTTTATAGCGTCGGGTACCCCCATATATTACCTAATAAAGGTGTAACCCCCTTGATCACCCCCCAGGTAACCCTTTCACCCCCTAGCACCGCCGTCACTATGCGATCATTTTTCTGATCGATGTCTTAGCGTCGGTGATGCTGATCGGTAGCCAGTAATTTTTTTTAGGTTCGCCGCAGGTTTTTATAGCGTCAGGTACCCCCATATATTATCTAATAAAGGTTTAACCCCCTGATCGCCCCCCAGGTAACCCTTTCACCCCCTATCACCACTGTCGCTAAGCAATCGTTTTTATGATCGTTGTCTTAGTGTCGGTGATGCCGATAGGTAGCCAGTAATTTTTTTTTAGGTTCGCCGTCAGGTTTTTATATAGCGTCAGGTACCCCCATATATTACCTAATAAAGGTTTTAACCCCCTAATTGCCCCTAGTTAACCCTTTCACCAGTGATCATCATATAAGTGTTACGGGTGACGCTGGTTAGTTAGTTTGCTTTTTATAGTGTCAGGGCACCCGCCGTATATAACCCAATAAAGGTTTAACCTCCTGATCGCCCGGCGGGTGATATCAATTAGGTTTTAGCGTCAGAGAGGGTCTGCGTCACACCCCAGGCAGCGTCAGGTTAGTGCCAGTAGCGCTAACACCCACACGTGAAGCATACACCCCCCTTAGTGGTATAGTATCTGATCAGCTCAATATCTGATCTGATCAGATCTATACTAGCGTCCCCAGCAGTTTAGGGTTCCCAAAAATGCAGTGTTAGCGGGATCAGCCCAGATACCTGCTAGCACCTGCGTTTTGCCCCTCCGTCCAGCCCAGGCCACCGAAGTGCAGTATCGATCGATCACTGTCACTTGCAAAACACAACACACATAACTGCAGCGTTCGCAGAGACAGGCCTGATCCCTGCGACTCCAGTGCTGTAGGAGGTAACTTCACCACCACAGTTAAAAAAAAAAAGCATATATGCCGAAGCATTGGGGCAGCAGGAGCGGAGGAGCGATTTTGCTCCTAATGCCGCGTATATACGGTCGAAATTCCGACGGAGGCTTGCCCGTGGAAAAGTCTGACCATATGTACGCGGCATAACTTTTGCGAGAAGATGCCCCCATGCTTCGGCATATATAAATGGTGCATGTATGCCCATCATTAGAAGTGGGTGGATGAAGGGCGGTATTCTAATGGTGAGCATACCCACCGATCAATCTTTTTTTTTCATTCAGCCAACAGGCTGCATGAAAAAAAAGATTACAATACATGTCCAACAAGGACCAGCAACATACTGGTATGTTGCTGGACTTTGAATGTTTATACCAGAATGATGCCTGCGGGTTTAGGTATCATCTTGGTATCATTCTTTTCAGCCAGCGGCCGGCTTTCATGTAAAAGCAATCCTAGTGGCTAATTAGCCTCTGGACTGCTTTTACAAGCAGTGGGAGGGAATGTCCCCCCCGGATATAAAAAGCGCCATTGGGAAATTGGGAAAGCATTTTATCACACCGATCTTGGTGTGGCCAGATGCTTTGAGGGCAGAGGAAAGATCTAGGGTCCAATAGACCCCAGTTTTTTCAAAAAAGAGTACCTGTCATTACCTATTGCTATCATAGGGGATATTTACATTCCCTGAGATAACAATAAAAGTGATAAAAATAAATAAATATGGAAGCAACAGTTTAAAAATAAAATAAAAAAGCAAAATTAATAATAAAAAAAAAAAAAAAAAAAAAAAAGCACCCCTGTCCTGCCCTGCTCTTGCCCAATGGCGAACGCAAGCGTCGGTCTGGCGTCATATGTAAACAGCAATTGCACCATGCATGTGAGGTATCACCGCGAAGGTCAGATCGAGGGCAGTATTTTAGCAGTAGACCTCCTCTGTAAATCTAACGGGGTAACCTGTAAATGCTTTTAAAGGCTTTTAAAAATGTATGTAGTTTGTCGCCAATGCGCGTTTGTGCAAAATTTTAAAGCATGTCGTGTTTGGTATCTATGTACTCGGCCTAAGATCATCTTTTTTATTTCATCAAACATTTGGGCAATATAGTGTGTTTTAGTGCATTAAAATTAAAAAAAGTGTATTTTTTCCCAAAAAAATGCGTTTGAAAAATCGCTGCGCAAATACTGTGTAGAAAAAAAAAATGCAACACCCACCATTTTATTCTGTAGGGCCTTTGCTTTAAAAATATATATAATGTTTGGGGGTTCAACATAATTTTCTTGCAAAAAAAAATATGTTTTCATGTAAACAAAAAGTGTCAAAAAGGGCTTTGTCTTCAAGTGGTTAGAAGAGTGGATGTAAGCTTCCTAATGTTGTGTATAAAATGCCAGAACAGTTCAAAACCCCCCCCAAATGACCCCATTTTGGAAAGTAGACACCCCAAGCTATATACTGAGAGGCATGTCGAGTCCATGGAAAATTTTATATGTTGACACAAGTTGCGGAAAAAATAATTTTTTTTTTTTTTTTTTTTGCACAAAGTTGTCACTAAATGATATATTGCTCAAACATGCCATGGGCATATGTGGAATTACACCCCAAAATACATTCTGTTGCTTCTCCTGAGTACGGGGATACCACATGTGTGAGACTTTTTGGGAGCCTAGCCGCGTACGGGACCCCAAAAACCAAGCACCGCCTTCAGGCTTTCTAAGGGTGTCAATTTTTGATTTCACTTCTCACTGCCTATCACAGTTTCGGAGGCCATGGAATGCCCAGATGGCACAAACCCCCCCCCAAATGACCCCATTTTGGAAAGTAGACACCCCAAGCTATTTGCTGAGAGGTATTGTGAGTATTTTGCAGATCTCGCTTTTTGTCACAAAGTTTTGAAAATTGAAAAAAAAAAGAAAAAAAAAAAATGTTCTTTCTTCATTTTCAAAAACAAATGAGAGCTGTAAAATACTCACCATGCCTCTCAGCAAACAGCTTGGGGTGTCTACTTTCCAAAATGGGGTCATTTGGGGGGGGTTTTGTGCTATTTTGGCATTTTATGGCCTTCAAAACTGTGATAGGTAGTGAGGAGTGAAATCAAAAATTTGCGCCCTTAGAAATCCTGGAGGCGGTGCTTGGTTTCCGGGGTCCCGTACGTGGCTAGGCTCATAAAAAGTCCCACACATGTGGTATCCCCGTACTCAGGAGAAGCAGCAGAATGTATTTTGGGGTGCAATTCCACATATAACCATGGCATGTGTGAGCAATATATCATTTAGTGACAACTTTTTGTAATTTTTTTTTTTGTCATTATTCAATCACTTGGGACAAAAAAAAAATATTCAATGGGCTCAACAGGCCTCTCAGCAATTTCCTTGGGGTGTCTACTTTCTAAAATGGGGTCATTTGGGGGGGTTTTGTGCTATTTTGGCATTTTATGGCCTTCAAAACTGTGATAGGTAGTGAGGAGTGAAATCAAAAATTTGCGCCCTTAGAAATCCTGAAGGCGGTGCTTGGTTTCCGGGGTCCCGTACGTGGCTAGGCTCCTAAAAAGTCCCACACATGTGGTATCCCCGTACTCAGGAGAAGCAGCAGAATGTATTTTGGGGTGCAATTCCACATATATGGCATGTGTGAACAATATATCATTTAGTGACAACTTTTTGTATTTTTATTTTTTTGTCATTATTCAATCACTTGGGACAAAAAAAAAATATTCAATGGGCTCAACATGCCTCTCAGCAATTTCCTTGGGGTGTCTACTTTCTAAAATGGGGTCATTTGGGGGGGGTTTGTACTGCCCTGTCATTTTAGCACCTCAAGAAATGAGATAGGCAGTCATAAATTAAAAGCTGTGTAAATTCCAGAAAATGTACCCTAGTTTGTAAACGCTATAACTTTTGCGCAAACCGATAAATATACACTTATTGACATTTTTTTTACTAAAGACATGTGGCTGAATACATTTTGGCCTAAATGTATGACTAAAATTGAGTTTATTCGATTTTTCTTATAACAAAAAGTAGAAAATATCATTTTTTTTCAAAATTTTCGGTCTTTTTCCGTTTATATCGCAAAAAATAAAAATTGCAGAGGCAATCAAATACCATTAAAAGAAAGCTCTATTTGTGGGAAGAAAAGGACGCAAATTTCGTTTGGGTACAACATTGCATGTCCGCACAATTTACAGTTAAAGCAGCGCAGTGCAAAATTCTGAATTCACCTCTGGTCCTTTAGCTACCAAATGGTCCGGGGCTTAAGTGGTTAAGCACCTTTCCACACAGCCTCACTCTCATTACCACACCTTAAAATCCCTTTTCTATCTCTTTTCCCCCTTTTTACACTAGTCATTCATTGTGGTTTTTATTTTTCCTTTTGTGTGTTTTTTTACACTAGGTTCCCCTCGGTGGGGTTCCCTCCATCACATTCCGATTTGGCAATTCATACACCTTGACCCCTCTTGAGGTTGGTCGTCTGCGTTGGCCGCTGCCGCACTACCATGCACCCTCAGCTCCCGTCTGCGACTTTGTTGTTGGGTCTGACACTTTCATGGCCGTACCGCCACGGCGCGTCTGAATATGTAAGTCCTTGGGCTAAGTGTACACTCGGGGAAGTGACCACCCCTTGTCTGCACTTGTCCATCTTTTCCATTTTCTTCCCCACCTCTTCTTACTTTTAGATTATTGATATTCCCCTTTCTATTCCTAGATGGTTACCACGGTTTACTCCTGATGAGGGGCATTAAAGCCCTGAAACGTGTAGAGTTTACAACTGCCGCAAAGTGTACCTACCTATTCAGATGTTACGAACGTTCCTATTATCAATTTATACCTAGCAATATTTTTCTAATGTTTTTTTATGGCTATCTACCTTTATATACATCATATGCATTGTATTTTAATATGATTATTATTGCATGTATCTGTATATATATGGAGTCCTTGTTGGAACAAATAATCAATTTCTACTATATGCTATTAGGTTCTACCTCTCTGTCCAAAGTAATTTTGATTTATAGCAAAATGCATGATATTCAAAAATGCAACTATGACAATTTGAACCAATTAAAGTGTGTGTTTATTCAACATGTCTATCCTGCTTCCGTGTTCTTCAGGCAAAGTCCCGCCCCATGCTCCTCTTTTTTAATTACTACTCAGGAATGGAGGAGGGGACTGAACGGCCCCGTTTATCCTCATTTAAAGTTCCAAAACTGCCAAATATTTTTTTCAATAATAAAAAAAGTTAAGGGGCCCCCGTCCCCCCGTGCTTACACGCAAATGCGAACGCATTCGTTAGTCCCGCACGCATATGTAAACAGTGATCACATCACACATGTGAGGTATTGTCACAAATGTCTGGACAGTGCTGATTGGCCCTGTGCTGATCACATTCACTTTCCCAAGAAAAAAAAACTTTCTAGCCATACACACCAAACTGAGCATGTGCAGTTTCCCCAAGGCTCTGTTCTATAAAGAGATGGTTTGGGGACAGTGCAAGAAGGGGAGGATCAGAGAAGACAGGATCAAACAGCCTTTTTACACAATGCAGAGGATTAACTCTTTAGGTTCCACAGTGAGTAAAACAAGCATGCTTTACTGCATATACAGACTGATTTTATTATTGTGGGTTTAGTAACACTTTAAAGTAGTTGTAAAGGCACAAGGTTGTTTTACCTTCATGCATTCTATTACACACGACCGGTTTTCCCGTCAGAAAAACTGCGATGAGAGCTTTTGGCCGAGAATTCAGACCGTGTGTATGCTCCATCTGACTTTTTCCCACAGGAAAACTGCTGGAAAAAAAAAGAGAGCAGGATCTCTTTTTTCCCCTTAGGAAAAATCCTAGCGGGAAAACCGTTCGTCTGTATGCTTTTCCGACGGGAAAAAAAACGTGCATGCTCGGAAACAATTAGACGCATGCTTGGAAGCATAAAACGTCATTTTGTCGGCTCGTCGTAGTCTTTTAGGCCACCGCGTTCTTGGCAGTCAAAAGTTCACCGGACTTTTGTGTGACCGTGTGTATGCAAGGCAGGCTTGAGAGGAATTCCGTCGGGAAAACCATCGTTTTTTTTTTTAGACGGGAAAACCGGTCGTGTGTACGAGGCATCACAGTATGTCCTGGCACTCGGTTCTAGAACACTTGCTCGAGCACCCAATGTTGGTATCAAACCTCAGACCAGTGTGGTGCCTGCAAAGATTAATGCGAAGACCTATCCCCGCTTCCTGCTTCTGGTCATGTGACAAAAATGACCAATGATACAGAGCCACAAGGAAAGTCAGGAAATAGACTCCTTTAGTGTGCTTTGAGCTCCCCTACTAATCTGAGATCTGAATGGGGTTGTAAAGGAGGGAAGAAAGCAGTTGTGAAAAGGTAGTCATCATTTGCACATAATTATCATTTAATGTTATATTTTAATAAATATGAAAGGTCTCTAACCCATAAAAATATTTTCATTCTCACCTTAGAATGTAAACATTACGCTGGACACCAATTTTTTTTCAAAAGTTTTGCTTTCTGAAAATCTTTTGGTGAATACAATTGACCCCTTTAAACTAAAGACAAATATATTTAGAATGACCGTATCACATAGGAATCTTGAGAAATTTAAAGGGGTTGTAAAGGTAAAAAAAAATTCACCTTAATGCATTCTATACATTAAGGTGAAAAAACATCTGACAATACCGGCTCCCCCTGGCCCCCCGTTTAGCTTACCTGACCCCTTGAAAGTCCCGCGCTCGCCCCCCCCCCCCGACATCCTCTTCGCCGCTCAGCCTGGCCATTGATTGGTTACAGTGGATGGATTGAAAGCAGCGCAGCCATTGGCTCGCACTGCTGTCAATCACATCCAATGACGCGGCGCGCCGGGGTGCGGGGCCGAGTGATACAGTGAGCGGCTAAAGCCGCCGGCTGTATCGCAGGAGTGCGCCCGCAATCACTCACCACCATGCTCGCTCGCTCGCATATAGGTGGTGAGTGATTGCGGGGAGGAGCCAAGACAGCCGCCAAAGGACCCCAGAAGACGTGGATCGGGGCCACTCTGTGCAAAACGAGCCGCACAGTGGAGGTAAGTATAACATGTTTGTTATTTAAAAAAATAAATAAAAATATTTAGTGTTCCTTTAAAATAAAGAGGAGCTTCAGTGAAAGACAAAAAAAAAAAACTTGCAGCAGCCACATGTATTGGTGATGACATTTAGCCCAGGTTCACACTGGGGCTACGGGAGTGAAGCCGTGCGAGTTCAGCTGAACTCGCACAATTTCACTCCCGCTTGTCAGTCCCGATTTCGGCCACGATTACAGGGACATCTGTGCAGGTTTCTGCACAGAAGTCAATGTAAATCGCGGCCCGAAATCACAAAAAGTAGTACAGAAACTACTTTTTGAAATCGGTGCAGCGCCGCAGATGCGGCGTCGCACCGATTAGGACGGTGCCATTGCCCGCAATTTGCGGCAAATATCGCCGATTTGACAAATGCGATTTGACATGCTAAATCGCATGTCAAATCGCACCAGTGTGAACCAGGGCTAAAAGGAAGTTTATTTGAAAATACAGGCTGTAGTTTTCATGTAGTGATTAATAGCACACTGCTCACCTGTGATATTTTATGTAAGGGCAGGTGAAGCCAGTGGCTGTTTATTCCAGGATATGCTTAACACACAGAAAGACAGACTGACACACACACACACCCTCAATGTCACCTGCAGTTATGATCATACAATGATGGAGCTCTGTCATGCAGGCGGCAATGTGCTATCCCCCAGCCGATGCACTCCACACTGCCCCCCTTCCCCCCGGGGATGATTCCTGCTTCCCATTCTCTGTAGTGTTAGTGCTTTTGAGTGATTGGAGGATCAGCTTACCTGACCCCTTGAAAGTCCCGCGCTCGCCCCCCCCTACATCCTCTTCGCCGCTCAGCCTGGCCATTGATTGGTTACAGTTGATGGATTGAAAGCAGCGCAGCCATTGGCTCGCACTGCTGTCAATCACATCCAATGACGCGGCGCGCCGGGGTGTGGGCCGAGTGATACAGTGAGCGGCTATAGCCGCCGGCTGTATCGCAGGAGTGCGCCCGCAATCACTCACCACCATGCTCGCTCGCTCGCATATAGGTGGTGAGTGATTGCGGGGAGGAGCCAAGACAGCCGCCAAAGGACCCCAGAAGACGTGGATCGGGGCCACTCTGTGAAAAACGAGCCGCACAGTGGAGGTAAGTATAACATGTTTGTTATTTAAAAAAATTAATAAAAATTATTTAGTGTTCCTTTAAAATAAAGAGGAGCTTCAGTGAAAGACAAAAAAAAAACCTGCAGCAGCCACATGTATTGGTGATGACATTTAGCCCAGGTTCACACTGGGGCTGCGGGAGTGAAGCCGTGCGAGTTCAGCTGAACTCGCACAATTTCACTCCCGCTTGTCAGTCCCGATTTCGGCCACGATTACAGGGACATCTGTGCAGGTTTCTGCACAGAAGTCAATGTAAATCGCGGCCCGAAATCACAAAAAGTAGTACAGAAACTTCTTTTTGAAATCGGTGCAGCGCCGCAGATGCGGCGTCACACCGATTAGGACGGTGCCATTGCCCGCAATTTGCGGAAAATATCGCCGATTTGACATGCGATTTGACATGTCAAATCGCATGTCAAATCGCACCAGTGTGAACCAGGGCTAAAAGGAAGTTTATTTTAAAATACAGGCTGTAGTTTTCATGTAGTGATTAATAGCACACTGCTCACCTGTGATATTTTATGTAATGGCAGGTGAAGCCAGTGGCTGTTTCTTCCAGGATATGCTTAACACACAGAAAGACAGACTGACACACACACACACCCTCAATGTCACCTGCAGTTATGATCATACAATGATGGAGCTCTGTCATGCAGGCGGCAATGTGCTATCCCCCAGCCGGTGCACTCCACACTGCCCCCCTTCCCCCCCCCCGGGGATGATTCCTGCTTCCCATTCTCTGTAGTGTTAGTGCTTTTGAGTAGAGTTGAGCGGACACCTGGATGTTCGAGTTCGACGGGTTCGGCCGAACTTCGGAAAAAAGTTCGGGTTCGGGACCGAACTTTAACCCGAACCCGGACCCCGAACCCGAACCCCATTGAAGTCAATGGGGACCCGGACTTCTAAGGACTAAAAAGGCTCTAAAAAGGCTCTAAAAAGGTAATGGAAAGGGCTAGAGGGCTGCAAATGGCAGCAAAATGTTGTTAAGAGCATGGCAAGTGCTCTGCAAACAAATGTGGATAGGGAAATAACTTAAAATAACATCAAAAAAAAAAAAAAAAAATTATAATCTTGACCTAGGAGGACGAGGTCCATATGGAGTAGGAGGTTGAAGTGGCGGTGGATGTGGCTGTGTAGGTGGAAGCGGCGGTGGAGGAGGACGAGGTAGCCAACACTGATTCAAAAATACAACAATGGCTGTGTAATGCCGGTGATGTGTCGAATTCTGTCCCCCGTCAAATAGTGTCCACCCTGTACTGCGCTTGCTCAGTATGTAGAACAAGGGGATTTCTAAAATCTCCCAAGACGAACGGCGCCTGCGTGGTGAGTTCAGGTGAAGGCCTCACCATCCGTGGTTCAAGACGAGCCAAGTGAGGCCGTGCCCGAAGCGTGGCGATCGAACCGAGCCCGTGAGGGGCCCTATTACTATGTGCTACCGTATGTCCACTTGGATGGTGGGGCTTGAACCTGCACTCACAGCGCAGGCGCCGTTCATCTTCGGAGATTTTGTGAATCTCCTTGTCCTCTGTACTGCGCAAGCGCTGCGCCTTCGCAGTATGGGCCGGACACAATCCGATGGCCGGACAGTTTTTGTCACAACACCGGTATACATGTCTATTCTGCACAAGGTACGGACAAGTCCTGTGGGATCCATGCCTGGTTCATTTTAATGAACGTGAGCTTGTCAACATTGGCTCTGGACAGGCGGCTGCGCTTGTCTGTGATAACGCCCCCTGCCGTGCTAAATACACGTTCAGATAATACACTGGCTGCAGGGCAGGCCAGCACCTCCAAGGCATAAAGGGCAAGCTCAGGCCATGTGCCCAATTTTGAGACCCAGAAGTTAAAGGGGGCAGACCCGTCATCCAGTACGTGTAGGCCTGTGGACACATACTGCTCAACCATGTTGGTGAAATGCTGCCTCCTGCTAAGACGTTCCATCTCAGCTGGTGGTGCTGGTTGTTGTGGCGTGCTGACAAAGCTTTTCCACATTTCAGCCATGCTAACCCTGCCTTCTGAGGTGCTGCCGGTGCCCCGGCTGCGTTGGCGACCTCTTCCTCCTCCTCTACCTTCGCCTTGTGCTTCCACCGTGCGCCCGCTGTCAGGTGGGAATGCCACCAGCAGCGAGTCTACCAGCGTGCGCTTGTACTCGCGCATCTTACGATCCCGCTCCAGTGAGGGAATTAAGGACGGTACGTTGTCCTTGTAACGGGATCCAGCAGGATGGCCACCCAGTAATCAGCACCAGTTAAAATGTGGGCAACTCGGCGGTCATTGCGGAAACACTGCAGCATGTAATCGCTCATGTGTGCCAGGCTGCCCAGAGGCAAAGAAAAGCTGTCCTCTGTGGGAGGTGTATCGTCTGTGTCCTCTGTATCTCCCCAGCCACGCACCAGTGATGGCCACGAGCTGGTCTGTGTGCCACCCTGCTGTGAAAATGCCTCCTCCTCCTCCTCCTCCTCCTCCATCTCCTCCTCCACCTCGTCATCCTCCAGAACTGTTCCCTTTCCGCCGGACAATTGTGTACCTGGCGTTTGTTGGTGCAGGAACCCACCCTCGTAGCCACTTGTGAAAGACTGCCCTGAAAGCCTTTGAAATGATCCCGCTTCCTCCTCCTCCTCCTCATCCTCCTGTGCCACATCCTCTTCCATCATCGCCCGAAGCGTTTTTTCAAGGAGGCATAGAACTAGGATAGTAACGCTAAGAACGGCGTCATTGGCACTGGACATGTTGGTGGAGTACTCGAAACAGCGCAACAAGGCACACAGGTCTCCCATGGAGGCCCAGTTATTGGTGGTGAAGTGGTGCTGTTCCGCAGAGCGACTCACGCGTGATTGCTGCAGCTGAAACTCCACTATCGCCTGCTGCTGCTCGCACAGTCTGGCCAGCATGTGCAAGGTGGAGTTCCACCTTGTGGGCACGTCAGATATGAGGCGGTGAGCAGGAAGGCCGAAGTTATGCTGCAGCGCTGAGAGGCGAGCAGCAGCAGGGTGAGAACGCCGAAAGTGCGCACACACAGCCCGCACTTTCTGCAGCAGCTCTGGCATATTGGGGTAATTTTTAAGGAACCTCTGGACCACCAAGTTCAGCACATGCGCCAGGCAAGGGATGTGCGTCAAACCGGCTAGGCCCAGAGCTGCTACGAGATTTTGCCCATTATCGCACACCACCAGGCCGGGCTTGAGGCTCACTGACAGCAACCACTCATTGGTCTGTTGTTCCATGTCCCTCCACAACTCCTGCGCGGTGTGGGGTTTTTCCCCCAAACAGAAAAGTTTTAAAACTGCCTGCTGTCGTTTACCCCTGGCTGTGCTGAAGTTGGTGGTGAAGGTGTTACGCTGACCGGATGAGGAGGCGGTAGAGGATGAGGAAATTTTGTCCCCCACTTGGTTGTGCAGGGAAGGGATGGCTCGCCTGGAAAAATAGTGGCGGCTGGGCACGACGTACTGTGGGACAGCCAATGCCATCAGGCTTTTAAAACTCTGCGTCTCCACCAGACGGAATGACAGCATTTCAAAGGCCAGAAGTTTTGAAATGCTGGCATTCAGGGCCAGGGATCGCGGGTGGCTAGGGGGGTACTTCCTCTTCCGCTCCAATGTTTGGGAGATAGAGAGCTGAACGCTTCCATGGGACATTGTGGAGATGGTTGGTGACCCAGGTGGTAGTGTTGCTGGCAGATGCTCTGTTTGCGGGGTGGCAGGTGCCACTGTCACTACAGAGGTGGATGAAGAGGCCGAGACTGCAGCAGAAGAGGAAGCAGGAGGAGCCAGAGACCTTTCTTGGTTTTTGTGGTGTCTACTCCACTGCAGCTCATGCTTTGAACTTAGATGCCTGGTCATGCAGGTTGTGCTCAGGTTGAGAACGTTTATGCCTCGCTTCAGGCTCTGATTGCACAGCGTGCAAACCACTCGTGTCTTGTCATCAGCACATTGTGTGAAGAACTGCCACGCTGGGGAACTCCTTGGACCTGGCTTTGGTGTGCTCGGTCCCTTGCTGCGTTGGGCAGTAGCAGACATACTGTCTAGCTGACAGACTCTCCGCTTTTGCACCCTGCTACCTCTTCTGCTGTGCTGGTGGCTCTGTGCGACCACCGCCTCTTCCTCCAAACTACACTGGTCACCTGCATAAAGTTGATTCCATGTGGGGTCGAGGACCTCATCGTCCTCCACATCATCTTCCACCCAGTCTTCACCCCTGCCCTCCTTGTCTGTCTGCACAATTGCGAAAGCAGCAGCAGTTGGCACCTGTGTTTCGTCATCATCCGAGACGTACTGCGATGGTCCTCCCATGTACTCATCATGAAACATAAGTGGTTGGGCATCGGTGCACTCAATCTCTTCCACTTCTGGGGCAGGGCTAGGTGGATGGCCCTGGAAAACCCTGCTAACAGAGTCATCGAAAAGCAGAAGAGACTGCTGCATGATTTGGGGCTCAGACTGCTTGGCTGATTTGCAAGGGGGTGAGGTGAAAGACTGATGGACATGGATTTCAGGTACCAACTCTGTTCTTTCATCAGAAGAGTGGGTGGGAGACAATGTGAAGGAACCCGAGGCACTGTCAGCAACCCAATCTACTATTGCCTGTACTTGTCCTGGCCTAAACATTCGTACAGCCTCATTAGGCGCGACAAAATACCGCCGCAGGCTCGGTCGCCTACTCGCACCTGAGGAAGGTGTTTCACTTGTGCGTGTATCTGGCACAGATCCACCACGTCCTCTCTCTGCAACAGGAGCTCCACCAGCAGCACCACGACCGGGGCCACCACGTCCCTTTGACCTTCTCCTCATATTTTCAAAATTTAGGATCTTGCCCTAAATGGGTGTTTTTGGAAGCGCAGAACACACCCACAGTACGTAACCGCTGAATCGCACAGCTACAGAACTGCAGAAAATGCTATTCAAAAAAAATGTTTTTTTTTAGTATAGCACAGTAGGAGAAAACTATAGAGAAATTGTTTATTTCACACACCTTAAAATATGTATAACACACTGCAACCTTTTTTTGGTGCCACTAAATGGCGTTTTTTGGAAGCGCAGAACACACCCACAGTACGTAACCGCTGAATCGCACAGCTACAGAACTGCAGAAAATGCTATTCAAAAAAAATGTTGTTTTTTTTAGTATAGCACAGTAGGAGAAAACTATATAGAAATTGTTTATTTCACACACCTCAAAATATGTATAACACACTGCAACCTTTTTTTGGTGCCTCTAAACGGCGTTTTTTGGAAGCGCAGAACACACCCACAGTACGTAACCGCTGAATCGCACAGCTACAGAACTGCAGAAAATGCTATTCAAAAAAAAATTTGTTTTTTTTAGTATAGCACAGTAGGAGAAAACTATATAGAAATTGTTTATTTCACACACCTCAAAATATGTATAACACACTGCAACCTTTTTTTGGTGCCACTAAACGGCGTTTTTTGGAAGCGCAGAACACACCCACAGTACGTAACCGCTGAATCGCACAGCTAGAGAACTGCAGAAAATGCTATTCAAAAAAAAAATGTTGTTTTTTTAGTATAGCATAGTAGGAGAAAACTATAGAGAAATTGTTTATTTCACACACCTCAAAATATGTATAACACACTGCAACCTTTTTTTGGTGCCACTAAACTGTGTTTTTGGAAGCGCAGAACACACCCACAGTACGTAACCGCTGAATCGCACAGCTACAGAACTGCAGAAAATGCTATTAAAAAAAAATGTTGTTTTTTTAGTATAGCACAGTAGGAGAAAACTATATAGAAATTGTTTATTTCACACACCTCAAAATATGTATAACACACTGCAACCTTTTTTTGGTGCCACTAAACTGCGTTTTTTGGAAGCGCAGAACACACCCACAGTACGTAACCGCTGAATCGCACAGCTACAGAACTGCAGAAAATGCTATTAAAAAAAATGTTGTTTTTTTAGTATAGCACAGTAGAAGAAAACTATATAGAAATTGTTTATTTCACACACCTCAAAATATGTATAACACACTGCAACCTTTTTTTGGTGCCACTAAACGGCGTTTTTTGGAAGCGCAGAACACACCCACAGTACGTAACCGCTGAATCGCACAGCTACAGAACTGCAGAAAATGCTATTAAAAAAAATGTTTTTTTTTTAGTATAGCACAGTAGGAGAAAACTATATAGAAATTGTTTATTTCACACACCTCAAAATATGTATAACACACTGCAACCTTTTTTTGGTGCCACTAAACGGCATTTTTTGGAAGCGCAGAACACACCCACAGTACGTAACCGCTGAATCGCACAGCTACAGAACTGCAGAAAATGCTATTCAAAAAAAATGTTGTTTTTTTAGTATAGCACAGTAGGAGAAAACTATAAAGAAATTGTTTATTTCACACACCTCAAAATATGTATAACACACTGCAACCTTTTTTTGGTGCCACTAAACGGCGTTTTTTGGAAGCGCAGAACACACCCACAGTACGTAATCGCTGAATCGCACAGCTAGAGAACTGCAGAAAATGCTATTAAAAAAAAAATGTTGTTTTTTTAGTATAGCATAGTAGGAGAAAACTATAGAGAAATTGTTTATTTCACACACCTCAAAATATGTATAACACACTGCAACCTTTTTTTGGTGCCACTAAACGGTGTTTTTGGAAGCGCAGAACACACCCACAGTACGTAACCGCTGAATCGCACAGCTACAGAACTGCAGAAAATGCTATTCAAAAAAAATGTTGTTTTTTTAGTATAGCACAGTAGGAGAAAACTATATAGAAATTGTTTATTTCACACACCTCAAAATATGTATAACACACTGCAACCTTTTTTTGGTGCCACTAAACGGCGTTTTTTGGAAGCGCAGAACACACCCACAGTACGTAACCGCTGAATCGCACAGCTACAGAACTGCAGAAAATGCTATTAAAAAAAATGTTGTTTTTTTAGTATAGCACAGTAGAAGAAAACTATATAGAAATTGTTTATTTCACACACCTCAAAATATGTATAACACACTGCAACCTTTTTTTGGTGCCACTAAACAGCGTTTTTTGGAAGCGCAGAACACACCCACAGTACGTAACCGCTGAATCGCACAGCTACAGAACTGCAGAAAATGCTATTCCAAAAAAATTGTGTTTTTTTAGTATAGCACAGTAGGAGAAAACTATATAGAAATTGTTTATTTCACACACCTCAAAATATGTATAACACACTGCAACCTTTTTTTGGTGCCACTAAACGGCGTTTTTTGGAAGCGCAGAACACACCCACAGTACGTAACCGCTGAATCGCACAGCTACAGAACTGCAGAAAATGCTATTCAAAAAAAATGTTGTTTTTTTAGTATAGCACAGTAGGAGAAAACTATATAGAAATTGTTTATTTCACACACCTCAAAATATGTATAATACACTGCAACCTTTTTTTGGTGCCACTAAACGGCGTTTTTTGGAAGCGCAGAACACACCCACAGTACGTAACCGCTGAATCGCACAGCTACAGAACTGCAGAAAATGCTATTCAAAAAAAATGTTGTTTTTTTAGTATAGCACAGTAGGAGAAAACTATAAAGAAATTGTTTATTTCACACACCTCAAAATATGTATAACACACTGCAAACTTTTTTTGTGCCTCTAAACTGCGTTTTTTGCAAGCGTACATTAAAGTGCAATTTTTTTTTTTTTTGCCCTAAACGGGTCTTTTTTTGCACGAGCAAAATAAAATGCTTTTTTTTTTTTTGCCCTATGGGTCTTTTGGAAAAGAGAACAATAAAGTGCCTTTTTTTTCCCCCTAAAAGTTAGATTTTCTCTGACACTGGGCTCATGGCAGTGTAAAAAGACTGCACTGCAACACAAATAGGTAAACCTATGCAGATCGCTGATTTTAATCTCTGAATCTGGACTCCTATATAATATTCTCTGTCCCTGAAAGCACCAACACAGGAACCTGGCCCTACACTACACTATCTCTCTATCTTTTCCCTCAGATTGTAGAATCAGGACTACCTCTTCTATCTTTCTATCTCTCTCTAAAAGCAGCAGCAGCAGACTAGATCCTCTCCCTATCTATTCTGAAGCAGAGTGTCATGTGTGCTGTGTGCCTCTAGCTTATATAGAAGCTGGGTCACATGTTGCACTGACCAATCACAGCCATGCCATTAGTAGGCATGGCTATGATGGCTTCTAAGGGCACACCAGCTAATCAAAAGGTGATTGGCTGGCCCCTGAAGCATTTCTAAATGCGTTATTAGATTGCCGAACCCGAACCCGAACCCGGACTTTTGGGCAAAGTCCGGGTTCGGGTTCAGGAAAAAGCTAAAGTTCGGTACGGACCCGAACTTTACAGTTCGGGTTCGCTCAACACTACTTTTGAGTGATTTGAGGATCATTCTTCCTCCCTCACAAGGGCCGGACATGCCTCTCTGGCCTTCTCCTCAACCCACTGGACACGGCTCTCTGCCCTCCTCTCCCACCCTCTTCCTCCCTCTCAAAGACTGATCCATAGCCTCTGGGCAAGCCTCTTTGCCCTTCTCCCCCATTCTGTCCTGCCTTCTGAAGCATGGAACTCTCAGGAGAACAAAAATAAAGCTACCTGAAGACTCCTGGGATTTGTGACAAAGCTATCCCAGGAGTCAACAGGAGCACACACTACATCATTTGCCTAGACACTCAGAGCAGGAAGAAGACAGTAAAAATAAAATAAAAAAGGCATGTATAGATCTAAAAAAAAAATCTTTAATATCCATTAGAGTTTTAGGAAGAGGAAAGGATTCCAACAACAGCAACTTTAAAAATAGGCTTTACTTTTAATAACTAACATTTAAATAATGCATACTGTTTCTGACAAGTTGCATGAGTTCAACAGAGCTAAAATGTTTTGCTGCTGATTTTCATTTGTATTCAGTGTCCAGTGCATCTCTCTTCAGTGTCCAGCAAAAGTCAGCCAGTATTGATGAATCCCAGTTGCCCTGATACTGTTTTTCCATCGTGGCAATGTCCTGATGAAACCTTTCAATGTGTTTGTCCCTGACTGCACCTAGATTTTCAGGAAAGGAGTCGAGGTGTAAATGAAGAAAATAAATCGTCAATGACATGTTGCCCTTCATGGTCTTGTATGCTGTAAGAAGTTTGTCAACCAGCTGAATGTAGTTTGGTGCTCTGTAGTTGCCAAGAAAATTCTCAACATCCTTGAATGCTTTCCAGGTGATTTTCTCTGGCCCCGCTAATAGATCTTCAAACCGCTTGTCATTGATGATGTATCTGATCTGTGGACCAACAAAAATGCTTCCTTAATCTTGGCATCAGTTAATTTTTGAAATATTTGTCTCAAATAACAAAAATCTTTACCTTCCTTGTTCATTGTTTTCATTGTGATGTATGTGCCATGTTTTTCTGTTCTGGAACCAAATTCTTTCAGAGGTCACTTTTCTTTAAAATCGAACGTGATTCTTTTGCACCTCTGTCCCATTCGTAAATGCAACAACAATACTGGGTATATCCAAGCTGCATTCTAAGCAGCAGAACCACTACAATTAGATCTTCACAGATATTCCAGTTGTACTTGGTGTACTAAATGCACTTTAACAACAGTTCCATGTTTTTGTATCATGTAACAAGACAGCCCTGAGGCTTAACACTGATGAATCAATAAATAGATGTAATAAACCGTAAGTTGTTAACCTCTGCAAAATATTTTGTTAAATTACCTTGGTAGCTTAAAAAAAAAAGCTTTCTAAACTGGTGAAAGCAAATGCCATCTTGAACCCAGTAGCTCTGCTTTTAATTTTGACAAACCCCAAGTCCTTGATCAGGTTTTTCAATTCTGAGTCTGACTATGTTATGAAATAAGGCTCACCAGATACAATTCAAAATCCTGATCCTCACTGTCCATGCCTGGTGGGTGCATTGCAACATCTTTGTCTGTTTCATCTAAGTTTAATTTTTCTGGTGTATTTGGTATACTGATAGATTGTCATCATGTGACATTGGCTAAAGGAAGATTGGGGTATTCAATGTATTTCTTATTTTTAGCAAAGAAATCAGCAACATTAGTCAGACAGAAGTAACAGCGTGTCACGTCATCATTCTTTTCTCACTATTTCATCAGGTCAGTATAGTCATTGTGCATCTTTTAGGCTTAAGTTTAAAGAGAATCTTCAGTCAGATGTGCCAAAATTGGAAGTCAGCAGCTACGAAACCTGAGCTGACAACTTGACAGTTAACTCTCCAAGGATCCAGTGCTGTCCTCACCCAGGCTAATTCTGCATTGGTCTTTGCGTCCTTAACACCGACGTCTTAACTGTGGGCAGCTGGCTATGATTGCTTGCGTCTTTACAGCCGGCTGCCCACTGCACATGCATGAGCCACGCTGCACTTTGTAAATGGTCCTGCAGCCTTATGGCACCTATTACCTGTCTCAGAAGGTTGTGGGCAGGGAGGGGGGGGTGAATTTCCGTTCAGATCACCTAGACGATCAGGGCAGAAGTGGAATCGGGTACCTGTCAAAACTAGGTACACGCTCACCCAAACAAAATAAAAAAATTATCCAAATGTGGCAGGGGAGTGGAGGAGGAAAAGGAAAAAATGGAACTTCCCCTTTTTGGTGAAGTTCTGCTTTAAGTGTAGCAGAACATATCACAGCTGTTCGGATATTAGAGGGACATTTCTGCTGTCACCAGTCTTCCTATAGCAAGTCTATAACAGGCTTACTGGTTATGTAAATGACCTGTACCATTAGCATATTCTGGAAGGAAGAGGCTTTGCTCTCCTCAGAATATAATAGCTGGATAGAGTTTGGATTGAGGGTACCATAATATGGGCGTTTATTTTATTTGAATATTGTTCAGTAGAGAGGAATGACTGTCTTTTATGGTGTGACTGTATTTAATAAAATTAGAAAGTTTTATATACACGATTATGGTATATGTATCACATGTAAAGCCCAGCACTATGTGATTGTATATGAATTCTAAAATCTATATGTGTTGGTAAATCTACTTGTGCCAGGATAAAATACTATTTAAGCTGAAGCTGTAAAGTGGAGGCAAACATTTGGAGCATTTTTTTCAATTGTGGGGTTATCTTGATGGGCTGTTGCTAGGTGTGATTGTTGTGGAAGATAGCAATAAGAAGTTGTTTTGCCTCTATTTTTGCAATCACTTTTTGAAATGCAACCACTGGGTAGATATATTGAAACAATTTACCATTGCTGCATATGGATATTGATTTAAAAAACGTTTTTAGAATTAGGATGTTTTTAGCAATAATGTTAACTAAATATGTATCCAAACAGGTAGAGACTGATCAAGGTATTGTTTAGGTGCTACCCTTTAGATATTAACCTGTACCAGATATTATGACCCTACAAAGGTACCATTCCATATAAAACATTTACCGAATAAGAAAAAAAAATGAGGTGGGACTTTACATGTACCTTGCAGGGTCTAATAAATACACACACCAAATAGGCTTACAAAAAATAAACAAATCTTTAATTTCCATATACAAATGGTTAGCTTTAAAAAAGTTGGATACAACTGGTTAAAACCACAGTTACTGTAGAACTATCCAGGATGTGCTGGTCCTGGCGGAAGAATCGAGAAAACTGGCCAGTTGGTATGTGTATTTATTAGACCCTGCAAGGTACATGTAAAGTCCCACCCCATTTTTGTTCTCATTCGGTAATTGTACCAGATATTAGCTATGGCTTATGATTTCTGTAATCTGGGATATGCAGATGATACCACAGTAATGACAGAAAGTGAAGAATAACCAAAGAGTCTCTTAATAAAGGTGAAAGAGGAGAGCACAAATAGAAGGAGAAGAAATGGAAACAGTGACAGATTTTATCTTCCTAGGCTCCAAGATAACAGCAGACAGTGACTGTAGCCATGAAATCAAGAGACACTTGCTTCTTGGGAGGAAAGCAATGGCAAACCCAGACAACAATACAAAAAGCAGAGACATCACCCTACCGACAAAGTACCGTATAGTCAAAGCTATGGTATTCCCAGTAGTAACCAATGGCTGTGAAAGTTGGACCATAAGGACGGCCGAATGCCAAAGAATTTGTGCTTTTGAACTATGGTGTCGGAGAAGACTCTTGAAAGTCCCTTGGATGGCAAGAGGATCAAACCAGTCAATCCTGAAGGAAATCAACCCTGAATATTCACTGGAAGGACAGATCCTGAAGCTGAAACTTGAATACTTTGGCCACCTAATGCGAAGAGAGGACTCATTGGAATTGTATCATTGTATCATTGGAAAAGACCCTGATGCTGGGAAACATGGAAGGAAAAAGGAGAAGAGGATGACAATAAACAAGATGGATAGATAGAAATATAGAAAAACTGAGAATTGATGGGTGGACTAGATCTGCCAACATCCTATGTATCATCAAAGCAGGGATTGCCGCTCCAAACAGACTCACCCCTATAGGGAAAAAACCTCTCCAGGAACCGAGGGTGCTGGCAATGCACAAGGCAGTGGAGAAAAAAAAGAGGATATCTGGACAGCCGCACTCCAATCCAACGTGGCTTTTATTGGAAAAATGTGATAAAATAAAACAGGCACTACATGTCACAGCAATGAAATAACAGGGACATCTAACGCGTTTCACACTTAGAAGTGCTTACTCATAGCTAGTGTTCATACAAAATATGATCCAACATATATAGAAAAGTACTGGTACAAACATGTGATCAAAGCGCAGGTGGTAATTAGCATGATTGAGGGCTGGAGAAGCACTACAATCAAAGCCAATTATTTCCTGCTGTGGTCAAAGATAAAAAACCTTTATATAAATGTGTCATGTGTATTTAAACAAGGCTAAATATATGTGATTGTAAATGTGTTAAACCCATGGGTGGACAATTTATAGTAATAATAGTAATGGTATAGAGAAAACATATATAGACATGTAACCATAATGGTATAATGCAGTGTTGGAATAAATAAACATTGACTAAGTTGACAACGTGAACTAATATATTAAAGGGCAAATACATATGGAGTGGAGATCTTTAAGTGAATGGATAGTCCCGTTATAAGCGACTATCCTTTAGCCCGATGTGCATCCATACCACAATATACCAAAGACCATAAATGTGACCAAAGTCTTTAACCTGTGAAAGAATGTGTTAATGAGACTAAATGGTCTACTAAGTGCAGAACTAAAGTGAAAAAGAAAAGGAAAAGAAAAAAGAAGAAAAGAAAAGAAAAAAAGGAAAAAAGGAGGGGGGGGGAAGGGAACACAAAAAAACAAAAACAAAAACACAAACATGTGTATATTCATTAGTGTTAATATCCATGTGATATATGTGCACTCAATAATGTGACATAGTATAGAATGTCGATTGATATTTATGTTTTTATGTTGTACTTATTTTTATTTGTATTTTAATTTATTATATGGATATGTATTCTACTATTATCTTATGTAATATCCATTTAGTCCATGTTATATCGCGATTGTCAATGTGTAGCGATCTTGGAATTTGTGGTTGTAAATTGAGGATACTTAGTATTAAATTTAAGTTATTCATTGTGAGTATTGATGGTGTGAATAGAAATTGTTTACTATGAGTGTTCCCAAATATGGATTATATTATTTAATTGATAAAGTATTATATTTTATTACACATTTTTACAACTTGGAATTTGCGAGTTGTATACAAACCCGTGTGCAAAGAATGACGGGTACGTAAGCCCATAGTGAATGCATCCTCCAACAGATGCCGGGGTATACACGGGTCTGTATAGAGATTGCAAAATGTCCAGTATAGCAAAGTGATCTGACGTATGGTGGAAAATATTAGTTGTTGAAAACAAAAATATGTAAATAATGAAGCAATGTATGTGTAAATGGATGACGCACCGAGGCTAGAGAACAAAAACTGAAAAACGAGAAACTTGAAAGATTGAAAAGTTGAAAAGTTGAACAGGCATGTATTCATGGATGGTGTACTGAGGATATTTCTTATGTATGTACATTGTATGCATAGTTGCATGTGCACATATGCATGTGTATATATGTTGTGACAGAGCATCCCAGAGAGAGCCTGGGAAAGTCCTATTCGGGGTTTATACATCTCCCAGGCTCCTCTCATATACATTCAGGGATCTCTGAGCCAGGGTCCAGTTCAGGTGTTGGTTCTCTCCCACAGGTTAATTAAAAGCTCACCTGAGCAGACAGCCTTTGCTCAGCCTGGGAAACACAGACAACGTTGGTTTGTGAGAGCAAGAAGGTTGGTAAAACTTGTTACTCTGTGAATGTGGAAGCTGACAAGCGTTAGGCTTGTCCAGCCTGGTAGTGAGGGCCTGTACATACTGTGTAGTTAGAGCCGAGACACGGCTAGGCTTTTGTTTAGCTATTTTTTCTTCTGTTTGTTTTCAGCACACTGTACAGCACCTGTCATTAGACTTTGTATATAGCACCAATAAACAACACTGTTTTCACTGGTCCAATGGACTTGGTATCTGTGCCTGCTCATCCCAGGGAGTTTTTGTACCCGCTAGCTGCCCCCCAGGTTACATATGGTGGAGGCTGCGACCAGCTGTAGTAAGTTACTACTTAAAAGGCCAGTACCTAAAGTGACAACATGGAGGACCTCCTCAAACAAATGGTGTTGGCAAATGCCGCGTTGCAGCAAGCAAATGCTGCACAACAGCAAACTAACGCTGCATGGCAGCAAGCAAACGCTACACAACAGCAAACTAACGCTGAATTGCGGCAAGCAAACGCTGCACAACAGCAAGCCAACGCTATCGCACAGGAGCAAACCAAGGTGCTGTTCCAACAGATTGGTGCTGTACAGGAGCAATCGCAGAGGCTGTTTGAACAGCTTGCCACTGCTGCAAAAGCGGATAGGAAAACCCTTACTGAGGTTTTGGAGACGCTAGCACAGGGGTCACCTGCGATAATGAAGGATATTGGAGACAAGCCCTCAACCATCCATGTGGGTCGCTTTCTTTCAAAGATGACGGCAGATGATGATCCAGAGGCTTTCCTACTAACATTTGAACGGACCGCTGAGAGGGAAGGTTGGCCCCAAACCCAGTGGGCAGGACTGATCGCCCCCTTACTTTCTGGAGAAGCGCAGAAGGCCTACTATGATCTGGAGTCAGCAGAAGCGGGAGACTATGAGAAGGTCAAGTGGGAAATCCTGGCACGACTTGGCGTTACCTTGGCTGTTCGAGCTCAGCGGGTCCACAGCTGGTTCTTCCAAGAAAAGAGGCCCCCAAGATCGCAGATGTTTGATCTGATCCACCTGGTGCGGAAATGGCTACAGCCGGAGTCCCTGTCTGCGCCACAAATAGTGGAGCGTGTGGTCATGGACCAATTCCTGAGGTCACTGCCAATTCCCCTGCAGAAGTAGGTGAGTCAAGGAGACCCCAAGTCAGCAGACAACCTGGTGGAGCTCGTTGAGAGGTACTTTGCTGCAGAGAACCTGGTCACCACCCCTACAGCCGCACGGACTTTCCATCCAAAACCACGGTCTCCCCAGGCAACCGGTAAGACTGTTCCAGGGGAAGTGGGTGGTAAGCATGGCAAGGAAATAGGGGGGAGGAATTTTGGTGCCAGGACTGAAGTTTGGCGGCCCAAGCAAGGGAAGCCACTGCCTGTCAGCAAACCAGATTGGGGAAACATCAGGTGTTTTCGTTGCCAAGAACTGGGACATGTTGCAGCAAACTGTCCATTAACAGATGAACCAATGCAGTGTGATCTATCTTTTAGAAGGCAGTCTATGTTTGCTGCCGTTTCATGCGCTGCAGTGCCAAATGTGGGAAAACACATGTGTCAAGTGACTATTAATAATAAGCCTATTACGGCCTTGCTGGACTCAGGAAGTCTAGTTACTTTGGTTACAGCTGAGATGGTTGAAACTGTGAATTTTCATGCAAAAAAGTTGCTGTGATCTGTGTACATGGGGATACCCGCGAGTATCCAATAGCCACTGTTCAGTTTAAAACTGGCTTAGGTACGGTGACCCATTCGGTCGGACTGGTGCCCCACTTGGTGCACGAGGCTATCATTGGTAGGGACTTCCCTAAGTTTTGGGAACTGTGGGATTGTCCCGACCCAGTCGCAGTACCTAACTCAGTCGCAGAGCCAGAACTCATGGCCATTACTGACCTTGTGAGTTCAGGGGACTCCTCTCAGGGCTCTCCGGGTGATCCTTTCTCAGTTATGGCAGGAGAGCTGGGGGAGCCTGAAGAAGTCCCCACAACCAGTAGAGCTGGACAGCCGTCTGCTGAATCTGAGCCTACGTTAGAGTTTACCGATCTAAATGTGCACAAGGAAAATTTTGGTACGGAACAGAGAAAAGACCCTACCCTTGCCAGGGCCTGGGAAAATGTGGTGGTGGTTGATGGGGTACCTGTCGAACCGGGGGACGGGCACCGTTTTCCATATTTCTGCAGCAATGAGGATTTACTGTATCGTGTATGTAAAACTAATGATGAAGTGGTTGAACAGTTGGTAGTCCCTAAGCTATACAGACGGGTGGTGTTGGAACTTGCCCATGGGCATTTGCTAGGAGGCCATTTAGAGGTTGATAAAACCACTGAAAGGGTGTTGCGCAGGTTTTACTGGCCTGGGATATGGAAAAATATCGAGAATTATTGTCAATCCTGTCCTATATGTCAGATGTCAGCCCCCCAACCCCACTTTCGAAGTCCGTTAGTGCCCTTGCCCATTATTGAAGTGCCCTTTGAAAGGATTGCCATGGACCTGGTGGGTCCACTCCCCAAATCTGCCCGCGGTCATCAACATATCCTCGTGATCATGGATTACGCTACCCGTTACCCCGAGGCCGTTCCCTTACGCACTGCATCTGCTAAAAACATTGCCAAAGAGCTGTTTATGGTGTTCAGTCGGGTTGGCATCCTGAAAGAAGTCCTTACAGACCAAGGTACCCCATTCATGTCACGAATAACTAGGGAGCTCTGCAAGTTATTTAAGGTACCTCAGTGTACCATCCTCAAACGGATGGCTTGGTGGAACGCTTCAATAAGACATTAAAGAGTATGTTAAAAAGGGTTGTTGATAAGGATGGGAAAAACTGGGACTTCCTGATACCTTACTTGATGTTCGCCATCAGGGAAGTTCCCCAGTCCTCTACGGGGTACTCTCCATTTGAGCTGCTTTATGGGAGACACCCTCGGGGACTCTTAGACATAGCCAAGGAAACTTGGGAGGGGGAGCAGACACCTCACAAAAGTGTTATTGAGCATATCGCTCAAATGCAGGATAGGATTGCAGCAATCATGCCGGTAGTAAAAGAACATTTACTGCAGGCCCAAGCAGCCCAAACTTCGTGTTTTCTCACCTGGTGACCGGGTCCTCGTGTTAGTTGCCACTGTTGAGAGCAAATTCCTGGCTAAGTGGCAGGGACCCTTTGAAGTAATTGAAAGAGTTGGGGAGGTCAATTACAAGGTGTATCAACCAGGTAAAAGGAAGCCCGAACAGATTTACCACATAAACCTGTTAAAGCCCTGGAAGGATAGACTGGCATTAACTGCCAGGTCTCTCCCGGTAACCCTTAAGGGTACTGAATCCCCTCTGATCCCTGAGGTCACGATTCCAGACACCCTGTCATGTTCCCAGAAACAGGAAGCTAGAGAGTTCCTGATAAGGAATAAAGAGAAATTTTCAGAGTTGCCGGGCACGACTTCAGCAGTTCAGCATGATATTGTTACTGAACCTGGGGTCCGTGTCAAGCTCAAACCATACCGAATTCCCGAAGCTAGAAGAAAGGACATCAGTGAGGAAGTTAAAAGGATGTTGGAGCTAGATGTTATTGAGGAATCCAATAGTGACTGGTCTAGCCCCATTGTATTAGTCCCAAAACCGGATGGCACTTGGAGGTTTTGTAACGACTTCAGGAAGCTTAATGCGGTAACAAAGTTTGACACATACCCAATGCCCAGGGTAGACGAGCTTATAGACCGACTTGGCAAGGCCCGTTATCTGACCACTTTGGACTTGACCAAAGGATATTGGCAAATACCCCTGACTGGTAGGGCCAAAGAAAAGACTGCATTTGTGACCCCGGAGGGGTCGTTTCAGTATAAGAAAATGCCTTTTGGGTTGCAAAATGCCCCTGCAACATTTCAGAGGGCTATGGACAGGACCCTAAGACCTCACCGACAGTATGCTGCAGCCTATCTGGACGACATAGTGGTGCATAGCACTGACTGGGAGTCTCACTTGCCCCGTGTCCAGGCTGTCCTGGATTCCCTTTTCAAAGAAGGGTTTACGGCAAATCCCAAAAAATGTGCCATTGGGCTAGAGGAAGCCAGGTATTTGGGCTACACTATTGGCCGGGGTGTCATAAAGCCCCAGGTGAATAAAATAGAAGCCATCCAGGAGTGGCCACGTCCTGCAAACAAGAAGCAGGTCAGGGCCTTTCTTGGCATTGCGGGGTACTATAGAAGATTCATCCCAAATTTCGCAACTATAGCTGCCCCACTGACAGACCTTACAAAAGGGAAAGCCTCCGTAATGGTGAAATGGTCTCCAGTAGCAGAAGAGTCTTTTCAAGTACTGAAGAAGGCTCTTTGTGCACAGCCAATCCTATACTCCCCCGATTTCTCCAAAAACTTTTTGGTCCAGACGGATGCATCTGATGTGGGTATCGGGGCAGTACTTTCACAGGTACACAATGGGGAAGAACACCCTGTGGTGTACTTAAGCAGAAAGCTCAATGACCATGAAAAGAAGTACGCAGTCATTGAAAAGGAGTGTCTGGCCATAAAGTGGGCAGTGGACGCGCTCAGGTACTACTTGTTGGGGCGCCAGTTTGAGTTGATAACTGACCATGCTCCCCTGAAATGGATGGCCCAAAAGAAGGAGACTAATAGGCGGGTGAACCGGTGGTTTTTGGCCCTACAAGACTACGCCTTTACAGTAAAACACAGGCCAGGTGTTGAGATGGGGAATGTAGATGCCCTCTCCCGTGTTCACTCCTGTTGGGCTACAGGTGTTCCAACCCTGGGGTTGAAACAAGGGGGGAGGATGTGTGACAGAGCATCCCAGAGAGAGCCTGGGAAAGTCCTATTCGGGGTTTATACATCTCCCAGGCTCCTCTCATATACATTCAGGGATCTCTGAGCCAGGGTCCAGTTCAGGTGTTGGTTCTCTCCCACAGGGAGACACGGCTAGGCTTTTGTTTAGCTATTTTTTCTTCTGTTTGTTTTCAGCACACTGTACAGCACCTGTCATTAGACTTTGTATATAGCACCAATAAACAACACTGTTTTCACTGGTCCAATGGACTTGGTATCTGTGCCTGCTCATCCCAGGGAGTTTTTGTACCCGCTAGCTGCCCCCCAGGTTACAATGTCCATTGAGCTCCCAAAACATGCGCGGGTCTAATGCATATGTAGATGGGAGATAATTACTTTAGAGTAAGCAGCCGGTAGCTGTTCCCTGATGCTGTGTCTCCATGTGTATGCATAAATACAACATATAGTAACTGTATCAAGGTATAAGTGTCCCCATACCTATATGGCCATAAATAAATAGTGACTCAAATAATAACGAAAGCCACATAGAAAATGGGAATAAAATCAGTAACGCTATTCGGGTATGTATAAAAAAGCTAAAATCTCAACAATGTCATACATGTTGGAAAGGAACTTTGTCCAAAATTAAACACTGAAACAACACCCCTTTCCAGATTTTCCAATATAATGTCAAAATGGAGATAAATAAATAAAAATGAAATAAAATGAATAACCCCAATTTGAAAGACTCGGGTAGTGCGGCATGGCCATAGAGGAAACCAGTGAATCGGCAGGCACAATGAATGTCAAAACCTACGTACATTCCTCAGTCCATGTCGTACCGTGTATGTGTGGAAGATGTCTAAACGACCAATCGAAGAGCTACACGGAAAATGCATGGAAGGGCCAATGTAAGTCCCCAGTATGGTGCATACATGCTGTAGACTGCCTACATATCAAAACTAAAAGACGAGAGAAAACTAGTAAAAAAAAAAAAAAAAGGGGGGAGAAGAACGCAACCGATGTTAGTATACTCCACGGATAAAAAAAATGGATGGATGAGAATCACAAACATGTACCTACATAAAGGTGCTGAGTAAATATATGTTCGTCCCTTGTGTGGAAAAACATGACCCCCACACCAGGGTTGGAGATGTGAATCTTATCCGCAGAAGTAATAAAATCTGCACTGAATGTGTTATGGATGGAGTGATTTGTATAAACAAACAATTATTACACACCCAAATATCCGCTCTGATGTTCCAATTAAATGTGGACATGTTTACAATACAAAAGACAGGGAGGAGCAGAGAAGGGTGTGTAATAAGCAGAACCTTATGAGAGACAGCACTGAGAGTTTATATGTATAAATATGGGTATACATGTGAATCCCGTGGGAATCTAATGAAAGAACCCACAATTATCAGTGGCTGGTGGATGTGGACCGTTGAGTGACCAAAAAGCTAGTGTATAGATATACACATAATGATAAGTATACCTGTATGGAGTACCATAGCCCGACCAATGGTCACCACATGTCAGCAATAATTTCACGAGAGGTAGCTTGAGGGTATAAGAGCAGTACAGCACAGAACCAGACAAAACGGAACAAAGCAAAGCAAAACAAAACAAAACAAAAGAAGCCAAAACTCCACGAACATGACAGAAAGAATACTGTGCAGGACAGGTAGCCAGACTATCAGATATAAATGTTAAGGATGTATACATCACAAACATGACAGAAAGGATACTGTGCGGGACAGGTAGCCAGACCATCGGATGGAGTTTATTGAGAATGTATAGATGGGAAATGTTAGTCATAATAGTGGGAAACATCCCATTCAAAATTAAGTCCAGCCGGAATTCTGGTGTGTAATGAAAAGATGTGAAATACCTCACGTTTGCACAGAATGCAGAATCTATTGCCAACTCTGGCAGGGGTGTTGACCTTCTCAACCCCCTGAATAGAGAGGCTAGACACATCTTTGTAATGAACTGTGTTCCAGTGGTTGGCTACATTGGTGTTATGGTTTTTCTCGATGTCATGGAGGTGGTCGTAAAGCCTGTCCCTAAGCCTACGGATGGTGCGTCCTACATATTGTATATGGCATATGTCGCAATTAATAACATACACAATAAATTTAGTATTGCAGTTAATAAACTGCCGAATCTCAAAATCTTTGTTTTTGGTGTAGGAATGTATCGTCTGACCAAGTTTGATATGTTTACAGTAATTACATCCCTTACATCCACATTTAAAGGTACCTCTGAATTGCAACCAATTGGAGCCCATACTCTTACTTTGAAACAAACTGGGCGAGAGACAACCCCCCAGAGTGGGTGCTCTTCGTGAAATATTTTAATGCCTTTATTTAGAATCTCGTGATATATGGGGTCATTGAGTAAGATAGGTAAATATTTGGTGACAGTTTGTCTAATTTGGTTAAATTCTGAGCTAAATGGAGTGGAAAAAACTGGGATGTTATTGAATGGTACACTTATATGATGGTTAGGCCTAGCAGTATTGTCCTGTAACAGAGATGTTCTAGGAATCGTGTTAACAGTTGACAGTGCTCTGTTAATGAGTTTGTCGGAATATCCTCTATTTTTAAATCTCTGTGACATTAGATCGGCTTCTATTGCATAGTCACGTTCTTTACTGCATAGGCGCTTAAGTCTCAAAAATTGTCCATATGGAACCCCTCTAACTCTATGGCTGGGGTGTGCAGAGTCTGCTCTTAACAGGGCATTCCCGGCGGTGGCTTTCATGTGAATGCTGGTAGCAACCACACCATTGTGACTGAAAAGTTTGATGTCTAAGAAGTCTATACAGTGTTGTTGCATATTGCCTGTGAATTGAAGATTGAATAAGTTGTTATTGAAGTAGGCAAGCCAAGATTCTATGTCGATGTCTCTGTCAGATGTTATAAACAGGAGATCATCTATGTAGCGACAGAAGAACTTGGTGTCAGCACGGCGGGGACTATCACATCCAAAAATGCGGGACCTCTTCCACAAACCCATGTACAGGTTCGCAAGGGAGGGCGAGAATTTAGCCCCCATAGAGGCCCCACATCTCTGGAGGTAGTACTCCCCGTCAAACATAAAGAAATTATGCGTGAGTAAATATTCTAATGATTGTAAAATAAACTCTTGCATAATTAGCGAAAATGTACCTGATTCTTTAAGAAAGACCGATATGGCATTGACCCCCAAATGGTGTGGTATACTGGAATAAAGGCTGGTTACATTGCATGTAACCCACCTATAATGATCCTCCCATTTGAATTCATTAAGTTTTATGAGAAGTTGTTTGGTGTCCCTTTAAAAACCCAGGGAGTTCGCATACCAAGGGTTGAAGCTGTCCATCGACCCACTCCCCTAAACGTTCGTTAAGGGAGCCTATACCAGCCACTATAGGTCTGCCCACAAGGGGGTCGAGTCCCTTGTGGACCTTGGGAAGGTGGTGGAACACCGGCATGATGGTCATCCATTTACACATACATTGCTTCATTATTTACATATTTTTGTTTTCAACAACTAATATTTTCCACCATACGTCAGATCACCTTGCTATACTGGACATTTTGCGATCTCTATACAGACCCGTGTATACCCCGGCATCTGTTGGAGGATGCATTCACTATGGGCTTACGTACCCGTCATTCTTTGCACACGGGTTTGTATACAACTCGCAAATTCCAAGTTGTAAAAATGTGTAATGAAATATAATACTTTATCAATTAAATAATATAATCCATATTTGGGAACACTCATAGTAAACAATTTCTATTCACACCATCAATACTCACAATGAATAACTTAAATTTAATACTAAGTATCCTCAATTTACAACCACAAATTCCAAGATCGCTACACATTGACAATCGCGATATAACATGGACTAAATGGATATTACATAAGATAATAGTAGAATACATATCCATATAATAAATTAAAATACAAATAAAAATAAGTACAACATAAAAACATAAATATCAATCGACATTCTATACTATGTCACATTATTGAGTGCACATATATCATACGGATATTAACACTAATGAATATACACATGTTTGTGTTGGGGTTTTTTTTTGTGTTCCCTCCCCCCCCCTTCTTTTTTCCTTTTTTCTTTTCTTTTCTTCTTTTTTCTTTTCCTTTTCTTTTTCACTTTAGTTCTGCACTTAGTAGACCATTTAGTCTCATTAACACACTCTTTCACAGGTTAAAGACTTTGGTCACATTTATGGTCTTTGGTATATTGTGGTATGGATGCACATCGGGCTAAATGATAGTCGCTTATAACGGGACTATCCATTCACTTAAAGATCTCCACTCCATATGGATTTGCCCTTTAATATATTAGTTCACGTTGTCAACTTAGTTCGATGTTTATTTATTCCAACACTGCATTATACCATTATGGTTACATGTCTATATATGTTTTTTCTGTATACCATTACTATTATTACTATAAATTGTCCACCCATGGGTTTAACACATTTACAATCACATATATTTAGCCTTGTTTAACCACTTAAGCCCCGGACCATTTGGTAGCTAAAGGACCAGAGGTGAATTCAGAATTTTGCACTGCGCTGCTTTAACTGTAAATTGTGCGGACATGCAATGTTGTACTCAAACCAAATTTGCGTCCTTTTCTTCCCACAAATAGAGCTTTCTTTTAATGGTATTTGATTGCCTCTGCGATTTTTTTTTTTTGCGATATAAACGGAAAAAGACCGAAAATTTTGAAAAAAAATGATATTTTCTACTTTTTGTTATGAGAAAAATTTAATAAACTCAATTTTGGTCATACATTTAGGCCAAAATGTATTCAGCCACATGTTTTTAGTAAAAAAAATGTCAATAAGCGTATATTTATTGGTTTGCGCAAAAGTTATAGAGTTTACAAACCAGGGTACATTTTCTGAAATTTACACAGCTTTAAATTTATGACTGCCTATCTCATTTCTTGAGGTGCTAAAATGACAGGGCAGTACAAAACCCCCCCAAATGACCCCATTTTGGAAAGTAGACACCCCAAGGAAATTGCTGAGAGGCATGTTGAGCCCATTGAATTATTTTTTTTTTTGTCTTAAGTGATTGAATAATGACAAAAAAAAAAAAAAAAATTACAAAAAGTTGTCACTAAATGATATATTGCTCACACATGCCATGGTTATATGTGGAATTGCACCCCAAAATACATTTTGCTGCTTCTCCTGAGTACGGGGATACCACATGTGTGGGAGTTTTTGGGAGCCTAGCCGCGTACGGGACCCCGGAAACCAAGCACCGCCTTCAGGATTTCTAAGGGCGCAAATTTTTGATTTCACTCCTCACTACCTATCACAGTTTCGAAGGCCATAAAATGCCAAAATAGCACAAACCCCCCCCAAATGACCCCATTTTAGAAAGTAGACACCCCAAGGAAATTGCTGAGAGGCCTGTTGAGCCCATTGAATATATTTTTTTTTGTCCCAAGTGATTGAATAATGACAAAAAAAAAAAAATACAAAAAGTTGTCACTAAATGATATATTGCTCACACATGCCATGGTTATATGTGGAATTACACCCCAAAATAAATTTTTCTGCTTCTCCTGAGTACGGAGATACCACATGTGTGGGACTTTTTAGGAGCCTAGCCGCGTACGGGACCCTGAAAACCAAGCACCGCCTTCAGGATTTCTAGGCACAAATTTTTGATTTCACGCCTCACTACCTATCACAGTTTCGAAGGCCATAAAATGCCAAAATAGCACAAAACCCCCCCAAATGACCCCATTTTGGAATATAGACACCCCAAGCTATTTGCTGAGAGGCATGGCGAGTATTTTACAGCTCTCATTTGTTTTTGAAAATGAAGAAAGTAAATATATATATATATATATATATATATATATTTTCAATTTTCAAAACTTTGTGAGAAAAAGTGAGATCTGCAAAATACTCACAATACCTCTCAGCAAATAGCTTGGGGTGTCTACTTTCCAAAATGGGGTCATTTGGGGGGGGTTTTGTGCCATCTGGGCATTCCATGGCCTCCGAAACTGTGATAGGCAGTGAGAAGTGAAATCAAAAATTTACACCCTTAGAAAGCCTGAAGGCGGTGCTTGGTTTTTGGGGTCCCGTACGCGGCTAGGCTCCCAAAAAGTCTCACACATGTGGTATCCCCGTACTCAGGAGAAGCAACAGAATGTATTTTGGGGTGTAATTCAATATATGCCCATGGCATGTTTGAGCAATATATCATTTAGTGACAACTTTGTGCAAAAAAAAAAAAAAATTGTCGTTTTTCCGCAACTTGTGTCAACATATAAAATATTCAATGGACTCGACATGCCTCTCAGTATATAGCTTGGGGTGTCTACTTTCCAAAATGGGGTCATTTGGGGGGGTTTTGAACTGTTCTGGCATTTTATACACAACATTAGGAAGCTTACATCCACTCTTCTAACCACTTGAAGACAAAGCCCTTTACTCTTTCGTCCATGGACCGACACAGCTTCTCTATTGACAAAGTGGGTATTATCCGTTAATTAGGAGTGACTAGGCAGAAAAACTTGTAAAAAGTGTTGCATCACACCTTCTACAGTACCGCCCAGGGGGCGGACCCTCTGGGTATACCCTCTCAGTCTGCACATCGCAGATCAGTTTTTTTCTGTCTAGCAAGGAGTAGGACATGGCTCCCTTCGGGCCCATTGCTCCGGGGAAAAAAGATATATATATATATTTTTTATTTTTATTTTTTTGCCACATTTGTTGTTTCCTGCGATCTTCGATCAACTGCCGACTGGGTGACAGGCTGGATCCTCGATCCTTGTAGTCTCCCCAGTTTCGGCCATCGAGCGTGTGCCGACCCTAGCTACGCGCTGGGTTTTCCACTACATGCCCGTCGCTCCACAGGTGGCCGGTGAGCCTACGCTCCGGGGCCTGCATCGGACCGCTCAGCTTCGGCTGACCTTACGGCCGAGTCGCAGCAGCCTGGCCGGTGAGCTTACGCTCCAAGGCTTGCATCGGACCGCTCAGCTTCGGCTGACCTTACGGCCGAGTCGCAGCAGCCTGTCCGGTGAGCGTCATGCTCCAGGGCATACATATGATCGTCCCTTCTGGGTCCAATCACAGCATGCCTGGCCAACAGTCACCTTCCGTGTGCGGACGATGATCTGTTTGGAATGTCTTCCAGCAGAATACATGCAGGATAGGTAAGTAAAACTCCCCTGCCTCGGCTGGGTGATTTAGCTGGACATTCCTGGAGAGATCAAGTAAGTGGTTGTGGCCCCTTTCTTCCCTCTCTCCCTGCCTTTCCCTCCTCCCTGGGCTTCTAGCTAAAGGTTGCTGGGTGCTGGGGGTCACCTAGGGGGTCCCACTGGAGCGGGGCTGGCTGTAACTAACATTTAAAAGAAATGTCATTTTTTGCTTACCTGTGTTTCTGTGTCTCCATGCTGTCGGCGGCCATTTTGAGGTGGTCCATGCCAAGTTTGGCCTCTTGTAACTGCCTGGCGGCCATCTTCCTGTGGTTCGGCCACACCCACTGGCCCCTATCAGGTGATCGGCGGCCATGTTTGTCCACCCTGTATGCAGATATTGCCGTTCGGCGGCCATCTTTTTGTGGGCTATGGCTGCCTGACCTCTATCTTCTGTCGGCGGCCATTTTCTTAGAGCCCACATTATCTTCCATACAGACGTTTTTGGCAACCATTTTGCGAGAGCCTCCGGCCTCTAGGGTGCATTACACTGGCGCGAAAATTCACACAGGAAGTGCTGATAAAAGAAGCAGACTGACACAGCAGCAAGGGGACAGCATCACAGGCGCAGCATAGCAGTACCTATCCAGGGTGGTGAGTCCTCTGGGTAACCCAGCATCTCTGCAGCACAGGAGGGTGGCCTATTGATATCTTGCCTGGAGCCCTGTGAGTGTCAGCGTGTGGTCAGCATGGCATCTGAGCCAGAGGTCTTCTCCCCTGAAACACCAGATTTAGCAGCTGGTGTCCCTGAGGTGTCTATGGACGCTATGTCGGCAATCCTAGAGGCGTTTGCTGCCAGGGTGGAAGCAGCACACGGGAATACAGGGGGTAATAAACGCCCCCGTCCCCTGCAATCTTCTGGGGATATTTCTGATGCAGAACCAGGTCCAGCTACGGCTCATGGCCCAGATTCTGATGCATCAGAGACTGCAGACCGTGACCGATCGGACAGTGAGGAGGACTCCAAGTCCAGGTCAGTACGCGAGACGGCTTTGGTATCTGACCTTATTACTGCAGTGCGGGATACACTAAAGTTGGAAAGGACTGAAGAAGTAGCAGATACTCCAGTCCCCTTTGGGTTTCGTAAACCTGCCCGCACTGCTAAGGTGTTCCCTTGTGTGTCTTATTTTGACAAACTCTTATACAAGGAATGGGAGAACCCACTGAGGGTCTTTACAGCCCCAAAGAGGTTTGCAGTACGGTACCCCTTTGAGGAGAGTTTTCTGAAGATATGGACCTCTCCCCCTATAGTGGACCCTTCGGTGTCCAGACTTAATAGAGCCACCACTATTCCAGTAGAAGGGGCTCCTGTTTTCAAGGACCCTGTGGATAAGAAGGCTGAAGCACTCGCTCGCTACCTATACTCAGTGGTAGGCTCGGCAGTACGCCCGGCATTGGCGGGGGCCCTAGTGTCTCAGACACTTACTGAATGGGCAAAATTGCTACTCCAGGGGTTAAAGGAGCGAGATGCTCCTCCTAATGAGATAACTTTGGCCGACCAGTTGGTCCAGGGCCTTAAGTTTGTCTGCGAGTCAGACATGGATACTATTCCCCTGCTGTCAAGAGCTTTGGTTTATGCAGTAGCAATACGCCGCCTGATCTGGCTAAAGGGCTGGTCTGCAGACCAGACTTCCAAGAAAGCCCTATTGGATCTGCCTTTTAAGGGCGACAGACTTTTTGGGGCTTCTCTGGATGACATCATCAAGGATGCCACAGGAGGTAAAAGCACTTTGCTTCCCCAAACTAGCAAGGGTAAGGGACCACACCAAGGGCAAGGGCCCTCCTTTACTGCACGTAAGCGGTTTTTTCGCCCCCTTAAGGCGACAGGGAAAAGACCCCAGGCCGATAAAGCGCCTGCCCAAGGACAAAAGCGTCCTTGGTCCCGCAGACCCAACAAGCCTGCGGACAAATCTGCATCCACATGAAGGTCCGCCCCCACCCAGCTCTCGGGTGGGGGGACGTCTTCGCAAATTCGCGACTCAGTGGACTGCTCTAGTCTCCGACAGGTGGGTTTGCGAAGTAATCTCCTCAGGCTACAAGATAGAATTTCTCTCTTGACCACCAGACAGATTCATCACCTCCAATCTCCAGCTACTACCGACCCGTCGGGAGGCCCTGTATGGGGCGGTCCAGGGTCTACTGGAACGTGGGGTAGTTATTCCAGTTCCAGAACAGGAACGGGGTCAGGGTTTTTACTCAAATCTGTTCATTGTGCCAAAGAAGGAGGGGGTTCGTCCAATCTTGGATCTCAGAGCCCTCAATTGCTTTGTGAAGGTACAAAGATTTCGGATGGAGTCGGTTCGATCCGTAGTCACGGCTCTCCATCCGGGGGACTTTCTGGCCTCCTTGGACATCAAGGACGCATACCTGCATGTCCCCATATACTCCAGACACCAGAGGTTTCTGCGATTTGCTATCGGGAAGAACCACTACCAGTTTGTGGCCCTCCCGTTTGGCCTTGCCTCAGCACCCAGGACGTTCACCAAGGTGCTCGCTCCGATTCTGGCACTTCTAAGACAGCGGGGTATCGCTATCACAGGTTACTTGGACGACCTTCTGCTGAAGGCCCCTTCAAGCTCAGAATTAGAGGTAAGCGTGTCCATTACCTGTCAGACTCTTCGAGACTGTGGTTGGATACTAAACACGCAAAAGTCAGTATTGGTGCCCACTCAACGCCTAGTGTACCTGGGGTTGATTCTGGATTCCTCAGAGGCAAAGGTATTCCTCCCGGTGGAGAAGTTGCAGACCCTCCGGGCTGCAGTACGGCAGCTGACTTCCAGGAATTGGTCGTCACTCCGTTTTTGCATGCGAGTGTTGGGCCTCATGGTAGCCTCCTTCGAGGCGGTCCCATATGCTCAATACCACACTCGAGTGTTACAGAAGGAAGTTCTGTCCAGATGGAACAGATGCCCTTCATCTCTGGATTATCAAATCCGAGTGAGCCACCTAGTCAGGAGATCCCTGGTATGGTGGCTGACAGCACCGGCTCTAATGGCCGGGAAGTCATTTCTTCCGGTTTACTGGATAGTGATCACGATGGACGCCAGCCTTACAGGTTGGGGGGGAGTCTGGGGTGTCCAGTCGGCGCAAGGTCGCTGGACCCCAGAGGAAGCCCTCCTGCCGATCAATGTCCTGGAGATCCGGGCGATCAAGCTGTGCCTCTTCAAATGGTCTCAGAGACTGCAAGGGCGTCCAGTCAGGATCCAGTCAGACAACGCCACAGCAGTGGCATATGTCAATCATCAAGGAGGAACAAGAAGCTCAGCTGCAGCATCGGAGATCGCTCGCATCCTGAAGTGGGCAGAGAGGAGCGTACCGGCACTGTCGGCCGTGTACATTCCGGGTGTGGAAAACTGGCAGGCGGACTACCTGAGCCGCCAGATGCTGGACCAGGGAGAATGGTCCTTACACCCGGAGGTGTTCCAACTCCTCTGCCAAAGATGGGGCACACCAGACGTAGATCTTCTGGCTTCCCGACTCAATCGGAAGGTATTGAGGTTTGTGGCCCGGTCAAGAGACCCATGGGCAGACGCAACGGACGCGTTGGTAGCATCGTGGGGTCAGTATCGGCTAATCTATGCCTTCCCTCCCTTAAGACTTCTTCCTCTTCTGCTCCGCAGAGTGGAGGCAGAGGGAATTCCAATGATCCTAATCGCTCCAGATTGGCCTCAGCGTCCTTGGTACGCCGATCTAGTACGTCTGGTAGCAGATGTCCCCTGGCGCCTACCACTACGGAAGGACCTGCTATCGCAAGGTCCCATATTCCATCCTGCTTTACAGTCATTGGCTTTAACGGCATGGCTGTTGAGAACCAGGTACTGAGAGATCGGGGCCTGTCAGACTCAGTAATCTCTACTATGAGAAGTGCTCGGAAACCGTCCTCTAGGAAGGTCTATCACCGCACTTGGAGGGCCTACATCTCCATGTGTGAGGAAATGAAATGGCATCCACGTACCTATTTGGTTTCCAGAATCCTGCTGTTTTTACAGCATGGGGTAGACCAAAGGCTTGCCCTAAGTACGATTAAGGGACAGATATCTGCCCTGGCTGTCTTTTTTCAGCGACCCCTGGCGACTCACTCTCTCGTGAGTACATTTGTGCAGGGGGTTCGACATGTGGCCCCTCCGGTCCGGCCCCCGTTACCTCCGTGGGACTTGAACCTGGTCCTCTCGGTGCTTCAGAAGGCACCGTTTGAGAATATTAGAGATATTCCCCTGTTGACACTTTCTCAGAAGGTGGTCTTTTTGGTGGCTGTTACGTCAGTTAGACGAGTCTCTGAGCTGGCAGCCCTGTCCTGCAAGGCTCCCTATTTGATTTTCCACAAGGATAAGGTGGTGCTGCGGCCGCAGCCTTCCTTTCTTCCGAAAGTCGTTTCGGCTTTTCATCTCAACGAAGACATTGTACTTCCATCCTTGTGTCCTCAGCCGTCGAATCCTAAGGAGTCGGCGTTGCATTCCTTGGACGTTGTCCGAGCTTTGAGAGTATACATATCTGCTACTTCCCTGTTCCGGAAGTCAGACTCACTGTTTGTTTCGGTGGCTGGTCCCAAGAAGGGCCAAGCAGTCTCATCGGCCACCATCTCTAGGTGGATCCAACAGATAGTAATCCAGGCTTACGCCTTAAAGGGTCAGGCGCCCCCCTTTCCTGTCACGGCGCATTCGACCAGGGCAATAGGTGCCTCTTGGGCTTTCCGACATCAAGCGTCTGTTTCCCAACTATGTAAAGCGGCGACTTGGTCGTCCGCTCACACTTTCACGAAATTCTACAAAGTTGATGTAGGTGCATCTTCGGATGCCTCTTTCGGCCGCAAGGTTTTGCAGGCGGCTGTTTAGAGTTGCAACTCCTCCGTTGGAGGAGTGCTGTTTTGTGTTTTGGGGTGAAGTTTGTTTTTATGCTGTTACCACCCCTCGTTTTTTCTCTGACACTGCTTTGGGACGTCCCACTTTGTCAATAGAGAAGCTGTGTCGGTCCATGGACGAAAGAGTAAATAGGATTTTTTGCTCACCGTAAAATCCTTTTCTCTGAGTCCATGGACCGACACAGCACCCACCCCTCCTTTTAAGTTTGTACTGCTTTTTGACGAACTGATCTGCGATGTGCAGACTGAGAGGGTATACCCAGAGGGTCCGCCCCCTGGGCGGTACTGTAGAAGGTGTGATGCAACACTTTTTACAAGTTTTTCTGCCTAGTCACTCCTAATTAACGGATAATACCCACTTTGTCAATAGAGAAGCTGTGTCGGTCCATGGACTCAGAGAAAAGGATTTTACGGTGAGTAAAAAATCCTATTTTTGACACTTTTTGTTTACATGAAAACATTTTTTTTTTTGCAAGAAAATTATGTTGAACCCCCAAACATTATATATATTTTTAAAGCAAAGGCCCTACAGATTAAAATGGTGGGTGTTGCATTTTTTTTTCTACACAGTATTTGCGCAGCGATTTTTCAAACGCATTTTTTGGGTTAAAAAATACACTTTTTTTAATTTTAATGCACTAAAACACACTATATTGCCCAAATGTTTGATGAAATAAAAAAGATGATCTTAGGCCGAGTACATAGATACCAAACACGACATGCTTTAAAATTTCGCACAAACGCGCATTGGCGACAAACTACATACATTTTTAAAAGCCTTTAAAAGCCTTTACAGGTTACCCCAGTAGATTTACAGAGGAGGTCTACTGCTAAAATGACTGCCCTCGATCTGACCTTCACGGTGATACCTCACATGCATGGTGCAATTGCTGTTTACATATGACGCCAGACCGACGCTTGCGTTCGCCATTGGGCAAGAGCAGGGCAGGACAGGGGTGCTTTTTTTTTTTTTTTTTTTTTATTATTAATTTTGCTTTTTTATTTTATTTTTAAATTGTTCCTTCCAAGTATTTTTTTTTTATCATTTTTATTGTTATCTCAGGGAATGTAAATATCCCCTATGATAGCAATAGGTAGTGACAGGTACTCTTTTTTTGAAAAAACTGGGGTCTTCTAGACCCTAGATTTTTCCTCTGCCCTCTAAGCATCTGACCACACCAAGATCGGTGTGATAAAATGCTTTCCCAATTTCCCAATGGCGCTTTTTATATCCGGGGGGGGCATTCCCTCCCACTGCTTGTAAAAGCAGTCCAGAGGCTAATTAGCCGCTAGGATTGCTTTTACATGAAAGCCGGCCGCAGGCTGAAAAGAATGATACCAAGATGATACCTAAACCCGCAGGCATCATTCTGGTATAAACATTCAAAGTCCAGCAACATACCAGTACGTTGCTGGTCCTTGTTGGACATGTATTGTAATCTTTTTTTTTCATGCAGCCAGTTGGCTGAACGAAAAAAGAGATTGATCGGTGGGTATGCCCACCATTAGAATACCGCCCTTCATCCACCCACTTCCAATGATGGGCATACACGCACCATTTATATATGCCGAAGCATGGGGGCATCCTCCCGCAAAAAAGTTATGCCGCACACACATGGTCGGACTTTTCCACGGGCAAGCCTCCGTCGGAATTTCGACCGTATGTACGCGGCATTAGGAGCAAAATCGCTCCTCCGCTCCTGCTGCCCCAATGCTTCGGCATATATGCTTTTTTTATTTAACTGTGGTGGTGAAATCACCTCCTACAGCACTGGAGTCGCAGGGATCAGGCCTGTCTCTGCGAACGCTGCAGTTATGTGTGTTTTTGTTTTGTAAGTGACAGTGATCGATCGATACTGCACTTGGGTGGCCTGGGCTGGACGGAGGGGCAAAACGCAGGTGCCAGCAGGTATCTGGGCTGATCCCGCTAACACTGCGTTTTTGGGAACCCTAAACTGCTGGGGACGCTAGTATAGATCTGATCAGATCAGATATTGATCTGTTCAGATACTATACCACTAAGGGGGGTGTATGCTTCACGCGTGGGTGTTAGCGTTACTGGCACTAACCTGACGCTGCCTGGGGTGTGACGCAGACCCTCTCTGATGCTAAAACCTAATTGATATCACCCGCCGGGCGATCAGGGGGTTAAACCTTTATTGGGTTATATACGGCGGGTGCCCTGACACTATAAAAAGCAAACTAACTAACCAGCGTCACCCGTAACACTTATATGGTGATCACTGGTGAAAGGGTTAAGCAGGGGGTTAAAACCTTTATTAGATAATATATGGGGGTACCTGACGCTATAAAAACCTGCGGCGAACCTAAAAAAAATTACTGGCTACCGATCTGCATCACCGACACTAAGACAGCGATCAGAAAAACGATCGCTTAGCGACAGTGGTGATAGGGGGTGAAAGGGTTACCTGGGGGGCGATCAAGGGGGTTAAACCTTTACTAGATAATATATTGGGGTACCTGACGCTATAAAAACCTGCGGCGAACCTTAAAAAAATTACTGGCTACCGATCTGCATCACCGACACTAAGAAAGCGTTTAGAAAAACGATCGCTTAGCGACAGTGGTGATAGGGGGTGAAAGGGTTACCTGGGGGGCGATCAAGGGGGTTAAACCTTTATTAGATAATATATTGGGGTACCTGACGCTATAAAAACCTGCGGCGAACCTAAAAAAAATTACCAGCTACCGATCTGCATCACCGACACTAAGACAGCGTTTAGAAAAACGATCGCTTAGCGACAGTGGTAATAGGGGGTGAAAGGGTTACCTGGGGGGCGATCAAGGGGGTTAAACCTTTATTAGATAATATATTGGGGTACCTGACGCTATAAAAACATGCTGCGAACCTAAAAAAAATTGCTGGCTACCGATCTGCATCACCGACACTAAGACAGCGTTTAGAAAAACGATCGCTTAGCGACAGTGGTGATAGGGGGTGAAAGGGTTACCTGGGGGGCGATCAAGGGGGTTAAACCTTTATTAGATAATATATTGGGGTACCTGACGCTATAAAAACATGCGGCGAACCTAAAAAAAATTACTGGCTGCCGATCGGCATCACTGACGCTAAGACAGCGATCAGAAAAATGGCCACACAGGCTTTGTCTCACCGCACAGGGGTTCACTCTCCCTAGACAGTCCACACAGGTCTGGTTCCAGGCATGGGCTAACATCTAATGAAGCTGGGAGTTCTTATAGAGGCCTAAATGAGCTGACAAGCTTCAGCTGGTCTCATCAACTCCCTGTCTGTACGACGCCCCACACTCTCCCTAGAGGTATGAGTCATCCATGAGCCCACTAGCCTTATACAACTCTCCACCTAGTTGTATAAGTCGGCGTAAAGCCTGAATCTGGGCGAAATATATCTACCCCCCTGGATGCAACCAGGTGACTTTACCTTCCTGCTGTCACATACCCCCCCCTCTTGTTTTAACCTCGGGGTTGGAACACCAGCAATCAGGCATTCATGTACTCGAGACAAAGCATCCACATTCCCCATTTGAACGCCAGGGCGATGCTTTACTGTGAAGTTGAATTCCTGGAGGGCCAGGAACCACCTATTCACTCTTCTATTTGTTTCTTTGTTTTGAGCCATCCACTTTAACGGAGCGTGATCCGTAACCATGTCAAAGTGCCTACCTAGCAGGTAGTACCGAAGGGAATCTAGAGCCCACTTCACCGCTAAACACTCCTTTTCAACGGTGGCGTAATTTACCTCATGGGACTTCAACTTCCTGCTGAGGTAAATGACTGGGTGCTCTTCCCCGTTCCAGACCTGGGACAATACTGCTCCTAACCCCACATCTGACGCATCACTTTGTACGACAAAGTCTTTAGAGAAGTCGGGTGAGTACAACACTGGCTGGCTACATAAGGCTTGTTTCAAGAATTGGAATGCTGCCTCAGCCTCGGGGGTCCATTTAATCATGACCGACCCTTTCCCCTTCGTCAGGTTGGTTAGGGGCACAGCCTTAGAAGCAAAGTGGGGAATGAATCGCCGATAATACCCAGCGATTCCCAGAAAGGCTCGTACCTGCTTCTTGCTGTTGGGACGTGGCCAAATCTGGATGGCCTCGACTTTGTTGAGTTGGGGTTTTATTACTCCCCTGCCAATGGTGTACCCAAGATATTTGGCCTCCTCCTGCCCAATGGTACACTTCTTGGGGTTAGCCGTAAACCCCGCTTCCCGAACAGAGTCCAGGACTGCTTGCACTTTTGGCAGATGTGAGGCCCAATCTGTGCTATGGACAATTATGTCATCCAGGTAAGCCGCAGCATACTTCCGATGGGGCCTCAGCATCTGGTCCATTTTCCGCTGGAATGTGGCCGGCGCATTCTGTAACCCGAACGGCATTCTTTTATATTGGAACGCCCCGTCTGGGGTTACAAATGCGGTTTTCTCTTTGGCCGACTTGGCCAGGGGGATTTGCCAATACCCTTTTGTGAGGTCAAGAGTCGTCATGTATCGGGCTGTTCCCAGCCGGTCGATCAACTCATCTATACGTGGCATGGGGTAGGTGTCAAATTTTGTAACTTTGTTCAACTGTCGAAAATCGTTACAAAATCGCCAGCTCCCATCCGGTTTAGGCACCAACACAATGGGACTAGACCAATCACTTTGGGACTCCTCTATCACCCCTAAGTTCAGCATTTTCTGTACTTCCTCCCGTATTGCCTCCCGTCGGGCCTCTGGGATCCGATAGGGTTTTAACTTCACCCTTTCACCGGGCGGGGTAATGATGTCATGCTCTACCCCAGATGTTTGTCCCGGCAGCTCAGAGAATACCTCCTTGTTGCGAAGCACAAACTCCTTAACCTCCTGTTGTTGGGGTTGTGACAAGGTGGCTGCTATTCCAACCTCCGGAATCACGCAACCAGTTTGAGCTGGTGACCAAGTGTCTGCGACTAGGGACTCTCTATCCCTCCAGGCTTTCAACAGATTAACGTGATAGATCTGTTCGGGCTTTCGCCTTCCTGGTTGTCTGACCTTGTAATTCACTTCGCTCACTTTTTCCATTATCTCGTAGGGGTCTTGCCATTTGGCAAGGAATTTACTTTCAACCGTAGGGACAAGTACCAGTATCCTATCCCCCGGGGAAAAGGTACGGGTCTTGGCTCCACGGTTGTACACTCTCTGCTGTGCTAACTGCGCTTGGGCCAAATGTTCCTTCACGATGGGCATTACCTGTGCAATTCGGTCTTGCATCAGGGCGACATGCTCAATCACACTCCTGTGGGGAGAACTCTCACTTTCCCAAGCTTCCTTGGCAATATCCAACAGCCCTCTTGGGTGTCTCCCATACAGTAACTCAAAGGGGGAGAATCCCGTAGAGGATTGGGGCACCTCCCTAATAGCAAACATCAGATAAGGAAGTAGACAGTCCCAATCCTTTCCATCTCTATCCACCACTTTCTTCAACATTTGTTTTAGGGTTTTGTTGAACCTTTCAACCAGCCCATCGGTTTGGGGGTGATACACAGATGTACGTAATTGCGTCACTTTGAACAATTTACACAGCTCCTTCATAACCCGGGACATAAAGGGTGTACCTTGGTCCGTAAGCAGTTCTTTACAAATACCCACCCGGCTAAACACAAGAGATAGCTCTTTGGCTATGGTTTTGGCCGAGGTATTTCGGAGAGGGATCGCTTCTGGATAACGGGTGGCATAGTCCATTATAACTAATATGTACTGGTGCCCCCTAGCGGACTTGATTATAGGACCTACCAAATCCATGGCGATCCTCTCAAACGGGACCTCAATGATGGGTAGAGGGACCAGCGGGCTACGGAAATGTGGCATCGGGGCCGACCTCTGACACACAGGGCAGGAGGAACAATAATTTTCTATGTCCTTCATCACCCCCGGCCAATAGAATCTCTGTAATACCCTCTCTCGGGTTTTCTCTGTCCCCAGATGACCTCCAAGAATGTGCCCATGGGCCAACTCCAACACCAACTTCCTGTAAGGTTTGGGCACCACAAGCTGCTCAACGGTTTCTTCTGCCCTTTTTGCCACCCGATACAGTAGGTCCTTCTCTACGCTGAAGTATGGGTAAGTGCAGGTATTATCTGGGTTCACTAACTCGCCATCTATTTTCACTACGTTTTCCCGTGCCTTTATTAGGGCGGGGTCTTTCAACTGTTCTGTGGCAAAGTTTTCCCTGTGAACCTCAAGATCAGAAAACTCCACAGACGGTAGGTTTTCGTCTGAGGAGGTGGGCTCCTCTCCAGTTTCTTGAGTCTCCCCTGCCAATACTGATAAGGGAAATTCTGGAGAGTCCTCACCACTCTCAGGGGAGTTCTGGCTATCACATTCCTGGTACATAGGGGCACCAGTGGGGGGCTCAGGATCATCCCACAGTTCCCAGAACTTCGGAAAATCCCTTCCCACAATGGCGTCATGCGGTAACTGAGATACTAAGCCCACTGGATGAGAGAGGGTACCTTTGGGGGTCTCGAAACACACTGTAGTCACTGGATACTCTCGGGTGTCCCCATGCACACAAATAACAGCTACCTTGCTATTCCCAGAGACCTCTGTTTTAACTAACTCAGCCTTTATCAGGGTCACAAGGCTACCTGAATCCAGCAATACCACAACATTTCTACCATTAACACACATTTTGCATAAATGTTTCTCAGTTCCTCGAATGGCAGTGCATGCGACTGTCGCACACAGCGACTGACGTCTGCCCGTCAGAAAGTCACACTGCATGGGTTCCTCCACAACCGGGCAATTGGCTGCAATATGTCCCGCTTGCCGGCAGCGGTAGCAAACGATCCTTCTTGCCGCCTCTTGAGCCGCTGATTTCCCAGGCTGTTCTCGCCAATCTTGGGGTAGAGCTCCCACCCTCTCACTCTCTCCACCCTCACCCCTTGGAATCCTCTTATCCGCCCCTGGGGATGGTCTGGTCTTAGGGTGGAAAGTCCGAGTGTCTCTGGAAGAGGCCGTCAGGTTCTCTGTAGCCAAGTATTTCTCCACACGATCCACAAGACCATCGGCCGTCTCTGGGTCTCCATGGCTTACCCACTTTTGGATGGCAGTAGGAAGAGCTCTCAAAAACCGATCCATTACAACACGTTCCACAATCTTTGGTGCGGACAAAGTCTCTGGCTGTAGCCACTTTCTGCTCAGGTGAATGAGATCATACATTTGAGACCTGGGGGGTTTTCCAAGCTGGAAAGTCCAGTTATGCACACGCTGAGCCCGGACAGCCTGGGTGACACCCAGCCTTGCCAATATTTCAGCTTTTAGCATCGCATAGTCTTTTGCTTGGTTAGGCTCTAGGTCATAGTAAGCTTTCTGCGATTCACCAGTTAACAGAGGAGCCACCAGTCCAGCCCACTGCTCCTCAGGCCACTTTTCTCTTTCAGCGGTCCTTTCAAATGTGGTCAAAAATACCTCTGGATCATCCTCTCCAGTCATTTTTGTCAATAAACGACTCACCCCAAAGGACGCTGTATTAGTGGGACGGCTTTCCTCACTGGTCTGCGGACGTTGCTGCATTGCTGCTTCCATCTGTTGTTGTAGTCTCTGCTCTTGCTTCTGTAACAGGTCTATGAAGCAGGCCTCAGATTGCTGCTGGGCTTGTTGCTGAGCCTCCAGACTCTGTTGCAAAGTTGCGTTTGTCTGCTGCTGGGCTGCAAGGCTCTGTTGATGAGCTTGCTGCTGGGCTGCAAGGCTCTGTTGATGAGCTTGCTGCTGGGCTGCGAAGTTCTGTTGTTGAGCTGCAAGGCTCTTTTGCAAACCTGCATTTGTCTGCTGTTGATTGGCATTTGCTAGAGCCAGCTGCTTCAGTATCTCCTCCATGCTGGCTTAAAAAAAACTGCCACTGGTTCTCCACCAACTGTGAGGGGGTTAGCTCGGCAGCGGGTGTGTGTGACCCCCGAGATGGGCTCCCCACACAAAAACAGGCCCAGCAAACGGTGGTTGTGGTTTTCAAAATCAAAAAGGTGCGGTTTATTTTCTATTTACAGTGACAAAACACAGCAAAGCAAAAGAAACATAAACAAAATAAATCCTGGTCAACTTGACCTCTGACTAAACATACAGGTTTCCTAACTAACAACTGGGATCAGCCTAGTGCTGTCCTAGTCCCTAAGTCCCTGGTTTTAAATGTCCAAGCAAATAGCCACACAGGCTTTGTCTCACCGCACAGGGGTTCACTCTCCCTAGACAGTCCACACAGGTCTGGTTCCAGGCATGGGCTAACATCTAATGAAGCTGGGAGTTCTTATAGAGGCCTAAATGAGCTGACAAGCTTCAGCTGGTCTCATCAACTCCCTGTCTGTACGACGCCCCACACTCTCCCTAGAGGTATGAGTCATCCATGAGCCCACTAGCCTTATACAACTCTCCACCTAGTTGTATAAGTCGGCGTAAAGCCTGAATCTGGGCGAAATATATCTACCCCCCTGGATGCAACCAGGTGACTTTACCTTCCTGCTGTCACAGTATAGAAAAATAGAGATAAAGGTAAAGGTTGTCTCCCCGGGTGGCGGTCCAGTCAGATCAAGGCCCCGTTTAAATATTATATTAATAGATAAATATTAAAGTATTTCAAAAAGGCATCAACAATAATTGAACAAAATCTGGGGGTAAGAAGTGTTTAATCCATGGTTTCCATATTTTATTGTATGTAGTAATGTTGTTATCTTCAATAGCAGACATTTTGGAAAAGATAAGGGCTCTGTTAATTCTATGTTTAGTTTCAGCCACAACTAAAGTTTGGGTTTTCCAGGCCTTAGCTATAGATTGTTTAGCCGCCGTGGTGAGATGTAGTAGTAATTTGAATTGTGATTTATTCAATTCAGGAGGTTTGAGGTTGAGGAGAGCCAGTGCTGGGTCTGGCGGGATTGGTATTTCCAAGGCCGTAGAGGCCATGTTAAATATTTTACTCCAGAAGGATTGAACGATTGGACATTGCCACCAAATATGGAACTGTGTGCCCGGTTCAGAACAGCCTCTGAAACATAAATTTGGGTACAAGGGGGCAAATTTGGCAATCCTGGCTGGAACCAGGTACCATCGAGAAAGGACCTTATAATTTGTTTCCAACGCAAAACAGTTTGGCGAGGAATGCTTAGTAGCTGACCATATATTATCCCAGTCACTTTTACTGAATGTTCTATCCATGTCATGTGCCCATTTAGTCGTATAGGATGGTAAAGTGTCGTCAGATGTGGAATTGATGCGTTTATACAAAAGTGATATTAATCCTCTAGTATGGGGATCACTGTTACAGATACGTTCAAATTGAGTCATTTGGGTAAGAGGGGATCCCGTATCAACGAGGGGTGTATAAAAGTTCTTAATTTGTAGATAGCGGAAGAGCTCCTTCATGGGGAGTTTATAAAAATCACATAATGTTGGGAACGTAAGAAAATCATTGGAGGAAACTAGATTGTGAAATTGAAGTAGGTTTCTTTTGGACCAGGCTGCAAATGAAAGGGGGAATTTCCAGGCAGGGTAAAATGAGGGATTTCGAAGAAAAGAGAGTAGAGGGTTATGAGTGGATTGTAGGCTTTTTGTGGATCTATATTTGTCCCAGATAGCTATAGAATGTTTGGTTACGGGGTTAGATAAGTTTAGTCTATCTTTAGGAGCTAACCAGAGCAAATTATTCACAGAAATGGGGTCAATATCAACTGATTCAATCGCTACCCATAGAGGGGATTCTGTTGTAGAGTGGTATTTGGGGAGTTGTGCTAGCTGAGCAGCAAAGTAGTATGAGGAAAAGTTAGGAATTCCCAGACCACCTTTCAATTTATCAAGATAAAGAGTCGATCTGGGTATACAGGGTTTTGTAGAGCCCCATATAAAAGACATCACTCTCTTTTGAGTGAGTCTCAAGAAGTAAGGAGGTATATGTATGGGGAGAACTCGGAATAGGTAAATGAACTTTGGTAAGATTGACATCTTAGTAGCGTTAATCCTCCCAATCCAAGATAAAGGAAGAGAAGACCATTGTTTCATCAGATTAGTAGTTGACTTCAATAAGGGTAAGTAGTTAGCTGAAAATAAGTCGGATATAGAAGAAGTGAGTTGGACTCCAAGATATGAAATATGGTGCAATTCCCAATTGAAAGGTAAAGACGTTTGAGCTTGTTGTAACTCAGATGGCGAAAGGGAAATATTAAGGGCATTAGATTTGGCATGATTAACACACAATCCAGAAAACTTTGCAAATTTGTCCAAAGTATTTACTAGATTTGGGGCTGACACATGGGGATGGGATAAAAAAATCAGGATGTCATCTGCAAAAAGACTCAATTTGTGGTGATGTCCACCTAATTCTACTCCTTTGATATTAGGATTATTTCTAATGATACATGCTAAGGGTTCAATAAGTAGGGCAAAAAGCAAAGGGGATAGAGGGCAACCCTGTCTAGTACCTCTCCTAATATCTATCATAGCTGATTTGTAACCCATATATTTAATATAAGCTTTCGGAGTGCTGTATAGTGAGGAGACCCAAGTTAAGAAATTTTCCCCAAAGCCCCATTTATGTAGAATAAATTGTAGATATGGCCAGCTGATTGAGTCGAACGCCTTCCTAATGTCTAATGATATAAGGCAAGTTGGGATATGTCTTTTTTTGGCGGCATGAATTAATAAAAGTGCTCTTCTGACATTATCCCCTGCTTGACGCAAGGGCATGAAGCCAGTTTGGTCACGATGGATAAGTTTACCTATAATGCTATTTAATCTAGTTGCCAAGATCTTAGCTAATAACTTAATGTCTAGATTTAAAAGAGATATGGGGCGGTAATTAGACCAAGAGGTAGTGTCAGATTTAGGTTTGGGAATCATTGCTATGATGGAAGTTAGTGTTTCGGTTTTGAACGAATGACCAGCTAACAAAGAATTGAAGGCTCTAGTCAATAGAGGTGTTAAAATTGAATCAAATTGTTTGTAGTATAGTGCAGAAAACCCGTCGGGGCCCGGTCTCTTGTGAGGCTTCAATTCTTTAATAGCAGCTTTAACTTCCAAGGCCGTTATGGGACTCTCCAAATATTCACACTGTTCTGGTGTCATTGTGGGAAGTGTAACATCTGAGAACAACGTGTCTGCTTTGTTTTTATCAAAGATTAAGCCAGGGTCATAGAGCTTAGTGTGACAGCAGGAAGGTAAAGTCACCTGGTTGCATCCAGGGGGGTAGATATATTTCTCCCAGATTCAGGCTTTATGCCGACTTATACAACTAGGGAGGGAGTTGATGAAGCCCAGCTGAGGCTAGTGGGCTCATGGATGACTCATACCTCTAGGGAGAGGGCTGGGCGTCGTGCAGGCAGGGAGTTGATGAGACCAGCTGAAGCCTGTCAGTTCGTTTAAGGCCTCTATAAAAACTCCCAGCTTCATTAGATGTTAGCTCATGCCTGGACCCAGACCTGTGTGGACTGTCTAGGGAGAGTGAACCCCTGTGCGGTGAGGCAAAGCCTGTGTGGCTATTTGTTTGGACTTTTACTAAACCAGGGACTTAGGGACTAGGACAGCACCAGGCTGATCCCAGTTGTTAGTTTAGGAAACCTGCATGTTTAGTCAGAGGTCAAACTGACCAGGATTTATTTTGTTTATGTTTCTTTTTGGCTTTGCTGTGTTTTTGTCACTGTACATAGAGAAATAAACCGCACCTTTTGATTTTGAAAACCACAACCTCCGTCTGCTGGCCCTGTTTTTGTGTGGGGAGCCCAACCAGGGGGTCACACACACCCGCTACCGAGTTAACCCCCTCAAAGTTGGTGGAGAACCAGTGGCAGTTTTTTTTAAGCCAGCATGGAGGAGATACTGAAACAGCTGGCTCTAGCAAATGCCAATCAACAGCAGACAAATGCAGGTTTGCAAAGGAGCCTTGCAGCCCAGCAGCAAGCTCATCAACAAGCCCAGCAGCAATCTGAGGCCCGCTTCATAGACCTGTTACAGAAGCAAGAGCAGAGACTACAACAAATGGAAGCAGTAATGCAGCAACGTCCGCAGACCAGTGAGGAAAGCCGTCCCACTAATACCGCGTCCTTTGGGGTGAGTCGTTTATTGACAAAAATGACTGGAGAGGATGATCCAGATGTATTTTTGACCACATTTGAAAGGACTGCTGAAAGAGAAAAGTGGCCTGAGGAGCAGTGGGCTGGACTGGTGGCTCCTCTGTTAACTGGTGAATCGCAGAAGGCTTACTATGACCTAGAGCCTGACCAAGCAAAAGACTATGTGATGCTAAAAGCTGAAATATTGGCAAGGCTGGGTGTCACCCTGGCTGTCCGGGCTCAGCGTGTGCATAACTGGACTTTCCAGCTTGGAAAACCCCCCAGGTCTCAAATGTATGATCTCATTCACCTGAGCAGGAAGTGGCTACAGCCAGAGACTTTGTCCGCACCAGAGATTGTGGAACGTGTTGTAATGGATCGGTTTTTGAGAGCTCTTCCTACTGCCATCCAAAAGTGGGTAAGCCATGGAGACCCAGAGACGGCCGGTGGTCTTGTGGATCGTGTAGAGAAATACTTGGCTACAGAGAACCTGACGGCCTCTTCCAGAGACTCTCTGACTTTCCACCCTAAGACCAGACCATCCCCAGGGGCGGATAAGAGGATTCCAAGGGGTGAGGGTGGAGAGAGTGAGAGGGTGGGAGCTCTACCCAAAGTTTGGCGAGAACAGCCTGGGAAGTCAGGGGCTCAAGAGGCAGCCAAATGGATTGTTTGCTACCGCTGCCGGCAAGCGGGACATATTGCAGCAAATTGCCCGGTTGTGGAGGAACCCATGCAATGTGACTTTCTGATGGACAGACGTCAGTCGCTGTGTGCGACAGTCGCATGCACTGCCATTCGGGGAACTGAGAAACATTTATGCAAAATGTGTATTAATGGTAGAAATGTTGTGGTATTACTGGATTCAGGTAGCCTTGTGACCCTGATAAAGGCTGAATTAGTTAAAACAGAGGTCTCTGGGAATAGCAAGGTAGCTGTTATTTGTGTGCATGGGGACACCCGAGAGTATCCAGTGACTACAGTGTGTTTCGAGACCCCCAAAGGTACCCTCTCTCATCCAGTGGGGTTAGTATCTCAATTACCGCATGATGCCATTGTGGGAAGGGATTTTCCGAAGTTCTGGGAACTGTGGGATGATCCTGAGCCCCCCACTGGTGCCCCTATGTACCAGGAATGTGATAGCCAGAACTCCTCTGAGAGTGGTGAGGACTCTCCAGAATTTCCCTTGTCAGTATTGGCAGGGGAGACTCAAGAAACTGGAGAGGAGCCCACCTCCTCAGACGAAAACCTACCGTCTGTGGAGTTTTCTGATCTGGAGGTTCACAGGGAAAATTTTGCCACAGAACAGTTAAAAGACCCCGCCCTAATAAAGGCACGGGAAAACGTAGTGGAAATAGATGGCGAGTTAGTGAACCCAGATAATACCTGCATTTACCCATACTTCAGCGTAGAGAAGGACCTACTGTATCGGGTGGCAAAAAGGGCAGAAGAAACCGTTGAGCAGCTTGTGGTGCCCAAACCTTACAGGAAGTTGGTGTTGGAGTTGGCCCATGGGCACATTCTTGGAGGTCATCTGGGGACAGAGAAAACCCGAGAGAGGGTATTACAGAGATTCTATTGGCCTGGGGTGATGAAGGACATAGAAAATTATTGTTCCTCCTGCCCTGTGTGTCAGAGGTCGGCCCCGATGCCACATTTCCGTAGCCCGCTGGTCCCTCTACCCATCATTGAGGTCCCGTTTGAGAGAATCGCAATGGATTTGGTAGGTCCTATAATCAAGTCCGCTAGGGGGCACCAGTACATATTGGTTATAATGGACTATGCCACCCGTTATCCAGAAGCGATCCCTCTCAGAAATACCTCGGCCAAAACCATAGCCAAAGAGCTATCTCTTGTTTTTAGCCGGGTGGGTATTTGTAAAGAACTGCTTACGGACCAAGGTACATCCTTTATGTCCCGGGTTATGAAAGAGCTGTGTAAATTGTTCAAAGTGACGCAATTGCGTACATCTGTGTATCACCCCCAAACCGATGGGCTGGTTGAAAGATTCAACAAAACCCTAAAACAAATGTTGAAGAAAGTGGTGGATAGAGATGGAAAGGATTGGGACTGTCTACTTCCTTATTTGATGTTTGCTATTAGGGAGGTGCCCCAATCCTCTACGGGATTCTCCCCCTTTGAGTTACTGTATGGGAGACACCCAAGAGGGCTGTTGGATATTGCCAAGGAAACTTGGGAAAGTGAGAGTTCTCCCCACAGGAGTGTGATTGAGCATGTCGCCCTGATGCAAGATCGAATTGCACAGGTAATGCCCATCGTGAAGGAACATTTGGCCCAAGCGCAGTTGGCACAGCAGAGAGTGTACAACCGTGGAGCAAAGACCCGTACCTTTTCCCCGGGGGATAGGATATTGGTACTTGTCCCTACGGTTGAAAGTAAATTCCTTGCCAAATGGCAAGGCCCCTACGAGATAATGGAAAAAGTGAGCGAAGTGAATTACAAGGTCAGACAACCAGGAAGGCGAAAGCCCGAACAGATATATCACATTAATCTGTTGAAAGCCTGGAGGGATAGAGAGTCCCTAGTCGCAGAAACTTGGTCACCAGCTCAAACTGGTTGCGTGATTCCGGAGGTTGGAATAGCAGCCACCTTGTCACAACCCCAACAACAGGAGGTTAAGGAGTTTGTGCTTCGCAACAAGGAGGTGTTCTCTGAGCTGCCGGGACAAACATCTGGGGTAGAGCATGATATTATTACCCCGCCCGGTAAAAGGGTGAAGTTAAAACCCTATCGGATCCCAGAGGCCCGACGGGAGGCAATACGGGAGGAAGTACAGAAAATGCTGAACTTAGGGGTGATAGAGGAGTCCCAAAGTGATTGGTCTAGTCCCATTGTGTTGGTGCCTAAACCGGATGGGAGCTGGCGATTTTGTAACGATTTTCGTCAGTTGAACAAAGTTACAAAATTTGACACCTACCCCATGCCACGTATAGATGAGTTGATCGACCGGCTGGGAACAGCCCGATACATGACGACTCTTGACCTCACAAAAGGGTATTGGCAAATTCCCCTGGCCAAGTCGGCCAAAGAGAAAACCGCATTTGTAACCCCAGACGGGGCGTTCCAATATAAGAGAATGCCGTTCGGGTTACAGAATGCGCCGGCCACATTCCAGCGGAAAATGGACCAGATACTGAGGCCCCATCGGAAGTATGCTGCGGCTTACCTGGATGACGTAATTGTCCATAGCACAGATTGGGCCTCACATCTGCCAAAAGTGCAAGCAGTCCTAGACTCTATCCGGGAAGCGGGGTTTACGGCTAACCCCAAGAAGTGTACCATTGGGCAGGAGGAGGCCAAATATCTTGGGTACACCATTGGCAGGGGAGTGATAAAACCCCAACTCAACAAAGTCGAGGCCATCCAGAGTTGGCCACGTCCCAACAGCAAGAAGCAGGTACGGGCCTTTCTGGGAATCGCGGGTTATTATCGGCGCTTCATTCCCCACTTTGCTTCTAAGGCTGTGCCCCTAACCAACCTGACGAAAGGGAAAGGGTCGGTCATGATTAAATGGACCCCCGAGGCTGAGGCAGCATTCCAATTCTTGAAACAAGCCTTATGTAGCCAGCCAGTGTTGTACTCACCCGACTTCTCTAAAGACTTTGTCGTACAAAGTGATGCGTCAGATGTGGGGTTAGGAGCAGTATTGTCCCAGGTCTGGAACGGGGAAGAGCACCCAGTCATTTACCTCAGCAGGAAGTTGAAGTCCCATGAGGTAAATTACGCCACGGTTGAAAAGGAGTGTTTAGCGGTGAAGTGGGCTCTAGATTCCCTTCGGTACTATCTGCTAGGTAGGCACTTTGACATGGTTACGGATCACGCTCCGTTAAAGTGGATGGCTCAAAACAAGGAGACAAATAGAAGAGTGAATAGGTGGTTCCTGGCCCTACAGGAATTCAACTTCACAGTAAAGCATCGCCCTGGCGTTCAAATGGGGAATGTGGATGCTTTGTCTCGAGTACATGAATGCCTGATTGCTGGTGTTCCAACCCCAAGGTTAAAACAAGAGGGGGGGTATGTGACAGCAGGAAGGTAAAGTCACCTGGTTGCATCCAGGGGGGTAGATATATTTCTCCCAGATTCAGGCTTTATGCCGACTTATACAACTAGGGAGGGAGTTGATGAAGCCCAGCTGAGGCTAGTGGGCTCATGGATGACTCATACCTCTAGGGAGAGGGCTGGGCGTCGTGCAGGCAGGGAGTTGATGAGACCAGCTGAAGCCTGTCAGTTCGTTTAAGGCCTCTATAAAAACTCCCAGCTTCATTAGATGTTAGCTCATGCCTGGACCCAGACCTGTGTGGACTGTCTAGGGAGAGTGAACCCCTGTGCGGTGAGGCAAAGCCTGTGTGGCTATTTGTTTGGACTTTTACTAAACCAGGGACTTAGGGACTAGGACAGCACCAGGCTGATCCCAGTTGTTAGTTTAGGAAACCTGCATGTTTAGTCAGAGGTCAAACTGACCAGGATTTATTTTGTTTATGTTTCTTTTTGGCTTTGCTGTGTTTTTGTCACTGTACATAGAGAAATAAACCGCACCTTTTGATTTTGAAAACCACAACCTCCGTCTGCTGGCCCTGTTTTTGTGTGGGGAGCCCAACCAGGGGGTCACACACACCCGCTACCGAGTTAACCCCCTCACATTAGCTAATTTAGATTGAAAGATTTCCAAGATCTTTAATGGGTTACTAGTGTATGCATCTCTGGAGGTTCTAAGTCGGAATGCAGCTTGTGAACGATCAATAGACTTGAGACTGCGGGCCATTGGGGTATCGGGCTAATTGGCTTTGCGGTATAGGGTATGTTGCCGCTTGCGTAAGAGTTTGTCTGCCGAATCTGTCAGAAAAAGATCCAACTCAAGCCGGGCCTTTTCCAATTTAGTGTTAGTGTTTGCATTCGGGGTAGCTTGATGAGCCAAATGACAAGCGTTAAAATTTGCTTCAAGTTTGGTGAACAGAATCTTGCGATCTCTTTTAATAGATCTCGCCTTTTGTATCAAGCTGCCCCGAATGACAGCTTTATGGGCTTCCCATAGTGTAAGGGCAGAGACATCAGTAGTGTCATTAAATGAGATATAATCATTAAGAGCCAGTTCAATATCTGAGCGGTGTGAGGGGTGAGTTAGGATGGAGTCGTTAATACACCAAGTGGTGTCATGTGACCTAGGTATTGGAGAGGTAATTGTAGCAGTGACCGCACAACGGTCTGTCCATGGAAATGGGATTAATTTAGAGGATATTACTTCAGGGAGCATACTAGAGGGGAGGAAAATATGGTTTATTCGTGAAAAGGATTTGTGTGGATAAGAATAATGTGTAAAATTTCTGGAAGTTGGGTTAAGTTCCCGCCAGGTATCAACAAAATTAAAAGAAGTAAGTAGAGATTGGAAGGACCGTTTATGGGTAGGAGAGTTAGGAGATGACGGGGATTTATCCAAGAAGGGATAGATGGTAGTATTGGAGTCGCCACATAATATTATTGTTCCAAATTTATGTGATTCGATTAGTTGGAAAAGATGTGATAGAAAAGCTTCAGGACGCTTATTTTGGGCGTAATACGAAACTAATGTGACTTCAGTGTCAGCAATAAAGCCTGTTAATAAAACATATCTACCCTCAGGGTCACATATTTGTGTATTAAGGGTAAATGGTGTAGAGCGGTGGACTCCAATCAGGGACCCACGTTGCTTAGTTGTAGCTGATGCTGCGTAGAATTGAGGGTAGGAGGAGGAAAGAAATTTAGGGGAGGCGTTATTGATAAAGTGCGTTTCTTGAAGGAAAATGATGTGAGCTTTTCTAGCTGAAAAGGAACGTAGAGCTTTAGTTCTTTTTTGTGGAACGTTGAAGCCTTGTACATTTAAGGACAAAATGTTTATGGGGGCCATGACATAGTAAGGGTAAGTTTTATATAAGGGTTAATGAAACCCATATTAGGAGTTCGAACCGCCACCAAGGGAGACAGAAGAGGAGAAGAAATGAAAGACAGAAAAGAAAGAATAAAGAAGAAACCAAATAAATAGGTAGCCCTAATGACTGCATTTAATGTCATAAAATAATGATGTACTAGTAGGGCGCAGGAACATCTCGGAGAGATAACAAAAAATCTCAGAGGGGTTCCATGGTCACCGACCGACTCCTGCATAATAGTAGCAGGAGTCAGGGGGTACGTAGGGGGCCGCAAGAAGTTCCAGAGGGAAAAACAACGCCGGAGAACACTTAAGTATTATAATAGTAAACTTATATAATTCTCTATCAAGAAGACTGGAGATGCAATAAACAAAAAAGAAAGAGAAAGGAAGCATACCAACTTCGGGAATTATGTTGAGTCAATTTCTAGATGAATGCGTCCATAAGGAGGCTAGAAAATATTAATCTTAACACTTGTGAAGCAAACCGTCTACGCAAGCGAAATAATTAATAAACAAGCTCGCAAATATAGAGGAAAGGGAAGAGAAAAAAAAAAAAAAAAGGGGGGGGAGGGGGAGGGAAGAGGATAATCTATCTATATCAATGACCATATAAGTCAAGGAAATAAACTTATTTGTCTATAAGGAGACAAATAAAGAAAACAAGAAACACTCGTCTCAAGAAGCAATAATGAAATTTTAGCTTTCTGGCTGACAAAAACATAAATTAAATACATAAATTTATATTACATAAAAAAAACAAAAAAAAACACTTGTCTCAAAAATGTAAATGTAATATAGACCTTCTGGCTGACTAAAACAATAAATAAATACCAAAATTTATATTTCATAAGTACAATATAATATGCATATAAATTACTAAGTAGACATATTTGTCAGTAAGGGGACAAGCAAAAAAAAAAAAAAAAAAAAAAAACCCCTAAAAACACTTGACTCAAAAATGTAAATGAAATATAAACCTTCTGGCTGACTAAAACCCTAAATAAAAACCTAAATTTATATTTCATAAGTACAATTTAATATGCATATATAATGTGCATATAGATTAAAGAAATAGACATATTTGTCAGAAACAAGACACCACCAAAAAAAAAAAAAAAAAAAAATGGAGAACAGGATTCTAATTCTTCAATCATAGATAGTGCAATGCTTTTCAGAATAAAGCAATGGGGCTAGTACCCTATAAAAGGGGAGAAACATGGATAAGATTAATGAAAGTTGAACAATCAGTCCATTGAGTCGACATTTATCGGTGCCTGACTATCAAAACGTCCTCTTTTATGAAGATTCTGTCTGGTATAACCAGAGGGGTTTGGGTCCAAGTCGGTTTCATTTGGAGGTGATCTAGAAGCCGCTCGTCTACGAGGTTGCTCCTTAGAATTGGTGTGATCCATCAGGCCTAGATCAATTAAGGCTGACCGTAGTTCATCGGACGTGCGACAGGTATATCTAGTTTCCAAGTATGTAAAGCGGAGAGAGAATGGAAACCCCCAGTGGTATATGATTTGGTGCTTTTGAAGTACTTGCAGCAATAGTTTCATAGAACGCCTCTTAGTAACAGTTAGAGGGGAGAGGTCTGTAAAGAGCTGATAGATATTGCCCTGGAACTCAAGAGTGTTTTTACCTCTAGCAGCAGCAAGTATTTGCTCCTTTGTTTTATAGTAATGAAATTTAACTATGATATCCCGAGGGGGTCCATTGGGTTTGCGTTGAGTTAGGGCCCTGTGGACTCTGTCCATTTCCAATCTCTCAGGTGAAAGACCTGGTAACAGTTCCTGAAACAGTGCACATATAGTTCCCTGTAAGTCTATGATTGATTCAGGGAGACCTCTGATTCTTAGGTTGGAGCGACGGTCCCTATTCTCCTGGTCTTCCAAACGGTTTTGTAATAAAGAGTTCTCATCCTTAAGCTGTTCAATAGTAGCATCATAATGCTGTGTGGTAGTTTCTATATCATCTACCCGCATTTCCAATTCAGCTGTTCTATGCCCCAGCTCCCTAATCTCCCTTGTCAGCTTCTCTGTTATCTGGTCAGAAGTTTGTTTCAAAGCTTTCTGAAGCATTTTCTCAAATTGTCTAAACATGTTAGACTGAATAACATTTTCAGGTGTTTCATAGTCAGTATCAATCTCACCAGCTGTGTCCAGAGTTTTGACATTGTGTGACAGGGATTTAGGAACCCGCTGTGTGCGAGTCTGTGAGGTACCAGGCGCCGCCATCTTGGATGTCTGCCGGGCCGGTGTATCTTTAGAGGTACCAATCTTATACTTCGTTTTTGGCCCCCTCGTGACCATCCTCAATATGCCAAAGTGTACCTGGTGTGGATTCGCGGGAGCTGGTGCCGTTTGCGGTGAAAAACAGCGGTCGGTTCTCCGGTTTGTTTAACCCGGGAGCGGAGCTCTAAGGGGATGCGACTTCTCCCTCCGGCATACGCGCATGCGCCCCAACTTAAATGTATTTTATTGAGATTTTATATGATAGACCAATACAAAGTGGCACATAATTGTGAAGTGGAAGGAAATTTATAAATGATTTTCAATTTTTTTTTACAAATAAATATCTAAAAAGTGTGCCGTTCATTTGTATTCAGCTATTTTTCGAAGAAGAATGGTCAAACATTTCACTCTCTAGATGTGCAAAGCTGGTAGAGACATACCCAAAAAGACTTGCAGCTGTAATTGCAGCGAAAGGTGGTTCTACAAAGTATTGACTCAGGAAGTCTGAATACAAATGCACGTCACACTTATCACAGAATTATTTGTAAAAAAAATTGAAAACCATTTATTATTTTCTTTCCACTTCACAAATATGTGCCACTTTGTGGTGGTCTATGATATAAAATCTCAATTAAATACATTTACGTGTTTGGTTGTAACATGACAAAATGTGGAAAATGTCAAGGGGTATGAATACTTTTTCAGTGCACTGTATATGTGTATATATATATATATATGTATATATATATATATATATATATATATATATATATATATATATATATACACACACACAGTATAAATACTTATGTACACTAAATGAATAGTATGGTTTCTTAAACTGAGCTGATATTTTTCCATGGCCATTTCTGAAAAAAATATATACATATAAATCAACAGAATTGATTTTCTTTTGAAATAATGTTAATTGTTAGGTTAATGTGACAGCTATGGAGCAAATCTGATTCTTTTATCACACTTCCTCTGATGTCTTCTCTGTTATTTTGTTTCGCTGTTATTCTTCTTGTTACATCAAGAGATATTATGCTAGCAGACAAAAATACCCGCTGCCTTCTGATTTCACACCTTGACGCTAAACAGGTACAGTCTGAGGAAGCCAACACACTGGGAAATCCATGCATGAAAAAACATAGATTATGCTCTTACGTTCATAATTCCCAGCTCTTTAATCTTTTGCCCTGGCATATAAAAACAACTTGCTATTGTCATGATTCTCCTTTCCCCAGTGACAAAAATATTCCCTATCCTCTGGTTTATGAATTTGATGTTGAATTATTTTGACACTTGCAAGGTAAAACAGCCTTTCAATCCCTTTACTTTGTGTAATTGGAATTTGGTGTAAGATATGGTGAAAGTAGGACACTTTGAACCATATGCTGACCTTGGTCCCTTAAGGAATGTTAAAACCTTCCAAATTGGACGCCAAGGGTATTTTGGATGGAAAAGCACAGCAAAAGCAGAAAAGAATCACTCAAGCATTTTCTTCTAGATGTACTTTAGTGTATTGAATGCAATAAACTCTTATTGAATGCAGTGTTGAGTTTCGAAACGTTGGCCAATACTTTTTGTTAGATAGCACTTTTGCAGTAAAGTGATTATTTTTTATCAGCATCTATGTGTACTATGCTATCAAAATATTCCTTACAACTAAGTGACGCAATCCACAAAAATGGCAACTGCCCCAGTTTGTTATAGACTTAGGCTGACTACACATAGAGCAAATTGCTTTCCTGCAACCATGCGACACATACAGTGTTGATGCGGGAATCCCTCCTGCCGGGCCATTGACTTCTCCTGGCATGGGGGGGGGGGGGGGTTGGGTTTAAGCAGTCCCTGCTGGGAGAAGACAGTGATTATTATTGGTGACGCTAGCGATAATCGCAAGAGAATCCAGCAGGCTAGTTGTACCCAAGTTGATCGATCGATCAACTTTGTATATTCATTAACGGTTCAAATCTCGGCCAGTTCCTGCTAAACTGGCCAAGATTCAAACCGTGTATGGCTGGCCTTAGGGTGAATTCAATATTTGTAAGATTTTGTTATCTCTACGAATCCCCCAAGGACAAACAGTGAGGTTACAAACTCTAGGATACTCTCAAACCCAGCTATAGCTGGCAGCAGTAATCATTTTATGTATCCTGCCGCTGTCAGAATACAAAAAGGCACAGCGGGAGGAATTCCCCCATCAACACTGAATGTGTTTTTATGAGGGAATCAAGGGATTTTCTTTCCTTCAACCTGTGGTTAAGGTTGGGTTCATACTGCCATGCAGAGGGGCTCACAGCAGGGGTCCGGTGCATCCCTGTTCTCCGTTTAAGGGACAAATCAGGCACGCATTTTTGGCTGGATTCGGACCTGAAACAAACCAGAAGACACATAGGACTCTTCTGCAAACCGCTCCGCAGCCATCCCAGAGCTGTGTAAACCGGCTCCATTGAGAGACAGTCGCAGTCTCCTGACATGTGAATTGGATGCGGGGAAACCCACATCCAATTCACACTAGTGTGAACCCAGCCTTAAGAAATGAAAATGGCTTAATGTGTGGCCAGCTTAAGACTTTTACAAAAATCCCCCAAATGGAATTTTAAAGCACATAGGTTGAATTTTTGGCCAATGATAGATGGATAGAGAGATAAAGAGATAGAGAGATAGAGAGATAGATAGATAGATAGATAGATAGAGAGATAGATAGATAGATAGATAGATAGATAGATAGATAGATAGATAGATAGATAGATAGATAGATAGAATTTTTCTCCTGTGGATGAATTATGCAGCGTTTCACTACTGCAGGACTTTTGCAAAAATCCCCTAAATAGTATTTTAAAGTACATAGGTTGATTTCTTTGCCAAAGCTGATTTACGTATGAAGTATTTTTTTATTCTAATTCATATTTATTGTTCACTTTTCTTAAAATTATCCAGAAAAAAACAGAACTTCAGAGCTATTCCCAAGCACATATTAAACTAGCATAGCACCTTATCTTCTTGTAAAAGTCCAACAAAGACTGTTATAAAAATGAGGATGCATGTCCGTCTCCCTCATTTTACAGCTGTTCTAGCCTATGACAAGGTTAATAGATAGATTGCTGTTCAAACACAAATCGAAGGACATTTTGCAGTTTTGCTTTCTCAACAGAATATACAAATTGTATGTTCTGCAGGAAATCAGCAATCTGTACATCATAAAGTATATTTTATGGAATCTGGAGTAGAAATGTAATTAAACTCTCCTAATCAAGATTACAGGGCACATCTCACAAATTTCTTCAATTGAAAACTACTTAAAACAGTATTGGATTTACTTGTTTTCTAAAAAGTGTATGTGATTATTGATAGCTGTATGTACGCTAGCTTAACAAACGCTATAACTATCAGCAATTAACTTTGAAGCATCTACTTAAAGGGCGACTAAAACATAAAAATGGTTTACTTTATGTAAAAGGATTTTACATAAAATTCACATGAAATATGTTTCAGGGTTAATATCATAGCAGAAAAAAAATATATATATATTTTAGATCAGTGAAGATAGTTGAGAGTAGACAAAAAAGCAAGTGATATGTGCAATAAGCAAAAGCAGTTGGGAAATACATTTGAATACAAGGAGTGTGTCTGTTGTGTCTGTGTAATATATATGTAGCGGGGTATTGCCCTTTAATCCCTCAGAGACTACATTACCCAGTACACTTTAAGGCACCCAGGGTGCATTGCCCCGCGCAAGGACTGCTGGTGTGGACTTTATAAGGGGGAGGTGGAGCCCAGTTCTCTCTCTTTGGACACCGCCCGCCCAGCAAGTGGAACTGCTGTTGAGTTGCCGTGACTTTAGGCCTAAAGCCTGGCCTTTTTCCAAAGAGCCTTCCGCTCTCATCCGAGGAACCAGAGGGACGTCTCTCCATTGTTGCTGCACCATTGCCAGGAGGACCGAAGACCCGGATGTCGAGGGATCTGTGTACTTAGACACAGCAGCGGAAGAACCGGACGCGGACTGGTCCGGTTGGGTGAAAGAGCACTTGCTCATAGACTGACACAGTATCCCTGTTACATTGGTGGATTACAAATTCTATTCTTCAAGTGCATCATCGTTGCTAGCGAAGATTTTCCCTATGGAACTTCCATTTAGTTCAGTCAGGCCTGACTGTGTAGCGTAGACATTCCTGGGCGCCATCTTGTCCACAAGGGGAAATAGCTGCAAGGGGAACTGTTCGGGTTGCGTAGCACTGTATATTTGTCTGCCATTTAAACACTGTTTATTGCAGGGCTCTGCACATGACATGTACATTACTGTTTTATTGCTTACCCACTAGTCTAAGTAAATATACCAGGGTTAAGTATATTGGTGTCTGTGTCCTTTACTTTACAGAAGAGACAGCTAAAGGAAGTTTTAATATATTGCTGTGTGTTCTTGTCATAGGACTGTGCCGCTGTGAGTTACAGGCCTCACAGTCCTATCAACCCCCACTAACTGTGCGAAGGGAGGTTAGAGCCGATTGCCAGGGGTTGACAGCGGTGCATTACAGGGACCAATAAAAAATCATACAGGCAGCCCTTTTAACTGGGGGTATCGCTACACATGGGGGCTCGGGTCTGGGATTCCTGTATACTGCACGCAGCAATCAAGCCGGTCAGAAGTACCAGCATGGACCCGCTAGCAATGACACAGTGGTGCGCAGAGGCTGGCGCCGAATCAACCAAGGTGGTAGTTATTGAACTCCCTTGGGGATCTGGCAAGAAGAAGAGATCAAGCAGCTAATAATGTCACAGACATCTCGTGTACATATGCACTAGTGGAATGGAGAGGAGAAGTTCCGGAAGATTTTAGAGGTCAGAACATAAAAGCCATAGATGACCAGACATATCGCTTAGTGCATACGAGGGCCGTGAAGAAGGAATCTCCAAAGACCTCTCCGCCATCATCCCCACTACTCGTTCCCAAAATGGAAAGCAGTCGGGAAACGATAGCCCCGGGGACACCCCTGGCCGCCATAGGGCCGGAACTATTGAATGCTCTGGGAGACTTTCTCACTAAGTGCCAGAAGAGCAATACGGTGCACGTAGAAGCCGGGTACCGTAAGCTCCGGATCTTTTCAGGGAAGCTACCCGTGCCTTCCGGGGAAGAAGACTTCAACACCTGGATTGAGCAGGCAATGCAGGCCGCAGAAGGATGGGAAGTACCAGAAGCGCAGAAGAAGCAACGCATCAGTGAAAGTTTGAAGGGCGCTGCTGCTGAGGCTGTGAAGAATCTTAGGTTCAGCAATGCTGCCTGCACTGCATATGATTATCTGTCTATGTTGCAGGAGGAATTTGGCCAGCTAGAGAAGGTGACTGAACTAATGTACCAATTCGAGCATACCCTCCAACAGCCGGAAGAGAAATTATCCGAATATGTCCGGAGGTTAAACAGAATGCTGTGCCAAATTGTACTCAAAAAGGGAATGCTGCCCCAAGTCATAGACGCAACTAGGATGAAGCAGATCCTGAGGGGAGCTTTACGTTCAGATCCAGTTTGGCTCCACTTGAAGACCTCTGAAGGAGTCATGGCTTTGAATTACCCAGACCTTGTGCGGATCATAAGGGAGGAAAGAAGCCCTTTTGAAGGACCAACAGGCGGTTAAGAAGATCACTCCTCTCTCCTCAGTGGGAGTCAGAGCAGCAGTAACCACTGAACGGGACCTAGAAGTAGAGACCTTAAAGTCCCAGATGACTCAAGTACTAGATCTATTGACCTCTCTATTGGCTAAGAACTCAGGAGCCAAAGAGCAAGAGGAGATCAGGAATGAACCACGCCAGAGTGTTTCCACTCCAACATCCCCGCAGGGAAGAAGAGAAACTGTCTGTTTCAACTGTGGAGGAGTCGGCCATTTTGGAAGAGTGTGCCCCAGTCCAAGGAAGAACCGAGGCACTCACCACCAGCCGGCAGAAAACTTCAGAGGGCCCCGGTGAAGGAGTCAGCCGGGCGCCCACTATTTACAGAAAGCTCCAAAAAGCTCCAAAAGCCAGAAGAGGCAAAAGGAAAAGAGAAACAACGCCCCTCCTAAAATACCTGATGCCGCTTGTCAGGGGTGGAAATCTAACAATCTGCGGGAAATCAATGCATACAAGGCCCAACAAGGGTTGAGATCCAGAAAGAAATGGAAAAAAAAGAAAACCTCAAAAGGAAAGTCCAAGAGTCCAAAGAAGGAGACCCCCCAGAAGAGTTTTCCAGCCAAGTTAATAGGGCCCTCCCTCCTAGTCCCCATTCAAGTGGAGGGAGTCTACACCAAGGCCATCCTAGACACAGGAGCCCAAGTGACCCTTTTGTATAAAGACTTTTACCAGAAACACCTGAGTCACGTGCCCCTACAAAAGCTGGAAGACCTAGAGATATGGGGAATTGGTACTCATAGGTTTCCCTACGACGGTTATGTCTCAATCAGGCTGGCCTTCGACCCCTCTGTGCTAGGAAAGGCAGAAGTCTTTGACGCCCTGGCAGTAGTTTGCCCTCGCCCACCAGGAGCCAACACGAGTTCCCTGATTATAGGGACCAACACTGATCTGGTCAGGAGACTGCTGACTCCCCTAGCACAGGAGCAGGGTACCTCAGGAGACAGGATCCACACCATGCTGCAGCAGGTCTACCGGAAGTTGGTCCTGGAACAGAAGGCCCCCCGGAAGAGGGGGTGGGGAAAGTCTGGAGACTGTAAAGGAAGGAGAAGATGTTGCAGCCTGGTGAGATGACCTGTCTGCAGGCTACTGTGAAACTCTCATGGGAGCAGCCTGGCCCCTTTGTTGTCCTGGAACCAGACCCCCTAGACACTTACCCAGGGTTGGAAGTGATCCCTGAAGTGGTCCCGTTGAGGGCATTGAAGAAGGCGAAGGGCCAGGTCCCAGTGAGCATCAGGAATGTCACTAGTTCTCCCATGAAGATTCCGGCCCGGATGTTGCTGGGAAAAGTAAACCCTGCTACCCCAGTGGCCCTGTCTGACTTGGAGAAGGCTGAAGGAGGAGAACACACCCTAGAGAAACTCTGCCTAGAGAACACCACCCTACCACCGGTGTGGAAGGAAAGAGCCAAGGCCCAGCTGACCAGATGGAGAAAAATATTCCCAAGGGACGAGTTTGACGTAGGGTGTGCAAGGAGTGCCACCCATAAGATCCGTCTGCAGGAAGACAAACCTTTCCGGGAGAGGGTCCAGCGAGTTCCCCTGGCTGACTTAGAAGACTTACGTGAACAGTTGACGGAGCTTAAGAGAACTGGGGTTATTCGGGAGTCCAGAAGCCCATATGCCTCCCCTATCGTGGTAGTCAGGAAAAAGAATGGGTCGCTGAGACTTTGCATAGACTACAGGACTCTCAATAGAAGGACCATGCCCGACCAGTATACCACCCCCAGGATAGAAGATGCCTTACAGAGTCTGTCTGGAGCCAAGTGGTTCAGCGTCATGAACCTGAAGAGTGGGTATTACCAAATCCCAATGCACCCTGATGACAGAGAGAAGACAGCATTCATCACCCCAGTGGGATTCTATGAGTTCAACAGGATGCCTCAGGGCCTGTCAGGGGCCCCTGCCACTTTCCAGAGGTTGATAGAGAAGACAGTGGGGGACATGAATCTTATTGAACTATTGGTGTACCTAGACGACATCATTGTCTTCGGGAAGACTCTGGAGGAGCACGAAGAAAGTCTGGAGAAAGTCCTGAAGAGACTCAGTGAAGAGGGACTTAAACTCTCCAGGGAGAAGTGTCAGTTTTACCGGTCCTCAGTCCACTATCTGGGACACATAGTGTCTGAAGAGGGAGTGTCTACAGACCCTGACAAACTGGAAGCAGTTACCTCCTGGCCCCGACCAACTAAAGTGACTGAGCTCAGGTCCTTCCTGGGGTTCTGCTCCTACTACCGCAGATTTGTAGAAGGGTTTGCAAAAATTGCCAAACCTCCGAATGAGTTACTGAAGACAGAAGGAGAGGAGGATGATACTGGCCCCAGGAAGCCCTAGAGTCCGTGGAAGACCAGTGGACAGAGAAGTGTGAAGAGGCCTTCAAAATGCTGAAGAAAAGTCTGACCACTGCCCCGGTCTTGGCCTAGGCTGACACCAAGAGACCATATGAACTACATGTGGATGCCAGCCATGATGGTCTGGGAGGTATACTGTACCAGGAGTATGAAGGACAGCTAAGGCCAGTCTCCTATGTAAGTAGGAGTCTAACACCAGCGGGAAAACAATTACTCCACCCACAAATTGGAGTTCCTGGCCCTAAAGTGGGCAGTTGTGGATAAACTCAAAGACTACCTGTATGGAGCTGACTTTATAGTAAAGACAGACAATAACCCACTCACCTACCTTTTTACCACAGCCAAGCTGGATGCCACCGGCCACCGTTGGTTGGCAGCCCTCTCTGGATTCAACTTTAGCCTCAAGTATAGGCCGGAACTGGAAACAGAGATGCTGATGCATTGTCCAGAAGGTCTCATGCTCCCACTTACCATACAGAAGACTGGACCCAGGTAACCCCAAAAGGGGTGCGGCCTATGTGTCAAGGAGCACAACTTCAAGCTAGTGTGCGGATCCAGGGCGGAAGAAATTGGAGTTTCGGTAGTGGGGGTGCCTAAATGCTATTGTGAGGTAACCCAGATTGGTGAAGACTACTTGCCAAAACTATCCAAGAAGAACATAAGAAGAGATCAGTTGGAAGACCCCTGGGGAAGATTGGCTTTGGAAGCTCCGGAAGACCAGGATCCAGACAGGCTCTTTCAAGATCTCTCAAAGGAGGCTTGATTAATCCACAAAGAATGGGACAAGTTGCAGGTGCATCAAGGGGTGGTCTACCGAAGGGGCCCCTCTGATGACCTAGAAGAGAAGTGGCAACTGTTTCTGCCAGAAAAACACAGGAAGACTGTCTTAGCTGCCCTACATGACAACCATGGCCACTTAGGGGCGAACAAACCTTCCAGCTTGTAAGGAATAGATTATACTGGCCTTGTATGCAAGTTAATTGGAGGAGTACTGTCACTCATGTGCTCGCTGCCTACAGAGGAAGACATTGCCACGTCAAGCTGCCCCAATGGGTCATCTGCAGAGTCAAGGGCCCTTGGACTTGGTATGCATCGACTTTCTCTGTCTGTAACCTGACTTGAGTGGACACGGAAATGTTCTGGTGATAACCGACCATTTCACCTGTTATGCCCAGGCCTTTCCAACTAAAGACCAGAAGGCCTCCACTGTAGCCAAAATCTTGGTGGAGAAATACTTTGTGCATTACGGGTTACCTCAACGCCTTCACTCAGACCAAGGGAGAGACTTTGAGAGCCGACTGATTCGGAAGTTGCTGGACACTTTAGGCATAAAAAAAACTCATACTACCCCTTATCACCCCCAAGGTGACGCTCAACCAGAAATATTCAACAGGACTCTGTTAAATATGCTGGGGACTCTGAACAGTGAGGAGAAGCAACATTGGGGCAAGCACATAGCTGCCATAGTGCACGCCTATAATAGCACAACCAGTGATGTCACAGGGTATTCCCCTTACAGACTTATGTTTGGAAGTGAGGCCAGACTACCAGTGGACTTGGCCTTTGGCACCTCCATGGACCATACATCTGTCGCCTCACAAAGGATACGTGGACAAACTGCGGAAGAGCTTAAGGCTGGCCTATGAGAAGGCCCAATCAACTTCTGATCAGAGAGGAGCCGAGAACAAACGTAACTTTGACCTTAGGGTCCGTATTCAAGATTTACAGCCTGGAGACAGAGTGTTGCTGAGGAATTTAGGAGTTCCAGGGAAGCACAAGCTGGCAGACAGATGGAAGTCCGAACCTTATGTAATTTGTAAGAAGCTGCTTGGGTTGCCCATGTACCAGTTGAAGCCTGAAGGAAGAGCGGGGCCACTGAAGACCTGGCACAGAAACCATCTGCTGCCCCTTTCTGAAGCAGTCAGGATGCCCCCTACTCTGGATTCCTCTGAGTTACCTTCCGCTCCTCATACTCCTAGACCCAACACCAGATCTCAGACAACTCTATTAAGGGAGGAAGAAACTTCAGACCAAAGTGAAGAAGAGGAAGCAGAGCTCAGTTGGCTTTGGCCGTCCCAGGCACCTGAATCCCTAAAAGTGGATCCTTTGTTACCTGAATCCCCCACAAATGACATTTTGAATGCAGAAGCTGCAGAGTTTATTCCTTCTAATGCCCAGAGTGATGAATGGGAAGATGCACTAGAATCAGTCCCGGATGAAGATCCAAGGAACTCTCTATACCTCCCTGCACCTGAATCGGATGTCTTTGAAGAAGAAGGTCCCATTGTACCTGTCTTAGTGGAAACACCCTTAGAGCCAGAACCCATAACACCCAGGGAGCAAAGGGTGAAAATAATTATCCGCCCTCCTCGGAAGCTGACATACACTCAGATGGGAGAAAGCTCTGAGGACACAGTAACTACCGCAAGAAGGACAATTCAAAAGCCTGGCCCCTCCACTGTGCATTTGGTGGAGGGAAACCCCAGCTCACTTTCTGGCACAGTTAGGCAGGTCACTTCTGCTAATGTGGCCTGTGGTCAAAGCAACCTCCCATACCAAGTTTGGTGGGAGGTTCCCCTGCCAAGTTCTTTTGCCATGGTCAATTGCATTACTGTTAAATAATGCTTACGTTATCTTTGGGGACCAAAGATTTTAAGTGGGGGGAGTGTGTAGCGGGGTATTGCCCTTTAATCCCTCAGAGACTACATTACCCAGTACACTTTAAGGCACCCAGGGTGCATTGCCCCGCGCAAGGACTGCTGGTGTGGACTTTATAAAGGGGGAGGCGGAGCCCAGTTCTCTCTCTTTGGACACCGCCCGCCCAGCAAGTGGAACTGCTGTTGAGTTGCCGTGACTTTAGGCCTAAAGCCTGGGCCTTTTTCTAAAGAGCCTTCCGCTCTCATCCGAGGAACCAGTTGGTTGGTCATCTTGTTGGTTGCGAACATTCCTATGCATTCAGCGATCTACATGTGAGATTATGTCAGTCATTTGGTGAGTGTATTTCATTGATTTTAATAAACATGGAAGTTTTAAATACTACACTATAAAGTTTTCCTGCTGATTTCTGATCCCTTTTGTGCCTTGGTATCTAGTAGTGGAGGAGTTTCCTATACCAAGAGGATTCATACCATTTAGTGGTTGTGTGAGCCCTGGCAACTGATACTAAGTACATTTGACTACTATGAAAATAGTGGTCCATCCTTGACGGTAAGGGTCAGTGTGTGCAATATTGTCGGTGGAGGATCTATTATGGCCCTTTGATTTGGAATTTGCACCTTTGGACATTTTTACTCTGACTTTTACCTGTGCCACTTAGATGGACTTTTCTTGAAGTACTGCACCTTTATATTTATTTTTGTATTACTATTTGTTACCAGTAAACTGTGCTAGCTGCTTTTATATATTGCTATTGTAAGTGCAGGTTAAGCGTATTGATTATATGTGTCTGTGTGTGTGTGTCTGTGTATGTGTGTAATATATATACTGTATATAAAAAAAAGTATTCTGTATTACTAGAGGAACTGCATTTGGGATGGAGATTAGAGAGGCAGAAGCCCTAAGGGCTAATTCACACCTTAAACTGCATTACACAGCAGACCTCAGGGAAACCCCCCATATTTTTTTTCTGTTCCTGCTTATCTGAAGGGGCCATCTGCACATTTCAGATTCTCACCCATCCAGTGGATCCAGCGTTGTCCCACTGGGATCCTCCAATGCCAGGCCACAGCTCTGTATCGTACTGCCATGTGATCTCTGATGTCATCGAGAGGCCTGCCAGCTCTTCCAGGTTCAGCAGGTGGGCCTCTTGATGACATGTCAAAAGGCCCGCCCCCTACTCTTTTCCTTGAATGAAAGGCTATGCCTCCTGAGATATATGATGCACATATCCTGGGAGGCACAGGCGGGGCCGGACATTTTTGCAATAAAAAAAAAAAAAGGTAAACAAGAAAAAAACAGCGCAATAATTCTGCAGGAAGGGAGGAGGGGTGGAATGGAAGGAATGTGTGGAAGACAGTGTGGAAGGTCCACTTTACGCTTACAAATCTATAAATGTGGTTGCAGTATATGTTTCCTTTTTTATACTTTATTTTGACCTAGTAATCCAGCCAGCAACACACTTCCTGCCTAAAGCCACTACGTAGTGTTGACTGGGGAACTCCTCCCGCCGAGCCATTGTATCCTACCGACAGGAAGGAAGGGTGGCGGGGGGGAGCCTTCCCCATCAGGAGAAGAGAGTGATTATTTCTGATGGCTATACAAGCCACTAGCGATATTTGCATGTACAATCTGGCAGATTGGTTGTAACCAAGTTGTACCCAAAATGAAGCAGAAGCTTATTTTGGGAGACAAGCTTCACACGATGCAGTTTGCTGTGATTACTGCGTGATTTACTTTACGTGACAATCACAGAAAAACTTCACACACGGTGTATTTTACCACTATAATTGCAGTGCGATTTGGAATCGGGGACAGAATCATAATTGCGATTCTGCCCGCGATCCCAAGTCCCTGGATGTGAATGGGGCCTAAAACAATGCTTCCAAAACAAATGCTTTGACAAGCGATTATTTTCTACTGTCAGTGATCAGCAACTGGGGGCCACGACTAACAACTTTTTTTTTTTTTTTTTTTAACTTTAAGATTTTTATTAAGTATCAAAGTATACAGATACAAATATAGAAGATGTACATTAATTTCAATGAATTATATAACATTCAAAAATAGGCTTAATTGAGTACATTCGGTTCAGTACATTAGGATTTGGTGCAGTGAGCTGTACCGTGGTCCCTGAAGAAACGGGTTGGTAAGGAGTTACTAGTAGGAAAAGCCTGTCACCCCTATTGCGATCATACTGTGAGCAAGCTAGTCAGGTGCATGCTCAGGAACTGCAAACGCGACCCAGCGGATGGTCGCTTTGAGTAGGCCACAATGACTCGACTATACAGGGGTACTCAGACTAGGCGTAACCAATATGAATGCCAACATTAGTCAGAGTGTAGTAGTTGGAGTTCAATTAATATAAGCAACAAAGTAAAAATTAAAAAAATAAACAATCATACCAACATTAGTAACATGTCAACACTAGGGATGAGCCGAACACCCCTCGGTTCGGTTCACACCAGAACCTGCGAACGGACCGAAAGTTTGCACGAACTTTAGAAACCTATTAAATACAATGGACGCGAACGTTTGAAATCAAAAGTGCTAAATATAATGGCTAATATGCAAGTTATTGTCCTAAAAAGGGTTTGGGGACCCGGGTCCTGCCCCAGGGTACATGTATCAATGCAAAAATAAGTTTTAGAAACGGCCGTTTTTTCGGGAGCAGTGATTTTAATGATGCATAAAGTGAAAAAAAAAAGTGAAATATTCCTTTAAATATCGTACCTGGGGGGTGTCTAAAGTATGCCTGTGAAGTGGCACGTGTTTCCCATGTTTAGAACTGTCCCTGCACAAAATGACATTTTTAAAGGAAAAAAAGTCATTTAAAACTGCTTGCGGCTTTAATGTAATGTCTGATCCCGGCAATATGGATGAAAATCATTGAGAAAAATTGCATGGGTACCCCCCTCTCCCCCACCCCAGCCCACTACCAGCCCCTTTGGGTCTTGTATGGATATTAAAGGGAACCCCGCACCCAAATTTAAAAAAGGCCCTATATACTCTGAACAGCAGTATACAGGCGGTGCAAACAAGACAGGGACTGTAGGTTTGTTCTTAAGTAGAATCTGTTTATAATTTGGAACAGGTAAATTTTTTAAATGTAGCTCCAGCCCAAAAAATCTATTTTTAAGCTTTTTGGAAAACAAAGGGAAGGGTTATCACCCCTGTAACATTTGTTTTGCTGTCTGTGCACCTGTTCAGAACATTTCACCTCACTTTCCGTCCCAATGACAAATGTTTTTTGAAAATTTTGGGTTTTTATTGAAACAATGATTGGTGATAAAGCATCAGTGGAGAGGAGACACCTTTTTCCCATATTAACTCTTACAGGAGAGAATTTCCCTTCCTAGGGGTAGATTTCCTCTCACTTCCTGTTGTCTCCTTCCGTTTGCAAGTAGGAGTCGTTTGTAAGTTGGATGTTTGAAAGTAGGGGCCTGCCGTATATACTCTGCAGAAATTTGGCCATTAGGTGTTGGTGTTGCCACAACACTGTAAGCCCTCACAGTTACTCTTGGTGGGCGCAGGAATGGGCCCTGCTGTGAATTATTAGATCAAGAATTGTAATTACATGCCCCTGTTGAACAGGGGCAGAAAAATTGGGCTTTTGGTGGTGGTGGTGGTGTTGCCACAACACTGTAAGCCCTTACAGTTACTCTTGATGGGTGCAGGAATGGGCCCTGCTGTGAATTATTGTCATGGATATGCAGTAGTGTTTGTCTGTCAGCTTACCTTCCTTCCCATGTGTTCATCTTAGAGGCCTGAGCCCTTTCACCTGGCTTCCTTTATAATCTCCTCCCAGCCGGACTCCACCCCAGGCCCTATCACTGAACACTATATTAACCTGTGCACTGCAAGCCTGCTTTGCTGATCAACGTGTTTGTTAGGCATTGTGTGTTTGGGTTCCTGCCTGCCGTGTGCTACGTCTGTTTCTCTGTTACGTTATTGGCTTGTCCCCGACTATCCCTGTCTGCTCGTGACCCTTGACCTTCGGCTCGTTCTTCGTTATCCTTGTCTGCTTGTGGCCCCTGACCTTCAGCTTGTTATTCGGTTCTCTCTTATCGTGTGCTGCTGCTTCCCCTCTTTTCCCCTTATTCTACGGGGCGTGAGCTAGGAAACTCCAGGGGCCGCGACCTGGTCCCAGCCTGCAGCTAACATCCTCACCACTAGAGGCCCTGGAGAAGACCAGCTGGGTCTTAGACTCCGCGCCCTGGGGAATCTTGGCTCTAGCTTCCGTTTGGATCCTGGTTGTGCTCCTCTGGTCCCGCTTTCCACAACCACCCAGTTTCCTATCCGCAGAAGCCAGCCATAGGGTTCACTACCTCGCGGTGCGCTCCTGTCCCCCTACGGTGTGCATCTGTCACCTGGCCACAGGTGACCCTGACAGTTTGATCAGCCATGAACCCGGCTGACATCCCGCTACCCGCGGATGATCCATTGCAGGGCATAGTTTGCAGACTTGAAACCCAGGAATCGAATCAGTCTTAGGTGATGCGATTCCTCCAGGATCTGGCTTCTCGCTTCGAGCAGCTTCAGGTCTCCTTGGGAACCCCGAATCCGCAACCTCAAATACAATCAGCGGCTGCACCTATTGCACCAGTCGCAGCCACACACTCGCTACAACTGCCAGCTCCGTCCCGTTTCTCTGGGGACTCCAAGGCTTGCAGGGGGTTCCTTAGCCAATGCACGATTCATTTTGAGCTCCAGCCCCAAAACTTCCTGTCTGATCGGGCTAAGGTAGCCTATATCATTTCCCTCCTCTCTGGTGAAGCTTTAGCCTGGGCAGCCCCTCTGTGGGAACTGAATGATCCAGTGGTTTCTAGCCTGTCTGGCTTCTTGAAACTTTTTCGGAATATCTTCGAAGAACCGGCTCGTGTCTCTTCAGCGGCCAGCGCCCTTTTACGTCTCCGCCAAGAGTCTGCTTCTGTGGGACAGTATGCCCTTCATTTCCGCATACTGTCGGCTGAGTTGAGCTGGAACAATGAGGCCTTAGTCGCAACCTTTTTGCATGGCCTGTCTGATAGAGTGAAGGATGAATTAGCAGGAAGAACCATCCCCACTGATCTGGCCGGCGTTATCTCCTTGTGTAACCAGATCGATATTCGCTTTCAGGAGAGGACCTTAGAAAAGCAACGCCAGCACTCCTTGGTTCTTAGTCAGCCTGAGCTCCCCTCTCTTCGACCCGTAGAGCATCTCCTACCAGCTGAGGAACCCATGCAGCTGGGTCGGACCAGGCTATCCCCCGAGGAACGTGCTAGGCGCAGAACTCTTGGTCTGTGTCTTTACTGTGGGGGCAAAGGTCATTTTCGTGACACTTGCTCTCTTTGTCCAGAAAAACGTTCGGGTCCACTTCATCTGGAAAGTGGAGTATTGGACCCAGAAATATCACCTTCCCCTTCTCGTCTTCTGCTTTCTGTGTTCCTTCATGTTGGTGCTTCTTCTCATTCGGTCTCAGCATATCTGGATTCCGGAGCCGCTGGTAATTTCATGGACTGGGAAATCGCATCGTCCATGAGACTTACTCTTTTGCCCCTCACCACGCCATTGGTGGTCTTGGCGATTGATGGTACTGTTCTCCCAGGGGGACCTATCCGCTTCCAGACCCTCCCTGTTAAGATGTCGGTAGGGACACTCCACCAGGAGTGGATATCCTTCCTTATCTTACCCAAGGCCTCAACGCCTATAATTTTGGGTCTCCCATGGTTACAGCTCCATTCTCCTCATGTGGACTGGACTACTGGACAGATCCTGGCTTGGGGTCCCTCCTGTTCCTCGTCCTGCCTACCCAAGGTTGCCCCCTGTGAATCTGAGCCGGTCATTCATTCCAGGTTGCATAACCATTTGCATTTCTCTGTCCCTAACCACCCTTGGACGCACAGCCAGGCTAGCTTGTCTACAAGTCCTGCAGTCGCTACGTCTTGCGATGCGATTCAGGTAGTCGCTACACCTGACTCAGCTATTCACTCTGCCTCTGTACTAGTTATGCCAGTCCAGCCCATGCCCAGTGAGCCTCCTACTTTTTCTTGTTTGGGACATTCTGCTTGTCCTTCAGCTATTCAGCTTGACTCCGGCGACATGTCACCTTCTAACCAACCTGACTTCAGGGTTCCACTGACATCTGCCCAGTCTGATGGTCCTGTGCAAGATGACCAGTTCCCCTTTAAGGGTCTAGGGGACCCTCCTCAGATTCCTGTTGATCCTCTCATGCCCTTGCTTATTCCTAGAGAGCCTTTGGTCCTCAATAGATCTTCTTGTCATCTCCCTACCTCGTTTTCGGTCTCTGAGGATAATCTTAAGTACGAGGTTAGACAAGTTCTGGATTCTCGGCTCTGCAGAGGCATTCTTCAGTACCTTGTGCATTGGAGAGGTTTTGGTCCTGAGGAAACGTCTTGGATCGCTGCATCTGATGTCGCTGCACCTCATCTGTTGAGAAGGTTTCATCAGAGATTTCCCTTTAAGCCTGGGTCCAGGCGGGGGAGGGCCCATAAGAGGGAGGGTACTGTCATGAATATGCAGTAGTGTTTGTCTGTCAGCTTACCTTCCTTCCCATGTGTTCATCTTAGAGGCCTGAGCCCTTTCACCTGGCTTCCTTTATAATCTCCTCCCAGCCTGACTCCACCCCAGGCCCTATCACTGAACACTATATTAACCTGTGCACTGCAAGCCTGCTTTGCTGATCAACGTGTTTGTTAGGCATTGTGTGTTTGGGTTCCTGCCTGCCGTGTGCTACGTCTGTCTCTCTGTTACGTTATTGGCTTGTCCCCGACTATCCCTGTCTGCTCGTGACCCTTGACCTTCGGCTCGTTCTTCGTTATCCTTGTCTGCTTGTGGCCCCTGACCTTCAGCTTGTTATTCGGTTCTCTCTTATCGTGTGCTGCTGCTTCCCCTCTTTTCCCATTATCCTACGGGGCGTGAGCTAGGAAACTCCAGGGGCCGTGACCTGGTCCCAGCCTGCAGCTAACATCCTCACCACTAGAGGCCCTGGAGAAGACCAGCTGGGTCTTAGACTCCGCGCCCTGGGGAATCTTGGCTCTAGCTTCCGTTTGGATCCCGGTTGTGCTCCTCTGGTCCCGCTTTCCACAACCACCCAGTTTCCTATCCGCAGAAGCCAGCCATAGGGTTCACTACCTCGCGGTGCACTCCTGTCCCCCTACGGTGTGCATCTGTCACCTGGCCACAGGTGACCCTGACAATTATTAGATCAAGAATTGTAATTACATGCCCCTGTTAAACAGGGGCAGAAAAATTGAGCTTTTGGTGGTGGTGGTGGTGGTGTTGCCACAACACTGTAAGCCCTCACAGTTACTCTTGGTGGGCGCAAAAATGGACCCAGCTGTTAAATATTAGATCAAGAATTGTAATTACATGACATTGTTGAACAGTGGTAGGAAAAATTGGGCCTTTGGTGGTGGTGGTGGTACTGGTGCCATAACACTGTAAGTCCTCACAGTTACTCTTGGTGGGCGCAGGAATGGGCCCAGCTGTGAAATATTAGATCAAGAATTGTAATCACATGCCCCTGTTGAACAGGGGCAGAAAAATTGGGCCTTTGGTGGTGGTGGTGGTCTTGCCACAACACTGTAAGCCCTCACAGTTACTCTTGGTGGCCGCAGGAATGGGCCCTGCTGTGAATTATTAGATCAAGAATTGTAATTACACGCCCCTGTTAAACAGGGGCTGAAAAATTGAGCCTTAGGCACTGGTGCTGGTGCCACAACACTGCAACTCCTCACAGATACTGTAGTTGGAGCACAGCAATGAGCCCTGCTGCAAAGCATTGCATCAAAAATTGTAAATACACGCCCCTGTTAAACAGGGGCTGAAAAATTGGGCCTTAGCCACTGGTGGCGATGCCCAGAACCAAAAATGTTCTTTAAAGCTATCAGCATGATTATTGAGGAGGAAGAGTCACTCACCATAACAGGATAGTCACTCAGCATCAGCATAGGCAGTCTTGAAGGGATCTGACATTTCCCAAAAAATTATTCAGTTACACCAGCATCAGGTGCTTGGTAGCTGGTGGTGATCCAAGACTGATTCATTTTTATGAAGGTCAGTCGATCGACTGAGTCGGTGGACAGGCGCACCCTGTGATCGGTTACAAAGCCTCAAGCAGCACTGAATGTGCGTTCCGAAAGAACGCTGGATGCAGGACAGGCTAGTACCTCAATTGCATACTGTGCAAGCTCTGGCCAGTGATCCATCCTCAAGACTCAGTAACCCAGAGAATTTTCGGTGGGAAAGGTGTCCAAGTCTGATCTTGCCCCTAGGTATTCCTCAACCATGTAAACCAGACACTGGCGATGGTTGCTGGAAGCGATCATACCTTGGGGCTGCGTACCAAAAAATTGTCTGAACGCATCGGTCAGACGGCCACCTTCTCCACTGCTCCTTCTTTGACTGACCGGAGCCTCAGCAACACGTTGTCCAGGACCAGGAATTTGTAACCTCCCAGTCTGTGGAAACGCGTTGCACAGACCTTTCTGCAAGGCCTCCCGAAGATGCTTCATCCTCTGCTCCCTCTGCGCCGCCCCGATAAGGTCCGCAACCTTACTCTTGTAACGTGGATCAAGGAGGGTTGCCAGCCAGTAATGATCCCTCTCCTTGATCGCACGAATACGAAGATCCTTGCGCAGGCTTTGCAGGATCAGGGAGGCCATGCAGCGTAGGTTTGCTGAGGCATTCGGTGCAGAGTCTTCTGGGTCACTGAGGACGACATGATCCACAGCCACCTCCTCCCAGCCACGTACAAGTCCATGGGTGTCTTGGGACTGTAATTGATCCCTTGAAGACTGCTGCTGATGCTGAGTGCTAGGCTCCACCTCCATGCTGACAGAATAATCCTCCTCCTCCTCCTCTTCCTGTGTGATAGCCGGGCCAGCAGGATTACTGTCTGGATAAAGGGGGCCTTGAGAGGTAAGGAAGTCCTCCTCTTCCTGCCTCTGTTCTGCCTCAAGTGCCCTGTCCATTATTCCACGCAGCTTGTGCTCCAACAGGTGGACAAGAGGGACAGTGTCACTGATGCATGCACTGTCACTGCTCACCATCCTCGTGGCCTCCTCAAATGGTGCCAGGACAGTGCATGCATCCCTGATCATGGCCCACTGGCGTGGGGAAAAAAATCCAAGCTCACCTGACACTGTCCTGGTTCCATATTGCAACAGATACTCATTGATGGCCCTCTGCTGCGTGTGCAGCCGCTGCAGCATGGCCAACGTAGAGTTCCACCTAGTGGGCATGTCATAGATTAGGCGGTTCTTGGGCAGGTTGTAATCCTTTTGCAGGTCAGCCAGCCAAGCACTGGCCTTGTATGACCGGCGGAAATGCCCACAGAGTTTCCTGGCCTGCTTCAGGACCTCCTGTAAGCCCGGGTACCTGCCCAAGAACCGCTGCACCACCAAGTTAAGGACGTGAGCCAAACAGGGCACATGGGTCAGTTGTCCCTGTCGGAGGGCAGAGAGGAGGTTGGTGCTATTGTCAGAAACCACCTTTCCTGGCCTAAGCTGGCGTGGTGTTAACCACTAGACATGTGCAATTCGTTTAGTTACGAATTCGTTATTCGTCAAAATTCGTTATATTCGTTAATTTGTAAACATACAAATGAACGAATGGTTTACTAAAATAACAACGAAAAACGAATTATCGAAAAGAACTAATATGGAAAAACAACGAAAATACGAAATTATTAAATTAGAAACAGCGAAAATACGAAAGAGTGAAAAAACGAAAACATAGAAACAACGAAAATACCGAACAAAGATTCAAAATAACGAAAATCAAAATGAACGAAAACTCAAAATTACGAATATTCAGAAAACGGAAATCAAAACAACGAATTCGTTAGTTCTGAAATATTTCTGGACGTTGGCCAATAAGCTTGTCCCTTCCCCTGAAGAGGTTGTCCCTTCCCCCAATGAGCTTGTTTCTAATTCCCTTGTGTGTTTTTCTGTGTTAGACTGCAGTGCATTAATATAATATAATGATGCACTGTGGCACCAACCTAGAGTTTTACACGGGGAATCTTCAAACAAAGATATATATAAATGTGAACCAGAAATGTGACAATAAACCCAGTGCTCAATGCTCCATGTACTGTGTAAATAAATCAATATAGATTGCTTAATCAATTTAAGCAGCACAGGATAAAAATGCAAAGTGGAGTAGATGACCCTAACCACATAATGCTAATATCACTCAAAAACTTGGCCCCAAATGAATAGGATAAACAAGTCCACAGATTTCTGAATTCAAACCTCCGGTGCATACACCAGCCAATGTCCCTCTGTTATAATCACTCCATGGATCTGCCCATCTGCTGGCGATGAATTCACTCAGGGATTCCTCATATGCTCCCGGTTCCCATATGCATTAGATGGACATGTGTAGGAAATACAAAAAAAAAAAAGTGCAGTGCATTCCATCCAGACTCCAGATAGGGTGTGGTTGGGTAGGTGGCACTGTTTTGGTGGATTTGTGAGTTAAGTTGTGACTTGTGAGAGAGAAATTCTTTGTTTCTTAAGCATACTCGGTCTAGAATCTAGCTTCTATATTACGAATTATGCCCCGATTACGAATCTACGAAAACAATGATACGAAAGTACGAATAAATGAGCCGGTCAATCTCACGAAAGTACGAATTACAAAATTACGACAAGTAGTGTTTCGAATAAACGGAAAATGTATTCTAACGAAAGTACGGATGTAATTAAATCTACAAAAGTACAATTTTCCAATCAACGGAAATTAGACACGGAAATACGAATCATTGCAAATCAATGAAAAGTTCTTACGAAAATACGAACGCGGCCGAATATAAAATATAACGAAAAATACGAATTTCGAATCAATGAAAATTAGACTAACGGAAAAACAAATCAACGGAAAAATAACCCTTACGGAAATACGAAAGAGTCCAGATACGATAACCCACGTCTTACGAAATTACGAATCGTTACGAATCAACGGAAACTAACAGAAACTAAACCAAACTAAACAAATTTTTATGTTGTGCACATGTCTATCAACCACCTCTGAGCCTACCCCTGCAGAGCTGACAGAATCTCTGCCCCAGTGTGGCTCCTGTCCCCCAAGCACACCAGCTCAAGCATCGCATGGCCTCTTTTTGCCTGCGTACTTGAGTAGCCCCTTGAACGCCTACGGAGCACCGCTGGTTCCGAGGACAAAGCACAGGAAGAGGCCATGGAGGAAGAAGAAGAGGAGGGGTGGAGAAGAGAGGTGTGTCAGAATCACCAGTAGTAACATTTTGGAGGCGTGGTGGCGGAACAGCCGCCAACACTACTGCACCTTGTTCTGCATCCTTCCCTAGCTGCCAGCAGAGTCACCCAATGCGCCGTGAAAGATAGGTAACGTCCCTGTCCATGCCTGCTGGACCATGAGTCAGCGGTAATATGCACCTTACCGCTGACCGCCCTGTCCAGCGAGGCCAAGACATTGCCTTCCACATGCCGGTAAAAAGCCGGAATCGCCTTCCGTGAGAAAAAGTGGCGTTTGGGAACCTGCCACTGAGGAACCGCACATTCCACAAACTCACGGAAGGGGGCAGAGTCTACCAACGGAAAAGGCAGCATTCAACCGCTGGGCATGTGGATGGCTGGGAGCGAACTTCTTTCGGCGGTGCAGCAGCTGGGGCAGGGAAATTTGCCTGGTACAATCGAACGTCGGTGTACCGATAGCAGATTGTCCACAGGTACTTGGCTGTGACACACCGAATTCTACACCTTCATTCCTCTCAGTGCAGGTTTCAGAGAGGACTGAAGGTATAGTGGGGTTGGAGATCCCAGCTGATGAGGAGCAAGGAGAGGTCCGCTTTGTTCTTTGGTGTGGGTCTTTTAGGTACGCTTGCCAATGGACTGCATGGCAGGTCGACATATGTCTGGTCAAGCACGTGGTGCCCAAGC